>VZRW01010957.1:437278-543737 GCA_013398125.1 Aegotheles bennettii | reverse complement strand
GTGTTCCCGGCTCCTGTGGCAGGACGCTCCCTCCCGCGCCGGGCAGCGGGCACCGCCGGAGGCACCGTGCTGCCAGCGGGCAGGCGAGGCGAGGCGGGCTGCTCCGCCGCGGGCAGCCGGGCAAGGGCTTCACCCAGCCCCGCACGGACACACGGACACGGCCCCCTCCTCTCTCACTCACACACACACACACACATCGATGTGCGTGCGGGCCCGTTTTTGGCTGTGCTGGAAGTAGCGCGCCGTAGAGAGCGAAGCAGCCTCCTCCGTCGCCCGCGCTGTCAGGAATAGCGGCGTGAGAGGAAGAAAGGCCCTGGGGCACTACACCCTGCCAACGAGTTCCCTGCATCAGCCAGAAGGACTCCAGCTACATGGGCAAACGCCTGGACCAGCAGCCAATGTACCCCCAGTACACCTACTACTACCCCCACTACCTCCAAACCAAGGTAGGGGCTGGCGGGGCCGGGCGCTGGGCGGGCGGTGCGGAGCGGCGCAGGCTGCGGGCTCGCCTCTGCTCTCGGGCGGGTTTTCCCTTCCTTCCCCGGGCTCGGTGTCACGGGGAGCCGCGCTGGCAGGCAGAAAGCAGGCGTGAGAGAGGCAGGGAGGTTACCGTCTGCCCTCGCCTTCGCTTCTCTGTTTATTTTAATTCTCTTTTCCCCGGGGCTGCTGGCGTCGGCCAATTCCTTTCATTGTTCGGGGGACCGGTGCGGTCGCCGCTGTCGTAGCGCCGGGCAGGTAGCGTGTTGGTTATGGCACAGGGGATCAGGCACGGAACACCGTGCTGGTGGCTCTTCAGTGATCTGTATAGTTTATTCGGAGCTTAAAAGCGTTTTGCTGCTAGAAAAGCTGTCTGTGGCAACTCAAACTTTTAATCAGCTGAGGAGGAGATGCTGTGGAGCTGGGAGGAGAGCTCAGAGCTGACCGGCCGCGGGGCTGCTGGAGTTTGTTTCAGTCGATTGCGCTGTTTTTAATATTTCATTAAATATTGAGGATGATATGGCCGTACTCTCTTGCGTTTAAAAGGTCTGGAAATCCAGGGTAGCTACTTCCAGAGAACGTATCCAAGCGGGGACTCTTTCTTTTTCTTTCTTCTTTTCTCAATAATTTTTGAAATGCCGGCAGAGTGGAAAGCAGGCCTGCGTCTCCTCAGGAGGCTGAGGGAAGCCCATGCTACCTGGCCAGGAGTTAGTTAATTAAAGCTTTATTTTTCTAATGCCATTGTGTAATAGCCTGCTCTCAGAAAAGATTTCCTGTGTGACCGAGGGACAGCAACAAAAGAAATCCCTGAAACAAAAGTTTGCAAATGCTGTTAGGACACTGTATCTAGAAAAAAAATAATAAAAAAAATGTAATACTCTTCTGAAGCGTGACCTCGCAGCCACAGGTTAACAGTATCAGTCAATAAGCTAACGTCCTTTTGGGGGAAAAAATCGGCAGAGTGCACACACGTGCATATGGCAGTGCATGCACATACACACATCGTGCTTCTGTGGCACATTTAACACATGGGACACTTGACGTGTGCGTCTGTGTGTGGTGAAGTGCCAAGGGGGAGGCTGACTTCTGCACACTTTTGGTTTGGAGCACATTGATCTGGCTGCAGTTCTGAAAGGATAAGTTATATTTCCTTGTTAATAAAATCACTTTCCTGCTAACGTTTATAGCCTGACTACTGCATTATATAAATTAACTGATTGTCACAACTGCGATTCAGGCTGGTTGGGTTGCGATGACACCAGAAACACTCAATATGATTACAGCCTTGTAATTCATGGCAGGGTTACCTCTCGCTCCTCTGCTCTGCTGTTTCTTTCACTGTATTGTGCAGATTTTTTTTTGTATAAAATTTAGCCTTTTTTAATTTTGTATTTTGGAGTGATTTTTATTGTTTTGTTTTTTTTTCTCCCTTTCAAGGTCGATCCAAATTGCATTTTACCTTTGTGGCCGTTTAGCGCGTATTGTTGCTGTTGCAGCAGCAGCCCGTCACTAGCTTGACTGCAATATTGCCTATAGCTTTAACTGTTTGGGGGATTGGGGGACGCAGACTGATGCTGTTCCTCAAAACCTGGCAAGCCAAGGACATGAAACAATTGATGGTGTTTTTTTGAAAGAACAATAGCCTCAAGTATTGGAGGAGAAATATTGGACATTCCATGCCTTTTACTCACGTAGCTTTCATTTTGCCAATCTTTTTTTTTTCCTTTTTTTGCTCATTTTTTTAACTTTGTAAAATAAGGTTTTTGAGGAAATTAACCTTGTATTTGAGCTTAAAATAGTAACAATATCTTTTCCATACTGTGGCTTTTTTTAACTCGATGCTTTAAAAAATAAATTAAACGCACTTTTATAGCTGGTATATAAAATTATCAGCCCTGTGAAAAGTCATGTGTCTCTGTCTTTGCATGCATGCACTATTACTGTAAGGACAGGTAAAATTTCAAATTGGTGTTGTGTTTTATATGGCATTAATTTTTCTTTTTTTCCTTGCCCCACAGTTAAGTGCATACATAAAACCTAAATAATAAGCACACGTACACACGCATATGAGTATTTCTCTTCTGTAGACTTTGAGAGTTTAGAGTAGTGCAGACAGGCAGCATCTGGATTTTGTTACCTTAAAGCTAGCCATCAGCTTCTGGGACGTTTTAAAGCAGTTAGATCCATTGTATGTCTAAAGCTAATAGTCAGGTAATCAAATAATGTTGTGGTGGAGAGCTGTATCTTTTATCATGCCCATTGGAGCAACACATACTAATAAACCTCTGTGCGATTCCACCCGTCCTGTGAACTCCAGCTTTTTGTTTTCCCAAAACTGCTCTTTGTACCGAGTATAGTAGGATTCAGCACTGCAGAAAGAATGTGTTTTCATGCTCATAGTCATGCACGCTGAGGGGGGGGTGCATTCATTTGTAATTAAGAAATAAATTCTGGGCTTTCTTATGGCATTTGCGTACAGCTTGTGAAATGCAGAGGGGCAGCACGTTCAGTGGGTGAAGTTTGGAAATCTGTGTTCCCCACCGCATTTGGGTGCAGCGTTGCCTTTGCTTGCTTGGTGAAGTTCTCTCAGTTCCTCTTTGAGAAGTACTGCGTTACTGCACATCACGTCCTTCTCATGGGGGAGCACAAAGCTGCACAAGATCTTAGCCTGCTCTCTGTGTTTGTGTCTTCTAACATAGCTAGCACGTTGCTGTGCAGAAATGGTGTAAATGAATAGCTATGTGGGTAATTGGATTATAAATAGAAAAAATGGATTCCATATGTTTATCTGATTGCTTTAAGTTTTTAGTGTCTTAGTGTTTCGTGGCCCTTTGTGGAACATGGAAGCGTGCACTGTTATTATTCAATGGGCTTGTGCTCCTTCGTTATCAGATGCCACCACTGAAGCTAAAACTTTAATTGCAGGTTTAGACAAAGTCATTGTCATCCGAAAATTAAAAGGGTGTGTGTGTCAATTTTTTTAAGAGACAATTGCAAGGAATTTAATATGTCTCTTAAGGACAAGCACTGAGTATGAGGAAAGGCATAACCTTATTTTTCTCATTTTGGCATGATATTGTCTGACAACTGCAGTTTGAAAGTATGGTGTTGGAACTTCTTTAGGCAGATCCTGAGAGCAGAGTCCAATTGTCCTAGGAGTTTATTTCAGAATAAACATTTTGGGTTACTGTTGTATGTGAAAGATAGCCTTGTGTTTTTGCTGCAACGAATATTGCACAGAGGTGGTTCAGTTCACGTATAGCTGATGAGAATCTATAGTAGTTTCTTATTTTATTTTGAGTTGTTAAGTGAATTTCCTTAGATGTGTCCTTGCTGATGGCGAAACTACTCAAACAGCTGGTTTACAGGAGTATGTTGTAAATTGTCACATTAGAAATGATAATGGTGCCAAATCTTGCATTATGGTCTGAATTTTTCCCTTAGTTTCTTGCTTGCCAAAGCAAATTCTTTTCTCTTTGCTGTTTTGCATGGAGGAAAACAAAACTAAGCACCATGAAATAATTATATAATGATATAAAAAAGAGGGGGAAAATATTAACCAAACTATTTGAATATATTTGAGAGTCTCTTTAATTTAGTAGATGCTCTATTTTATCTTTGCCCTCTGAGGCTTATGATTAGACCTAGCACTAGGGTAAGCTTTCTCTGCAGTCTACTGAAGAAAGTAGGGTAGAAAGTAGGAGGTGCCACAGTTACCTACCGACAGGAATTGTTTGGTTTACGATAGCCACACCTGCATTTGGGGTAAAAATGTGCCAGTTTAGCAGCTATTTCCGTGTGGTTTGCTTTCATGCATTCTCCAGGTATTTCCTACTTGTTAGTCATGGCTAGGGTTTGGTAGTTTAACTTGCATGGTTTTGGCTCTGCTGTCCAGTCAGAACGCTGAAGTACCCTGAGTGGAGAGGCAGTGTTTACTGCACCCACAGTACCTCTTCATCTCTGTGTGCCTGATGCACATGTGAACACATGCGAAAGGAAGGAGTGTGATTTCCCAACACCTACGTGGATAAAATCCTCTCTCTGTGGATATGTGGAAAGTGTGTAGACTGGCCCACAGGCAAGAGTGGATTAATGAGCATGTCCATAAAGTGACAGACACCTGCCCCAGCTGAAGAAAAAACAATTGGGAAATTCAAACAGATGCACTCAGAAGAGTTTAAGCTCAATAAAGTAATTTTATGGATATGTGTTTGGATGTGTTTATGTGTTTTGTTACATTTGCTTTTTGCCATTTTTAGGGCATCATTTGGCACAAAGGAACTGGGGGACCTCTTCAGTTGTGTGCCACGAGCGTGCCTCCCTCCTTGCTCTATCAGCCTCTTTTTAGGAACGTATTTTTGGGATCTGTGCACAGCTCTTTTGCCTCTCTTCACCTTGTACCTACCAATCCCATGCTCTTTTGTCACTCATGTTTCTGTTTAGTGAGTTTACCGCATTCCCCAGTTTTGGCCATCTGGCCATACAGAAGGCCTCGAAGAAAGCGTTCCAGATATGGAGATGCCTGACAGGGCTTCTCTGGCTGGTAGTGTTCAGATTGTGTTTGGTGCCTGGTGTGAAGCAGGGGTCAGGTGTAAGGAGTAATTCATCAACCACACACTGATTTCAGGCTGCATTTCCAACCATCTGCAGCTTGGATTGCTGCCAGAGCTCAAAAGTCTAGCTGGAGCCCATGTGATCGTGCCAAAGTAAAGGCAAACACTTGCAAATAGAGAAATGCATTTCTAGGAATGAAGTTCGTTCGCACTTAGCCCCCATTTGGTTCAGTACGTCACAGCATGTTTTAAATGCCTCCGAGAGCTGCTTGAAAGAAATAAGAATTCATTTAATTTAATTCCCATTTGAAAGTATCTAAGCCTGGCTGTAATTTTTACAGTAATAATAGTATCTAGCTCTAGTATTTGGTTAGTCGCTTTAAACAATAAGGAAGATAAGTTATGTTCCTCTGAAAAATGCACAAATATACGAACATGGGTTTTTTTCCATTTATGTTTGCCATTTATCCTTACATGCTGGGATAAAAATACTTTCGCTGCTGTAAGGGACACCATGATATATATTAAAATAATGTTGAATTTCTTAGTTGATCTTCCTTTCAGGTGTTGTCTCAATGTAAGTCTGTTAAATAAAAAAAAAATTAAAACAAGAAATAAAACAAAACGGTAGGAAAGGAAAGTTCAAATTTTTACTCTTTTAAACTTTTGTGTATTATAGTATGCCATGGAGGAGTATTTTGCAAGCATATACTTTACTTCCATAACAAAAGTTGGAAGTTACAAGCATTTGCTAGATTAGGCTACATAGATCTTGCTGTGGCAAATGCTGTGTGTTGGTAGTTATAATTTAGAATGTCTTACACAAGGTACACCTTCAAAAGTAAAGTACAGTGCTTGAAAACTGGACTAGTTTGGTTCTTAATGCATGGGGGCCTTTCAAAGTAAACATGTTATATTTGCACTTTAATTCGAGTATCTTGGTAAAAATCATCAGACTGTCAGTTCTTAAACTTCCATGAATTAAAAACCAGATAAGAAAAGATGTGTTCCAAGTAGGATGCTTGAGTTCATTTCAGGTCTTGCTATGAGTAGCCTGGATAGTGTTCCCTTTGCATATAATTGCAAGCAGGATTTTTTAATTATTTTTTTTTTTTTGGTGTGGGGGAAGTGGGTTTGTCACTATCTATACTCCAGGCAGGGACTTTGAGTTCACTTGCAAACAAGCCCATTCCGGAGTGTCCAGGAAGAGAAACAGATTAAAAAAAAATGAGTGGGCTGTTTTTATTTTTTTTTTCTGTTTTGTTTTTCTTGAAGAAAAGTCTTTTAATGTTAGAAATTTTATGTAGAGGAAAATGGTTGATGTGTCTCCAGAACTTGCTTCCAGTGCAATTGTGTTTTGTAACAGTCTCATCAGCTACAGCTGTATGTGATTAAATAATGTAATATCAAAAGCATGTGTGAATAAGAGCTTTTATGTTATAGTTGTTCCATACCAAAGGCTGCAGATGGGCAGAGAAGGGAGATGGAGAACAGTGATTTATTCGGGTAATGTCACAGCCGATACTGTGAGTGTTTGTGTAGTCATGTTTCACAATCGCTTTCCCACTCCTATGGGCAAGACTGAGTGATGGGGGGAAGTTCAGAAGTAAATGCGTTTACCCAGAGAGCTACTCTAAATGTGCAGGGTGTCAGCCTAGAATGGTGTCTACTGATGCAGAATGACATACCAATATTTTAAATAACTGATTAACAATAATATCATTGAATAGAAGTTACAGTGAGATGGATCTGTTCTGCTTCCCTTGAAAAATCAATGGAAGAGCTTCAGTTGTCTTCAGTGAGGCAGAATCGGGCCCACAAAGCACATACTGTTCTCCATGGCAAAACCAGGACACCTGATCAGTATGCAGGTTTTTAAAAAAGTAAATAAATACAGATTACAAAAGAAGCGAGAACTGTCTATCAAAATGATTCTGCATTGGGCGAGTGGGCGAGGACATACCTCGTATGATTTTTAACAGCATTTGGGGTGTTCTAGGGCTATAATTTCTATTTAGCATTATTTATTCTGATTTATAATTTTAGAGAATGAGCAGCAAAAATCAGGTGCTCTGTCTTTCTGTCTGTTTCTTTGCTGCAGTTGAGATACGTTTTATACATAGTGAAAGGCTATTGCCATGGGAGATGTCTCACATGGAGCCCAGTGCCTATAATGAAGATCAGCAATTTCTACAAGAGAATAAGCGTGGTTAATCCACAAAAAGTAAAGGATAGAGCTGAGAGCTGGGATTGCTTGTATTTATATAATACTTAAGATAAAAATACTGTGTGGCCTCTTTGAAGTTGGAAACAAGTCAGTTTTATGCCTGGGTCTTTTCTGAGGACACAGTGTTTCTAAATGGAGAAGTGAAGCAAAGGTCTCTTGTCCTACCTGCAGGTGCAGACCGGAGGCTCCTCTTGAATTCTCAGCCATACTGTCTTTTTGATTTTGTTGGTTTACAGCAAAGTCTAATCTCTTCTCCTAGAAGTTTTTACTGGATGAAAGATATTTCAGGCCTGGCACTGTCAAATAAGAAAAAAATATTATTTTTCCAACTTTTGGGTGCAAAGACTTTATTTTTTTTCTTCTTTCTTTCTTCTTGTCTTCCATGTTTGTTTCTGTGCTTGCTTGCTTGGTTGCAGCCTTGCTGGGAATAAATTCCCTCTCTGCTTATTTGTTGTAAAGTCAACTTCAGTATCAAACGTGGTCATTTATTTAAAAAGTAAATGTTTACATTTGTAAGTGTTTCATTTGTGGTAAATTTATGCAGATGAAATTGTTTGGGCAGATTTCCTGTAAGGGTTCCTCAGTTAATTGTGTTGACTTTATTCAGATGCAAATGAGTGAAATAAAGCACCTGACTAATACAGATCCTAGTAGAAGCCCAAGGACGCATAAGATTGCATGCTTATGATGCAAAACTCTCTGATACTTTGTTCCTCATTGGTGTCTCCATGACACATGCTTTATGGATGGTACCATGTGGTTGATGATGATTTATGGGCTGTCCTGTAGTGGAAGTGATGTCACGTCTGCGTGATTCAAATTTATTCAAGAAGAAAAGTTGTTGAACAGATTTGTATTCCCCCTCCCCCCCTCCAAGTATAAATCAAGCAGCAGTTTGTTCTTATTCTGTGAGTTTGCATTAATAAACTAAGTCCTGAAGCTGCACTTAAATACTCTGCTTACTCTGCTGCAGAGCGTGGCAGAGGAGGGCGGGAGAGTCTTACGGGTGGGCCGGCATGATGTTGTTTTATTTAACTGATTGCTCATTTGGCTTCTGTCCCACTCCCTTCCCCCCACCCTTTTGCAGCCCTTCCTCTGCCCAGCTATATTTAGAGACCAGCCAGGCTGAGCCACACGAAGTTCAGTATCGATGCTGCATGGGAGCCTGACCTTTCCCCATGCGGCCTCGCACCGGCGGGAGGTGGCAGGGCTGGATCAACCATCGAGTCCCGTTGGACTTGCTGGCGAGAAACTCTGGTTATTTGAAACAACGTGCGATGCAATCTAGTTGCCTTCCTGGGTGAGAACCTGGCAACCTTCCCCCTGGGGTTGCCAGAGGATGAGAGGCAGACTGAAGATGCAGTAGATAGGGCAGAGGGTTGTTTTGGATGCGTGGTGCCAGAGCTGGCAAAACCCTGAGGTGGTGCAATGGTGACCTGGGAGATGAGGAGACTTCAGTTGGAGGCGTTTTGCCGGAGGAGGAGATAAGGGAGCCCGGTGCACTGCTACATCACAAAAGGTTTTTAAAACTAGGTATCCATAGTTACAGCAGGAGAGTTAAAATCTGGATTTCAGGGACTCACCTGGTGTAGTGTCCTCCTTCTCTTTAAAGAAGAAAGTATTTGGCAGTTCTTAAAGCTGGAATGATGTGCCTGTGTGAATTCCCTGGTGCTCTGAGAACTGTCTGTTCAAAGTTTGCTCTATTTTCCCCTCTTGTTCTAATTTCTCCAGCTGTGGAAAAAAAATGGCATTGCAATTCTTAGCCATATAAGGGACTTGTTAGTTTCTTTCTGTGGTTGGGAATTGTTTCTCCTTTTGGTCTTCAAAGGCTGTTGCTGCCGAGTTTGCTTTAATGGGAAGGAACTACTTCATGCTTAGGCAAAGGCTGCAATCCTTATTTTGCCTCTTTCTCATATCTCTTTGACCTTTTATTGGTGGGCATGCATATAAATAAATTCTTCTTGTTGGTATCATGGAAGTTGATGGATGCTCTTACAAAGAGGGAAGGATAATGGAAAATACAGTCTTCATTTCTGTTCTCTCATTTTGTAGTGATGAATTTGGTTTGGAGTCAGTTAGTAAGTACGTGACCTTTTCCCTATATCTTTTTGATTCATGACAAGGGGTGTCAGAGCTGTGTTAGTGATCTCTCGATTCAGCTTTTAACAAACTATGAAATATTAAAAATTAATTAGGTCACCTGCAGCTTGGCTAATATGTCTGTGATGCAGGATGGTGATTTCTTATTAATGAAGCATAACACAGAGCTTAAAATATAAAATTGAGATTATTTTTTTTTGTGAACATGCAAACAGCAGGGATGTATTACTCGTAAGTAAGAATATTTTATCTTGAAAATGTTACCTTTTTAAGACAAACCTAACAAGATATTTTGCAAAGATGGTGTTATCAGCAGCATTCGTTTAGTGTTCATTCCAGAAAATCATATCTGCCTTTCAGCCTAATTAGAGCTAACTTTTTCAGTGTATTTACTTTAAGATCAAAACTGCCGACAAGACTTGTTTTAGTATCAGCTGAGATGTGTCTACACAGCTGTCGATGTTCTGCTTAGCTGATACACACAAACTGATAATCTACCATATGTAACTGAACAGTATAATAAATACTCGTTTCATGTGCAAATGGCACTTCTGAAATTGTTTAGCGGAAGGGAGACTGGTCATGAAAAGAGCTGTGAACAGTACAATGATTAAGGTAAAGAATAGGACCAGTGGCTCTTATACAAGTCCCTGCCTGGTTTTGCATTCAAAAAAACTACCTTTAATATTGCTCTGTACCTGAAAGCCATCGGAAGAATGTCAGAGGCACTGCAGTCCTTCAGATGTTTGACAAAGCATGCAGTAGGACTTGGTAAGCTGAATGCTTTACCTAGGCTATATTGAGGTGACGTTTACTGTGTCAGGGTAGAGCTGCACTAAGTACTGTTAAACAATCCTTCATGAAAACAAGCATAAAGCAGACACATTGCTGTGGTCTTTAGCAAAGCAGCTGGGAGCCTTCTGCCTGGGAGAACATTGCACTCGCTGGATATTGTGTTTGTTCTTTGTGTCTCTCTGGAGCTTTTGCATCCTGAAGAAACACAGGGGTTGACCCAAATATTTCCAGTAGAAGTATCCTTTTCTGGGGTGCTTTTACTATGGGTGCTGGATGGTGGTGCAAGATGGGATAATAATACATCCTGGAGACACAGGATGGTACGCGCTGAGCCCACCTGTCTGTCATTGCCTCGCAGATACAGGTGTGTAATGCATTGAGTCATCTTGAATTTTGACGTTACGGCTTTAATTCCCATCTCCAGAAACAGCCATGAGGAAGCTGTGGACTGCTGGCCTGCCAGGACATACTTGTTATCTGTGTGATTTAGAAGCCTTTCTGGCCACTCAGTTGCTGCATTATATCCCTGCCATTTTACAGAGTCACTGTAATTGTATACAGTTGTCCCTGCGTAACGTGCAATTTTCTGTAGTTTGAAAATCTTTCAGCATAAGATTGTCTAAACTTAATAGCATAAACATTAATTTACTGTGTTAGATGGGTTATTGGGTGTTTTTAGCATGCTTAAGTCTGGCAAGAATTGCTCAGGATAGGAGAAATAAGTTTTGTTTCCTTCATTTTCCGCTCTGCTTTTACTTAAATGGATCGGTGGTGATGGTAATACTTAGCGTGTAGCAATCATTTCAATTTTCAGTGGGCTGTATAAACATTAACTAATCTACAGAGCCCATTCTGAGAGGTGCCTTAAACACCTTATTTGTTCATGTAATGGCTGCATGCAAATAATGGCCTCAGCCTCCAGAAGCCTATGCTGGATTATCAAGAGTTTGGGGATAGACTTGTGTAACATCCACACCTTCTCTTTTCGGGCAGAACATGGAGGTGGGGAATGTTGTTGCTGCTTTATGAGCAAATGCAGTGTGCGAGTATAAAAGTGGAGGCAAAGCTGGGAGAAAAAAAAAAGGGAAAATGTTTGCAGAAGGTGGCATGTTAATCTCTGGTTATCCAGAAGTGCTGAGTACCCACAACTCCAACAGATGGAGGTTTCAAAAACATTTGAAGACGGACCCAATACGACTCCCAGATGAGGCATCCAGAATTACAGAGCACTTTGAAAAATCACTTACCTGAAGTGAGTGCCTGAACCAGCCTGGCTGGTTCAATGTTACACCTTAAAGCCCTTGAGCCTTTCTGTTGCCGAAGAAGAGAAATGGAGCAGCGTAAAAGGATGCACTTTCTGGAGGAGAGGACTTGAGTTCCCTTGTGGTTTCAGTGCTGGGGGAGGTGGTTGTCTGCAGTCCTACTAAGGTGTTCAGGTGAAAAGGACAAGTGGTGTGTGACCAAAGACATGATGGGCAGATCAGGGCCCAGCTTGCACTGTTGTAGAGATTCAAACAGTGCTTAGCCCAGATTTTTTCATAAGACATTAAAGACTCAGTGGACACCTGGATAAGGCTACTTCATCCTTCCAAGTCACAGGGGGAACAACTCTTTCAAACAGTGCCTGCATACAGCCCCCAGCCTCACTGGCCCCTGTGGAGCCTCCTGTTAGGTGCTGATGGGAAGGGTATTCAAAATGATTGCCACAATTTGATCAACTTCATGTAAGGACTAGCGTGTGTTCGAGTCCTTCAGGGTAATTTTTCCCATCTGCAGAACCCTGTTAATCAGCAAGGGAATAGCAAAGAAGTTATTTATGGCTAGGTGTTAGCTAAATAGTAGTTGATAGATACAGATTCATCAGATTCAGCTGGCTTTGGTTTTCTCATGCCCGACGTTGTGTGTCTTGCCAAGACTTATTTTAGAATTTTGTTGTCATTACTTTTTTTATTCCTCTCATCTTGACTAGTAACATTATCATATGTGCTTCCCTTACTGTTGTGCTGGAAGTAGTTGCATTTTTAAAAATTACAGCTTGTTTGACTCAAAGATACTTTGTGGATGGAAGAGAAATGGATGATATTCCTGATGCTGATAACTTCTTGTGTCCCAAGGGGTTTGTTTTAAATATATGAAAACACTATAAACAAGGATAGATTATCGGTGTTTTTAAAGCCGAACAAGGAACTGTGCCAATGGCCACAAAGATGTAGATTGTGATTTTACAGTGTGTGTTGAGGAATGAAGTATGACTGCTATGCTCCACCAACAGCCGATGAAGTAGACTGCATTTATGCTTCATCTCTCCTGGTCTTTTAGCAAGGGAGTAAATTATTAGTTGTTTATTATTTCTTAACCTTCAGCGGGTGACTTCCTTTCTGTGCTAGTTAGCTATTCTGGGGTAGAGATATGAGAACTTTATTTCCTTCCTCCTCTTTTCCACATTCTCATTTGCTCTCAGGAGAGATTGTCAGGTAAGTTTGTGCCTTCGTTTTAACCAGCCTGAGTGGCAAAGAGGCGGTTCGATGCTTAGTTGACAAGGACAGACCTTGAAAAGACTGAGGCATGAGGTGTGGGCACCATTAGCATGAAATGAATAGAAGGAAAGCCAGAAGCCTTATTTTTATTCTATGATTTGTCTGTCTTTTGTGATTTAGCGAATCTACCACTTTACCATTTTCTCTCAGTTTGGGATTTTTTTTTCTTGTTTTGTTTTTTCCTCATCCTTTTAAGAGCTCTTTTGGTTCTCTTTTTTTTTCCCCACCTAATGCTTATGTGTATGTCATGGTGCTCATTCTGCCATTTGACCATCACAACTTTTTTTCTTTTAATATAGATACTGTAATTGTATTTCCTAAGCCAGTCATACTCCTCCCCTCTTTATATTTTTTAATGGTGTTTTACAGTTTGCAGACCACCTCTGACTGTGCAGTTCTGTTGTGCTGAGCTGCATGCGAAACCAGGGTAAGAGATAGTCCCTGCCTGCAAGAGTTTTTGAGCAATGTAAATAAGGCAGGCTCACCAAGGTGAGTAGGAACAGAAGCAGAGAGAAGTGAAGTGCCTGGTGGGAGGTTGCATTGCAGAGCAGTGCTGGGACCTGGATGGTAGATGGTGTAGGTAGTGTCTGTTGTTTACCCATATACTGTGTGCTACTCCATCGCCTTGGGAATGAGTCACTCTGCCTTCCCAGTTCATGCATTGCTAATTTTTTTCATTTTCTTTCCTAATATTTAGGATTGCAGTTGCATGCCTTCAGTTCACAACTACCTTTATACTTCTCTGGGCTTTGTCTGGGGTTTGGTTTCTCCATCTTAGCTGTGTGGTGGCAATTGTCCCATGCATTGCTGTCTGGCAGATTTTGAGTGTTGGCAGTGGGGTGAAGGAAGCCATGGTGTGGTTCTCTGTGTCGGTATGCTGGCACTTAAAAAATAAAGTCTTAGCCGATGTTGCTGGCTGGCTTCATGGGGAATGAAATGGGACAAAAGAGCAAAGCAGCTGAGGTCAGTGTGATACAGCAAGGCTATTGCCAGCAGATGAGAGCTCTAGAAATATCATGGTGTGCGATGGCTGGGGGATGGCGCTTGGTGAGGGTTAGAGTCGGTGGTTTTTTCGTACTTGCTTCCCATTTTGCTGTAACATTGCAGGAGAGCCATGTTTCCCACAACTGTTCAGTGCTTTTTAAAAAGTAAATACTGCAGGGGAAGGGGGTGCATATGTCTTGCACTTCAGCAAGTCGGCGGCTGATAAATGTTAGGCTGAAATTTCAAAGGGACAGTGCTTTGTACAGTAGCTTGGGGCCTCAGAGTCAGAAGTGTTGGTCACCTGCAGCTTCTATTAACTTCAACTAGAACCGTATGTACTTTGCACTTTTGAAGACCAGGAGCTCCTTAGGGCTTAAATGTTACCTTTTTTTTTTTTTTTTTTTAATATAGCAGTTACAAGCTGACAGGGAAATCTTCTCTCACTTTTATGGTATTTTTTTAAGGAAAAAAAAAGAGGGTTGAGAGAAGGGAAGAACTTTTTTTTTTTATGGCAGTGATAGAATGTATTTCCAAAAGCAAATACTTCTGTATCTCTTACAGGTAACACTTTACATTGATAGCAGCATAATGTTAATGATTAAAATAAGTTCATTGTTCATTTACCTTTGGCAATTTAGATTGGATAATGAGGATGGACATAATTTCTTTCCTTACTTTTTTTAATTTTTAAAAATGTAGTGTTTTGTGATGCAAAGGCTGTCAGAAAATGATTATTTGCTAAGACGAGGAGCTTCACTAGCAGTTATGTGGCATTAATTTTTATGAAACATACATTTAGAAAAATAGTCACTGCTTTGGTCTGTTACTAGCTCTCGTAGTTATATTAAGTGGCAGGAATTTATTTTTCCTAAAAGTGCATTAGTTCAATAAGATCTAAATTTCCAATATGTGTATTTGTGTATGTACCAATTTTTGTCTCCCTCTAGATTTCAGACAAAAGCTTGAATGTCTGACCCAGGTATAGCTGAAAGGCTCAAAAGTCACACAAAAAAAAAGCAGAATAGAGTCTTCTAACAAAGCTTGGGATGTATCCGCCGGCCTCCCCAGGGCTCCCTCTGTTTAGGTGTAGGTTGAAATCCTAAGTATTTCTTGAGTTTACAGACTGAGCTTTTGGGGTTAACACTCATGGACTTTTTTTGATTAGACACATATTTTGGAATTCTGGGTTTGTGTTTCACGTTGCTGCTGAGTGCTGCTCTATCTGTTGCTTACCCAGCATTAACATTGGGAATATCCAAAGCGGACATCTAGAGGAAAAATGTGTGCCTGATTTGTTTAGTTGTATTCATTTTCTTCCCATTGTTGTTGGTAGAAGTGATTTACTGACAAATGAGATGCCCACGTTGGGAGACTGATAACTTGTGAGGTGCTCTCCCTTTGGGCCCCATCCTGCTGTCTGGGTGTGCTCACAGCTGAACGTCACCTCGTGAGCAACTGTGCCAGCACTACAGTGCTGTGTACACCACGAGGAATTATTCAGCGGGAAGAGGACTGGCAGAATTTGGCCTTTAGGAAAGAAATTTCATTTTGTGAGCGTATTACAAACAATAGAGAGTTAAGAGATGAAAAACTGCCACTACATAGGAAAATAACACTGTTTCAATTTAAGCCTTGGTTTAGTAAGTTTTCCTGGAAAGAAACTTGTTCCTGAGGGCATTTTATCTATTTTTCTCTCTCTTGAGGTTTTATATTGCTGCCCGTCACTGCAGTATCTGAACGCTTTCTATATAGAGATTGATAGCAACTTTGATGTCCCCAGTGAACTCTGCAATCTTTGGCACATCTTTCTTTAGGGGGTTGAGAAAACACGTTGGGTACGATTTTTCAAATAAAATATTAGTCTTATTTATTTTTTACACTATAATAGTAGTTTTTTAATGTTTTTTTTTCCTTCTTGTTACGATTTTATGGAGGCTCTGGGGTTCAAGAAGCACCTTCTTAAAGTCAGAATTTATTATTGACTTCTAAAAAGGTGTTTTCCTAAATGTCACATCAAGCAGATAAGGGACAAGTTATCAAATATCTACTGTTACAGGGGTTTTCTTTATTGTTCAGTGTTATCTAGATTGTTTGAAAAACAGTCAAATAATATTTACATTTTTGCAGGTGATGCATTCCAGTTCTGTATCAGCTCATGAGAACTATTAGATGCAGTCTTCTATCTTTTAAAATGATTCAAGTAAAAGTAAATGTTTAAATTAGTAGATAGGAATAAATTCTTAAAACTAGCAAGATTACAGTGAGAGGATTTACTGACTGGTTTGGATATTCAGTTCTAAACCATTTCAGTATTAGTCTTGTGTGGTCTGTCTATCCGTCCATCCATCCATCCATCTATCCATCCATCCATCTATGTAATCTGTCTGTTTAAACAAGGTACTTAGCTCTTCCCAAATAATTTCAAAGAGAAATAAAAATAACACCACTGCTTTCTCTATCTTTCTTTCCAGTCTGTCAGAGAAATACCTTGATGAGTTTATACTTAGTTTATATGTGTGGGTGCCTTCATTGGATGTGAACAGTAAGACATTTTTGAAGAAGTTCAAGTTGTAGCACTGTGTCCTGTGGTTAATTCAGAAGATGACTGGTCCTGTCGTCATTTCTTTGTTGTTTTTTTTTTCTTTTTTTAATCTCATGTGATTGTGAGATCCAGATATTAGAGCAAGCTTGTAGACCTGTCCTGCTGCCAACACTTATGAGTGCCTCCCAGTTGCATCCTAGTGAAGGCAGATGTCTCTGGTAATTTTTGACTAAGAAATGGGGCTGGTGGTAGCTAGAAAGAGTGGAAGATAAACCACTGGATATTAAGGCAGGGATTTGAACTAGACTGCATTTAGTGGGCAGTTTGTGGAGAAGGAGGAATTCTGGCAGAATCCAGGAGAAACGGGGAGAGCAGGGAGGATAATCCTGCAGTGAGATGTTTATTTCCTTGATGGTCTTGATAGTATTTTGTTAGAAAGTATACAGTATTAGAAGAGACCCCAAGAAGTCATCCAGGTCATCCTCCCTTCCTCAGAGGTGAAACCAAGTGCATTTACAGTATCTCTACCAGACATTTCTCAGACAGCGTCTTGTGTTATAATGAGATGTGAGGAATTCCTTCTTCGTGGTGAGAGGTGTGGCTGAGGAAGCTACTGAAGCCCTCGCTCTCTGGTAAAAAAGGTTCTGCTACCTCCCCAGGTACCTCATTCAGTGTGCTAATAATTTTATAGTGAGGAGGGGGGAAAAAAAAAGGCAAATTTGTCTAATTCTTTCACTTTTGTCCTTAAAGGAGGGCCTGCTGTCCCTTCCCTGTAAAGACACTTCTTTATGAATAGAATATATGGAGGTGAAGGAGCTCGGTCAACTCAGGAGGAACAGCTGTCTCAGATGTCTCTAACTATTATTTTTTACAATATACTTTTTTTTTTCCTGTGACTGTTGTTTTAAATTCACATAATCTTCAAAGGTGTTAAACATGTATTATCACATGTTGAAGTCACAGTTTTTACCAGTGGGTTCAAGAAGTCAGCCTGTATACTCTTGTTTCAAAAGCTAACTGTGTAGCCTTATCTTATTTCTCACTATTGAGTGCCCATTAGATTTGGTGGGAGCTACTGGGTGTATAATATTTTTGGAAATCAGGCCATCGAAGTATACTTTGGTTATAAATAACTGTGAGCTAATTAGGTTTTTAAATGATAACGATTCACAAACGCAGTGCATCTTTCTTGCCTCTCACTAGTAAAGAGACCAGGTCAACTTGGATGGATTCCTGGCTGGCGTGGATGGTGTAACCGCGTCTCAGTACGTTCTTTGAGCAAGTTTCTTTTTTGAGGACTGTGAGTCAGCAGGGTTTTGAAGTGGATGAGTCACAGACAAACTAGCTGAATGATGGTTACCAAGTGGGTGGGGGAGGCAAGGGTTTTATTCTGGGGAGGTGTAAATGCAGACAGAGGCCAAGTCTGGAGATGAAGGAGGCCATGGGATGAAAGGCATTAACTGATAGGAAGCACTGAACTGGTGTTTGACGCTGGCTGCTCTTTGTGGTTTACTGCAGCAATGTGCTTCCTCATGACTCCTTTTGATGCTCCTGTGAGAAGGCTGTGCCTTTCCTGGGGAGCAGACATCCCACATGAACAGCAGCTAATCTGGACAGATAATAGAGAAACATTAACTTTGCTGAGAGTCAGCTAGTTTCTATGCAGGAGTTAGATTTATGACTAAAAGTAAAAATTGGGCTAGTCTGCTCTTCAGCCCTTTCATTCATATGGAGTGTACACCTTTAACATCTCTCTGACTGGGACAGGTGACATCAAGCATTCCTGTGCAGAACAGATTAGTTTGCCAACCTCTGAAATCAGAAACAATGGTGGCATATTGTATTGTCTGATGAATTTTCTTGTAGGTCTTAGAAACAGGAATGCAAACCACATGAAAACATCCTGTCCTGGGTAATCCCATTTACTGGTTGGTAGAAGACCAGAATGCTGCTCTGGAGCATCCCTTCATGTGTTCCTCACGTGTTCTTGCAACTCCTTGAGTTGTAATGGAATTTGGAATGAGATTTCCCTTGAGGTGTAAGGATTTTCTTATTACACAGTATTTTGTACTTCAATAGGAAACCAGGAAATATGACTGTATATCATTGCCACCAGAGTTACTGCTGACTGCATACCTCTGTATATTAGCAGATAGTGGCAAAATCTGAATTTTTGGGTTATATGCAGCATTTTTGTGTGTGATGGAGCATTTGCTTAGAGTGGAACAGCAGAATAGCTGTCAATCAGAGACCTTTGGAAGGAACTAAAGAGCGATGGCTTAACAATCAAGCTGGTTGCAACCCTGGCTCTCTTTCTCTTCCTCCCAGTACATCCAGATAGCCCAGCAGAGAGAGTAAAGTAAACACTTCAACTGATAGTATCCCGGAATGTTCAGAAACTGAAGAAGGAAGCTGTGGTCACCAGATTCCAGCTGTCCTGTTTCCTCTTCCAAATGAAAAGGCTTTTATCAGGATAGTGTATATAAATATTTTTCACCGCAAGCTCAACTCATTCTAAACCTATTTTGATTACAATGTTGGTATTCTCTTGATTTCAGATCTAGAAAATGTGAGACACTGAACTGAAGGCTGAGAGACTATCTGGTATACTCTCTATAGGAAATCCAGAAAGAAATGTGTCCAGCCTAGTAGAACAAAGACAGACCCAATGGCTGAAAGTTGAAGCCAGTAAAATTCAAGAGATGACATGGTGCATGTTTTGAAAGGTAATGGTAATTTACTGCTGGAACAGATTGCTGAGGGATGCAGCAGATTCCCCTATCACTTGAAGTTTTAAATCAACATTGGGTGTCTTTCTCATTCATCTTCAACTTGCTGTGTTCAGTCCAGGGGTTACTGGGTGATATTTGATGGCTTCTGTTATGCAGAAGGTCAAACCAGATCATTGTAATATTCCTCCTGGCCCTAAAATGAGGGTCTGTGTGCTGTGGCTGCTTGTATCATTTGAGTAACAGTTTGAATTGCTAGTGGTAATGGAGCACACACCGTGCCAAATCTCAAATTGAATCTAAGTGATGGGGAGAGTAGATGTGCATGTGAGAGACACCTGGCTTCCCTAGCTTCTGTGTTACATCAACTTAGAGTTCCTTGGAGGCATGTTCACTTACCGGCACCCTGCCTCTCAATTGGCCCATTGCATCTTAGGGAGCCTCAATGGCATAAATCACAGGCTGAAATGGTAAGAGGAGGGAGGGTTCAGGACAGATTAACGAAGAGAACAGTATGTAGGAAAGCATGACTTTAAGTGCCCTCGACTTTGGGGCCTTATAGCATTTCTGACTCTTTGGCATATAAATTACATCAATTTAGAGTCCCTCATGCATCAATAGATTGGGTAGAACAAGTTCTAAGGAAATGTGAGTGAGCATAAGTGGGTATAAACTACATTACCTTACAGATTGCCTCTGAGTTTGGCCCAGATTCTTTCCTTTATTTTCATTATGTCAACTTTGTGCATTGGCATTATGGTCTTTTCAACAAGTGGCCTGACAGCTAATGAGTTCTTTCTAACAACAGTAAATCAACCAAGTCAGACAGTGCTGCTCTGTGTAAATACTTCTCTTTATGTTCAGAGTATTCAGAATCCCATTACATTTAGAACAGTGTGCTAGTAGAAATGCATATAGAGAAGTACTGTAAAAAAGTGATAATTATTCATAAACCACCTGGTTTCTTCTTTGCTTCCCAGCTAACCATGTTCCGAGTCTTGGGAAGACTTAGAAGGGTGCTAGACAACATGATAATGCTGAAATATAAACTGCTGTGTTGAAAACAATTAAGTCCAAATTGTTTTAGTAAGAGTTTGGGATTTTTTTATTTATGCTTTTTTATACTCCCTGAAATTCCTGCAACAAATAAGGTTAAAAGGAAAAGTCGAGAAATGAACTAGGAACACTTCCATTCTTGGAGAGCTGAAACAAAGGAAACTTATCTGTAGTTCATTAGGAAATAGAATAGAGTTTTCCTTTTATTATTGAATGGAAGAAAAATTGTATTTGTATGTTAATAAAGTTACAGTAGAATTTGCTCTAGGAATAAATTATGTACATGCTATGCAACTTATTTAATCTCTCAGTTCAGAGTGTGTTGCTAAAAGGCTAAACTCTATCCCAGATTGCTATTGTGATAAATATTTCTGTGCCATTTCATTATGTTTTAGAGAATTTTTCTTTTTCTGATATCGGCACGTCAGCATTTAAGAAGCCCAAGGGGTAGGCAAAGCAAGGAATTAATGATTGGCTTCTTCCCCTGCCTTTTACCTTGCTGTATGAACTGAAGCAAAAGTCGCTATTTTTTCTTTCTTTTCTGATCTGAGATCAGTAAGAAGCCTATAGAATCTTATGAAAGATGTTCAGAGATACAGTTGATGTCTTTTTTTTTTTAATATTCTCAGGTGGTGGGAGCTATATAAATGCAAACTACCCATATTATTTTCTATCATATAAGATTTTCTGTCATGCTTCTCCTCCAAAATCCCTGTGTTCTCTTGAATGATGAAATTGCAAATGTTCCATAAATGTCAGTGCAATTTATTATCATCTTTCATTCAGAGCATTACAAAATGATTTGCAGATGCAGGTGTTGCTAATGATTTTCAGCCCCCCTCCTTAAAGACTGGAGAACATAATTGTCCCTGTTTCTGTAACAAGGATGAAACTCTTTAACTAAAATGAAAAGGCCAGTTTTGAAGGTGACTCTGTTTTGCTGCTACATCTTCTTGTGGCTCTTTTTTTACTTCCTTCTACTTTTTCAGTTATTTTTACTTAGTGGGATCCATTGGCTGCAAAGGAGCTGGAAAATTGTTTTATGTGCAGAAGGATGCTTCAGATGAAATGGAGGGAGGGTAAAGGAGAAAAAAAAGCTGCTGGGCAGACATTAAAACATATGTTACAGTACTGTAAATGTGGACATTGCAGCTCTTTCTTTGTCATATAAAGACACTCAAGCCTCTGTTTACTCCTAAAACCTACTGCAACAATTTCACTTGCAGTATCGTGAAGATTGCCTCTGATTTTGGTTCTAAAAAGTCCTTAGTTAATAAGAGGCATCATGGATGACTCTTGTTGTGGGAGGTTTGAAGGGGATATGTGGGGAAACATTTCTGGCCGACACTCCTTTGTTAAGCTTCCTGGTGAGGAAGTTGCCTAAGAAATCAAAGCTGTAAATGGAGGCATAGTAAAGGCAATATTTAGAATATACAATTATAGAATCATAGGACGTGTTGGAAGGGACCCCCCAGGATTATCAAGTCCAACGCCTGTACCTTTGCAGGGATCCCCAGGAGTCACACCATGTGCCTGAGAGTGTTGTCCAAGGGCTTCTTGAACTCAGTCAGGTTTGGTGCTGTGACCACTGCCCTGGGGAGCCTGTTCCAGTGTTCAGTCACCCTCTGGGTAAAAAACCTTTTCCTGTTATCCAACCTAAACCTCCTCTGATTCAGCTTCCTGCTGTTACCCCAAGTCCTGTCATTGGTCACAGGAGTGAAGAGATTGGTACCTGCCTCTTCTCTTCCCCTTGTGAGGAAGCCATAGACTGCAATGAGGTCACCCCTCAGCCTCCTCTTCTCCAGGCTGAATAATCCAAATGACCTCAGCTGCTCCTCATAAGTCACCCCTTCTAGGCCCTTCCCCATCCTTGTGGCCCTCCTCTGGACTTGCTCCAGCAGTTTGATGTCCCTTTTGAACTGTGGAGCCCAAAACTGCACACGGTACTCCATGTGAGGCCGCACCAGTGCAGAGTAGAGAGGGACAATCACCTCCCTTGACCGGGTGGCCACACTGTGCTTGATGCAACCCAGGACACGGTTGGTATTCCTGCAAGTCTATAAACTTGACCCTTTGTTAGTGAGGACATTGGATCAAAGATCCTGGTGATAGGAATGACTGTATCAGTAGAAAAGGGACAGGGTTCCTTTATCTGCAGGACTGAGCAGGTGTAATTGGTCCTGGTTGCATACAGATGCACAGATTCAGTGTTTTTTTTCCCTGCAGCCTCTAATGGAGAAAGTACTGGACAATTAAAGCATTCTTCCATTGGGAAAAACCCTTGGAGGAAGGTTGGTGCAGTCATGCTGGTTCTGTTTTGGGGCAAATCCTCTTAGGCATTACTGTCTAAGGGGATGCAGTCTGCAGCAATGGGCCAGTGGGAATAGGTTGTGTGGAATGGCTAACACAGCCAACGTCAAATCTTTTTTAGTATAGATGTGGCTGTGAAATTTTTGTTGTTTTTGTCTTTTAAAGTGAAGCTGTATGTATTTTGCTTGTGGCAGTTCTCTGAAGGTTCACTGACTGACTTTTTATTTGATTTTGATTGAACGGATTGAGAAGCAGTCCTGAAGAAAAGGACTTGGGGGTGCTGGTTGATGAGAAGCTCAACATAAGCTGGCAATGTGCTCTTGCAGCCCAGAAAGCCAAATGTACCCTGGACTGCATCAAGAGAAGTGTGGCCAGCAGGTCAAGGGAGGTGATTCTCCCCCTCTACTCCACTCTCATGAGACCCCACCTGGAGTACTGTGTCCAGTTCTGGATTTCTGAATTCCTCGACACAAGAAGGACATGGAGCTGTTGGAATGAGTCCAGAGGAGGGCCACAAAGATGATCAGGGGGCTGCAGCACCTCTCCTATGAGGACAGGCTGAGAGGGTTGGGGTTGTTCAGCCTGGAGAAGAGCAGGCTCTGGGGAGACCTCATAGCAGCCTTCCAGTATCTGAAGGGGTCTACAGAAAATCTAGAGAGGGACTTTTTATAAGGGCATGTAGTGATGGTACAAGGGGTAATGGTTTAAACTGGAAGAGGGTGAATTTAGGTTAGACATTGGGAAGAAATTCTTTCCTGTGAGGGTGGTGAGACACTGGCACAGGTTGCCCAGAGAAGCTGTGGCTGCCCCCTCCCTGGCAGTGTTCAAGGCCAGGTTGGATGGGGCTTGGAGCAACCTGGTCTGGTGCGAGGGGTCCCTGCCCATGGCAGAGGGGTTGGAACTAGGTGATCTTTGAGTCCCTTCCAACCCAAACCATTCTATGTTTGTATGAAAATGGATGTTTCTGCCAGCCTTAGTGATCTCATGAGGGAGATATCGGAGTTTGATTCCTGGATTTGATCTCTTGTCACATTGTAGAGAATCCCTGCCTCCCTCTAGGAGAAAGACAGAGCTTCAGATCTCTGTGCAACAACCTTGTTAGGGATGGGGTGGCTTTGACTACCAATTGGCTGCAAATACACACCAGGTCAGCATTCCTCACAACCTAAGCTCCCCAAACAGAGAAAAGGCATGGTCAGTGCAAGTCTCTCATCCCTTGCCGATAATCTGATTTAATGTTCATATGAAAGATCATGTCTTGTGGAGAATAGGGTACTCTATGTCCTAAGTCTCTGTCCTAGACCTTTGTGTTTCTCCAGAGTCTGAAAGCAAGGGGTGCCAGGTAGTCCTTTTTTCCACCCATCAGAGATGAAGATGACAGGTTATGAAGTTGTAGTGACATTAGTCCTGTATCTGAACAGCATGTTGTTACTAAAGTAAGTTCTCTATTAAGAAAGCTAAGGCAGACTTAATGGCTTAGATAAACTATCCAAAGGTTGGTGAAGTAATTAGTAAATGTGCACTGTCAGACCAACTAATTTGTTTAATCTTGAATGGGCAGTGTTTATAGATATTTAAATCATCTTAAGAAGTGGCTGTCCAGAGTTATGGCAGGATCGTGATCTACATGGTGCTGCAGACAAACAGATCTGTTCCTTCCTTCACTGCAGCACCAATGAGCTGTGTAGAAAGCGAGCACAGTCCTACCACGCTGCTATCTCATAGTTATTTAATTCAGTCCTTGTGCTGGAGGTAATTCTGTCCTTGCTGGCAGCTGCTCCTTCTCTGCTACAGGTGCTTGCTTTCGTGTGGCTACCAGGTGAATCAGGCTATGGAGCAGATCTGGCTGGAAGCTAAGGCGTTCTAGTTTTCTTGTGTGGTGGTGTGGTTTTTTGTTTTGTTTTGATTTGGGTTTTTTTGGGGTTTTTTGTCCTTGAGCTCTCTGAGCCAGCTCAGCACATGGCCAAAGAAGCACCAGTGCTGGCACCCAAGAGGGAGTGGGAATGCCCAGCCGATGGTGGTGGTGAGGACAGGACTCCACCATCAGAGTCAACTTGCACTTTGAGCAGTTTAAATTGATAACAAAACTACAACCTGAGTTTACATGCCTGTTTGTGTAAATTGAATAGTTTACTGATTTCTGGCAGGAGTTGTGTTTGGGTTCTCTGGGGTCCAGGGACAAAAATGTCAGAAGCTTCACTGTAGTGACTGAGTCTTTCAGCTTCCTGTGTGGTTCTTTGCCAAATTAAATAGAGCCAGAAATCTCGGCACCAGCAGCTGTAGGGAGTTAATCCCACCCAGATCCAGATTAGCCATGGCACATTCTTGTAAGCATAAGCACGACAGCTTAGTGTAGACAGCTGTTCTGATAAACCGATCTGGGAATCCTGCCCTTGTAGGAATGTTTGATGTGTACTGGTCACAGAAGTTGTTTGCAAAGTTATGGTGAGACAAACTGGTAGCCTTGGTGGCAGTGGCATGTTATTGTCACTGTTGTGATGGCAATACCACATGGTTACCAAAAATGACATGAATGGTTTTACTTCAGACGTGGAATGAATTTGTATCTCTACGGATAGAATGCTATCACTCATCTGTGCGTTGGGAGGGCGATGCCTGTGTACTCGTATGCTAGAGGCTTGACACAGAGAGACAACAGGTGTAGAACTGGACAGCTTGCTTCCTACCCAGAGCAATAGTCTTTTGCAAATGAGTGTTTTCTTCCCTGCCAGTTTTGCTCTTGGGGCCTATGTTGGCATCATTCTTGGTGGCACTGGGCTGAATGTGTGGTGGAAGGGGAGGACAGGGATAATTGAAAATTAGGGGAATGTGGTGATTGCAGACAAGGAGAACTTTTGACAGGGTGAATGGAGGTAAAGCCTTAAGATTGTTTGGACCCAGAAAGATGGGTCAGCTTGGGTAGCTGCAAGGGTTGTGCACCAGACTTTAATCTTAAAACTTGGGGATTTGAGCACTGTTTAAGGAAAAAACATGGTTTGCCACAAGGTATTGGGATGCTAAAAGTTCACCTGAGGTCAAAATGAGAATGGGTAATTTCATTGCATAGACATCCACTGAGGATCCTAAATACTTAGGATTTGCCTCAAAAAGACTGTCCATGAAGTGCCAAAGCCTCAAGCTGTTGAAGGCTGGGAGTGTGCTCAAGGGTAGTATCTGTATGTTTCCTCTGTTCCTGAGCTCTTCTTTTGGCATCTGCTGTTGGTTATTGTTGAAGATGAGATCTGGGGCTAGATGGACTTCTTCTCTCACCCAGCACAGCCGTTTTTGTGACTTGAAGGGAGAATATTGTTAGAAGATCAGTCCAGTAAGTATTGTAACCGTAGGCACAACAGCTTAGTGTAGACAGCTGTTGTGACAAACCAATCTGGGAATCCTACCCTTGTAGGAATGTTTGGTGTGTATTGGTCACGGAAGTTGTTTGCAAAGATATGGTGAGACAAACTCGTAGCTTTGATGGCTGCCTTGACAGAATAAGTAGTCTGGAAGGAAATGCATTATTTTCTGAGCTCTGCTGTTCAGTGTGCTGTTCAGCTTGGGGTAAGTTATTTCATCCTTTTGACTTGACTCTCCCCTTCCCCTGGCATGCACCCGTTATCCATGGTGCTGTTTCAGTCATCAGCTCTGTTAGGTGAGGACTTTCCTAGGCTGTGTTTGCACAGTTGCAAGCGAGGCAGTGCATTTCAAGGACTTACCTCTGCACTGCTGGAAGTTCTGTCTCTCCGCTGAAATTTGGTAGCTGACTGTGAATGCATCAATTTCATTGTGGATGTAAATTAAAGCAGGTTAAATTAAACTATCCTGAAGCATTGCCACGAAAATGGTTTACGCTAACTTTGAAATTGTACTAGGTCAGGAGCACACATGTACCTGGTAAGATGGAGTAGCATCCCAGGGTGTACTAAGTCACCAGCTCCCCATTGTGCTGTTGTGTCCCCTGTGTGCTGCACAGTGCTTTGCTCAAAGGAGCTCTCAGTTCATTTTATGTCACTACTCACTATTCTAGTAGTAATAATGATAAATATGAATAGCAAAATGATTCTGCTCAGATGTTCAACCTCTGCTGCTCCTTTGATTAAGGAAAGATTTAATGCTTTAATTTGAGACGTTTTGTTAAAGAATAGAGGACTTTGATTCACGTGTTTATAAAGGGGTGCACTTCCTGAGCAGAATGGAAAACATTCTTTGCTGGTGAAGGATGTTGAAAGCACAGGCACTCCCTGCAGCTGATGGATTTGTTCTGGACACATGTTTATCAGTACATGTTAACAGAAAAGAAAAATGCTGAGGTACTGTTCCACAAACAAGGTAAATTATATTCTTTCTTACCCTTTTGCTAAGATAGGTGCAAAACCCACAACTCCATCCGAGTTATTTCTTGATGTTAGCACACCTTTGGGACAGGATTTCGTTCTTGGTTTTTTTTTTTCTATTAATTTTTTCCTTCATATTTTTGTCAAGAGACTATCTAACTTCAGCAAGAGTTTTTAGAGTGATATTTGTATGGCAAATAACATGCACCTTAAATGGAATTAAATTTTAGTATATTAGAAGATAATTTGAATTGCAAATATAAAACTCCCCAAACAACCACCACCAGACTCCCCTGATGATTTGACTTCCTGGTCTTGTTTGAAAGACTGGTGACTGATTCTGATGGCAAAGACGAGGTTTTTCTCAATTTTTTTTTTTGCTGAGGGAGTAAAAGTTAAGTGCCTATTGTATAGTAGAGACAGAACATTTATTACATAAACTATTGGTCTTCTAGCTACCATTTGGCATTATGATTTTATCAGCACTATAGTGTCACTAATATGACCCAGAGCTTAAACTTGCTACTGTCACTGTAACATGTGTTTCTTCTGAAACTGTTATTGTCAGCCAGCTACTGCAAGTCCAATTCCACATTCTAGCATCCTCCCTGAGATCAGCTAGGCTTAGCTTATCATCTTTTTGGCACAGAAAGGGATGTGGTTTTGAGCTCTGCAGGGTGCAATCAGAGCTGAGGAGCGCTGTTTTCCAGGAGCAGCACATAGTATGTACAGAGTTTCAATCTGCTTTCTCTTCAAAATGAACATGAGCATCCTTGGCTTGGGATGTCAAAGCTAAGGATTTTCAGGGTTCTGAAAAGTAGGGGTGAGATACCTACAGTTTGAAAGACCTGGAGACCATTACAGCTTGAGCAGAAGGAAGGCTTTTGGTTGCTCTGTGAAAGACTGGCCATCATTGCCTCTTTTGAGAAGGTGCAGCATGCCTGTCCTTTTCTGTTGGGCAAGGCAAGCTGACTGCTACAGGAGTAACAAGCCATAACCCTCCTCAAGTGCTTTTGAGAGTCTAACACTGGCCTAAACTCCATAAATTGGAAGGCTGTGAATCCTGGCTGGCCCTGCAGAAAATATATTGTGTATTGTAGGCTCTTTGTGATCTTTTCCCCTTTGCACACCTTCAGAGCCAGACACAATCCAGCTCATTATCTGTATGTGAGAGTTTTCACTATTATAGACTTGTAAAAGTTTCTATTAGCAATTCTGATTTGGAAGGGACAGTTGGAGGCTGAAAGAATGGCAAATGCAACCCGGATATAACTTTTTGATCCCAGAACCCAATTAAATTTGTGGTTTTAAAGTGCACGTGACTCCTGAGTTCAGCTCTAATACTAGATTTATATTATTTCCTGGAATGAAAGTCACTGCAGACAATTTCCAGAGGAGAATAATAATGATCCAGTGAAAAATGAATCCAGCTTTTGATTTTTATTCCCACCCCCTCCCCCCCCAACAGAAGTAAGATAGAAAACCAATTTAGTTTTATATTGACTATTCTTTTAATGCTCGGTAACTTTCCTACCATCAGTGACTTTTTTTTTCCCCAGATATCTTCTTCATCAGCGCTGCTGTTGCTACACAGTGTTAGCATGCATTTGTCTTGACATGGCTGATGCTATAGCACTGCTACATATTTGGGCAGAAGAAAAAAACCATATTGATTGAAGGGAAACTTTTCTTATCAAATATGCTACTCATAAGCTCACTTTTAATGAATAATTAGTATTCTGTGAGCCACATGTTTCTTTTTTCCTTCATGTTGATGTCCTCTGCCTAAAATGATGCTTCAGCCTGACCAGTTAAGGTAAGGGAGAACTTTAAACGGCAGTAACCATGAATGCTCTCTGCCGAGCTGCTGCCTGGCTCAAAACAGCCTTCGTGCCTATGAATTACTGTTAGAGACACTTAAGATTTAGACTAGCAGTACTGAATCTTTGTCTTGTTCCTAGTTGTATCACAGGACAACATTTGTTTCACAGGAAGACTGTTGTCTTAATTCTGCTTCTTCTTGGAGTTTGCGGCAACTTTTGCTCTTGCAGACCTCTAGGAAAGAGAGCTGGAAGATGAAAGCAAGTGTCTTTGCCCTCCTCTTCACTGTCCTTAGCAAGCTATTTGCTGTGGAGCTAGGCAGGTTCTGCGTGTAGTGTGAGGTTTCTGGTCTGCAAAGTGATATACTTGAGAGCTTTGGGGAAAACCGTAAGTTATTCTTAGGGAGAAAGTGGCTTTAAATTCTGTTTTCCATGGGAAGAAATGAAGGTGTGAGAAGTCTTGTTTCTATGGAGTTGAGCTCTTTTTTTCCTACCTTTGCTGCCTGGCTCTTAATTTTGGAGTCACTGGCTACCTGCAATGTTTATCATAATGCAATTTTTGTCCAGTAAGGCTGTGCTCTGAAAATTAGCATGAATCAAAAGTGCAGATGTGTTCCCTTGCTGTTACTGGTGGACCTGCATGGACATGAATGAAGCTGTTTTTCTCAGCTACCTGAGGCTGGAGCAGTGCAATCCATTTGACATCCTCTTTCTAACTGTCACTGGGGAAAAAGCTCTGTCTGACATGTATCTAGGTAAGTTACAAAAATAGGTGCATCTTCATAGTCTCTCTTTAGTTTGAATATGAATTGCAGCTTTGTTTTCTACCTTTGGTTGCTACCATTCAATTTTTTTCCCAGATAAAGCTAATACACTTGTATATTCACTTTTACTTCATCATGGAATTTTTACCCTACCCAGATCTGAGCTCTGTCCAGAGTCAGAGCTGAGGGACACATACATGATAATGTGGTCCCTGGATTATCCTGGATTTGCAATAACCATGAACACAAAGATGAAGGCTGTCAAGAACAAGTTTCAGTTCAGATGAACATTAACTGAACGTGAAAATTGCTATGAATAAAAAGAACTGTTGACACAAAATCAAAACAACACATCCTTTTTGAAGCCTCTGGGAAAGCCCTTCTTGCACAAAGCATCTTCTGTGAATCAAAAGGTATCCATTAATTCCTGTTATCCCTTCTCCATTTCACATTAGAAGATACCTTGGCTATGATGATCATCATCTTATATTCTTTTTCTGCTGTCTTGACTGATTACAGGGTATGACTCTGATGTTGTCAGTGTGATCTTCATTTCAGATGCTGAGAGGAGAGGTGCTCATCTGTGTCCAAAATTAAAAAGCAAAACATTCATCCACCTGATCTTAGTGATTCACAGAGATCTCAGAGCAATGCTTTTTCTGCAAGCAGCTGTCTTACACAAACTGATGCTGATTTACTGAGTAAGCTGGTTCTAGATGATACAAAACTTACTGTATCTCTCAACATTACCTAAGAGAAGGAAAACTCAACAGAATGAAGACTTGACCCCTAAATCTATCTTCTTTTTTTGTTTTTATTTTTTCCTCCCCGTACTCTAAGCCAATTTGTAGTTGACTGCTTCACACCATGAAATACCAGCAATGTACCCTGTGGCTTTTCCATTCAGAGTGAAGCATGGATCACTAAACTGGGCTGTATCTCTTCATCTAGTTTTTTCAGACTGTGGAGAGCAGCGTTATGCTATTGGTGCTGGTTTTGAGCTGAAGTTCGTATCTGGGTAACATATCCCTGGGTATGATATGTTGTACTTGCAGAGCTAGTCTGCTGCAATGAAATCCAGGACCAGATGAGTTGAAATGGATACTTGAATGAAATCATTATTATTCTCACAGACACAGAAAAGCAGACATACAGTAATGGCTTAGACAAAATGCATTGTTTAAAGACCATGTTAAATGAATTCCTCCAGGAGGGCTTGCGTTTTTATGGAGAGGGCTGTCCAAGCAAGAAAGATCTGTTCTTACTTGATCCTACAGAGTAACTGAGTATGATTTTAAAACTTCAGTCTGCTTCGTATGTTACTGTCCAGGTCAAATACCTGCAAAAATAAAATATTATACAACTTTTTCCATCAAGATAAACACTGTTTTTTCATGAAGAGGCATTGTTTCTAATCAGATCAGTTTTGAAGCGTAATATTATACTCTGAAATCAGAGTAGTAGTCTTCTCAACTGATTCACAATTTTTTCCCAAAGTAAATTTAAGCAATTTTCTTTCTTCTGTTGAACTTCAAAATGTAGTCCTGCAGAACTTCTAGGCTCTCAAGGCAGAGCAGTTGCTTTACCTGTAGTGACATAGGCCAAATGGCCTCAGGGTTAGTGATACAGAAATTCACCCATTGTGCTTCTTTATCATCAATCTATTACCAGTTCTGTGGGTGTGTGCCTGAAAGTCTTCTCTGTGCATTGGTGCTTATTGAGAGAAAACTGTATACAACTTGTCTCATTCTGGATATTTATAGTCTAGGGAATGCATTTTGGAGGAAGAGGTGGTGGAAATTCTCTTTACAAAGCATCTTTGATCCCTGGAATCATGATTGATAGGAAAAAATATGTCTGTATTTACTTTAAAATCCTCTTTCTTTGAACAAGAAGATCCACAAGCACGACTTTGCTAGGGATAAACAGATCAGGGAAGAGAGAGTCAGAAAATGACTTGGTCATCATTACTGAGAATGCATCCTCTGCATTTCATATATTCAGAATGTAAGGTATAATAATTTTAAAAGTTGCTTACGAGTTTTTCCCTAGCTTGTACTTGGAAATCGGTGTGTATTTCTGTGTGTAGGAAATGACCAAAAAATAGAGTATTCCATTTAAATGCTTTGTAAACAAATAATTTACATCCTTTAATTTTGGTTTCATACAAGACACTGAATGTTTCTCTCATTTGCATGGGCACAGACACACAGGCATGCATGCATTGCTTGTCAAGATCGTTGATTTGTAGAGATGAATGCTGTCTTTATGTCTGCAATCTATGATGTGCCTTTAACCTCTTTATTACCAAGATACAGTTATTTATAAGGTATCAAATTTCCTGTTTGCTGGTTTATTTTCTCGATATGTGAGCAAGTCTATACATTAATTCCGATTTTTAGGTTTTCTTACGTGTAGAAGTGAGTTTTGGCAAGACTGTTTCCCTTCGGGGTTCTAATAATATAATAATGCATTATTTTGCATTACACAGAAGTGTTAATTGTAAGTCTCTGGTTTTGCTGTTCAGAATGTGATAGGTATTCAGTGAACTATTTGTGTGTGTGAAGGATGTGCCCAACACAGTATTTAAAATTTTAGTTACATTTTGAGGGGTTGCAGTACGAACAGCGGCCGTGTGTAAACGTGCCTGGTGTAAACTTTAGTTTTCCTCTGAGAGTTTGATGCTTTTGGGTAAGTAGTGTTGCACATTAGCACAACTGCCTCTTGACATGGTAGAGTAGTATTCCAGTTTTAGCTTAGCCATAACTGATCTCAAATCTTTATCCTATCTGCAGTGCAAAGATACTACATAAATAAGCACAGCCGAATGGCATGAGGAAGGTTATGAGTTGCGGTCCCCAGCATGGTCGAATCTCATTATCATTGTAAAAATTGTCAAGAGAGTAAAAACTTGAGGTTCAGAAGGCCTGGTAGCATATGTTTGTATGCCTGGTAGAAAATGATGCATGATCGCTGACCTGACGTCTTTTTTCATTGTGCTGGAGAGAAAAGTCTTTGTATCCCACTAGCTGCCTCCTGAACGCTGTTCTCTTCCTTCTACTCACTCATTGCCAGTGATCCTTATAAAAAGATACTAGGCTGGGTTGTGTGTCGTTTGTTTTTCTTTTCCTTTCCCCCTGGGATCCTAAAAGCATTTGGTATCCAACTCCAATTTGAGCCTCAGTGGAAATTGGCTGTCTGATTTCCATTCCAGCATAATACATCATGAATATTAAAACTTCTAAAATATGCAGCTGTGTGTGCATTTCTGCAAGTACTACAACTTTCAGAAAGACAAATCGGAGCTTTGCTGAGCTCTAAAAAAAAGATACCTTCTTCCTTAGGAGGTGTTTTGGAGTACAGGTATTGCAAACAGGTCGGAACAAGGGTTCACCAGCTTGGCACTGGCGGTGCTAGGAGGTGATGCTGGCACTGGGAGCAGCATTCAGGCATGCAGAAGATGTGATGCTTGGGCAGCAGTTGCATACTACTCTGCAGAACCAGTGCAACAGTTTCTCGATTCCTTTTTGAGTAAAGATGCAGTGGTTACAAACACCCAACCGTTTGCTAAGGGCCTCTGTGCTCATTTTGGGTGGTAGCTTGCATTTGAGCCAAACATAGAAACCCAGCAGTTTCTGTAGAACTGCTTGTGGAGTGGGATGCCACACAAGTAGCCCCAACAAAATCTGGCATTGCTAAGAATGGAACCAAGAACAAATGTTAGATTTTTCATTTTTTACATGCATCTTCATCTATTAGTAAACAAAAATATAGCCGTGGAAATTTGTATGTCTTGCTTGTGAAATCTCTGCTTTTATAACAATTTCTTTACACTGTAGAGCAAAGCTAACAAAAAAAGTGGCTTTATGAGGCAGTGTTTTCCTATTTAGCTTTCAGAAAGCCAACTTGAAATAAATAGTTGTGCATCCAGAGTATGATTTGCAAGCATTATTAGAATAAAGATAATAAAGAATGCTGGCATTTCACTATAAGAACTCAGTTGCATCAGTCTTAATGGTGTTACCTTTTCCACATTTATAAAAGTAACGGAATGAAGTGATAGTTGCCTTGAAAGCTAGATATTGCAAAGTAGACATTTGCCAGCAGAATACAGTCCACATTAAGGGAACAACTTTTGGTATTGCAGTAAGTTATTTTTTAATTAAGACTCTTCTGTATCTTTAGCCTTCTTGGCCCAAAGGAATTGCAAAGTTAGTGGTTCCAAAATGCAGGACATGTAAATAATGCAGCTTTACAAACAAGAAACGTGTGCAAGAAAAATCTTTAGATTCCAGTATCGGTCTGTTACTGAATGTTGATTTAAACAAGCAGATGCTGTTTCATACATTTGTTTTGAATTCCTACAGTTTTAGTTTGTAAACTTCTTGGAGCAGAGATATCCTATTTTGAGCTTGTGCAGGGAGCAGGGTTTTGGCTTGAACTTGTCAGTACTGTTAAAAAAAAAACCCCAAAAGTATGTTTTTGGAGGGAGGGGGAATCGCTAAAAGTGTGAGAAGTAATACAAATTAGAAGTGGAACTTGAACATATCACATTGCGAATTCTGTTTGGACTTTGGTCCATCCAGCTCAAATGCTAGGTGGAAACTGTAGTGAGAAACAGCTAAGAATAAATTTTATTCATTTTTCCTAAGCATATTATAAAGATACAAATACAATGAATATAATAAAGTAAGAGAGCAGGATTTTGGAGTATATTTGTAAGAAGAAATCAAATGGGAATACAGAATGACTAGTATTAAGCAACCATTAGTATAATTCTTAACCACCCACCAGTATAATTTGATCAAGAGTTTTTTACTGTATGTCCTCATTTGATTTAATTAATATTGTGGTATAATATCAAAATTCTTGTAGTTTAGCCAAGAGTTTGTTCTTTTTACTGGAAAAAAAAGATAAAATACTATTGATTTGTTAATGTAAAATTGGATGTTATTTTCAATCTATACCTTTTAAAGAATCTCATAATCAATTCCTGTGGAATCCAAAAGTTCAGTAATATATATTGTTTCTAGTGTTTTAGGCCTGAGCTCTCCTTTCCTGAGACATCCTCGTAGAAGAAAAATAGTTAGCAGAGAATGTCATCTCTTCTGTGCATTTCCGCAGCAGGAACAGAATTCCTGGTTACCCTGTTGTGGTCTTTCCACTGCCTTCAAAGGGATTTGGATCAGACCCATAAATCTCTGCTTACTTCTGTAGGCTGTTTGAAGGCATTGCTGTAGAATCAGGTTTCTTCCATTCCCATTCAATTCATAGGATTCACAGTATTTGACTGAAGAAAATGTCCAGCAATACCTTCTGGTAAACTCACTCGCTGGGGGGTCATTGCCTGCTTCTCATTATTTGTGAGGGCAGGGGAGGAAGAGTAGAGAGCATCAGCAGTGATACCCAGAGCAAAGCTGTTTACACCTTTTCTGTGACAGGAGGGCGGTGTCAATTCCAGATGCCCTGCCCCAAACCAGGAGCCCATGTGCCTGTAAAAGGCAGGAAAAGTTTCTCTCCATCACTGCCGCATCCTTGAAGCTTCATGTCTGCCAGAGCTCCCAGCTCCATATTAGGCATGACTAAGCTCGTCAGGTCAAAGGGCAGGATTAGCAAACGTATTAGTACTGAGGTCCATTTCTCAGCTTTTGGAAGTCCTTTCTTATCAGTGCCTCATTTTTCCTTCATGTGTTCCCTTGGTAATAGAGAAATTGTGGTCTGAAGGTGAAGGAAACAGACTCTGTTCATGCCAGATTGTTTTTCTGCTTCTTTTTGCTAATGCATCCTTTTTCAAAGCAAGTGAGAGAGAAAGATGACTTTGCCATTGTGAGCATGGTTTTAAAATGGTTCAATAGAATTCTTTCTCAATTCTAAAAATATATTGCTGGCCCTTTACGTAATACACGGTCTTTAACTGTGATTCTTATCCGGGCCTCAAAGTAAGAAGAGCTAGATTTTCAAAATCGGAGATGCCCGGTTGTGGCATTCCTCACACTGACCAGTACCTGATCATAAGTAAGACCTTGTGCCATGGGTGTATTAGATACAGCTGCCCAGAGACACCATGGAGGTCGGAGGTGTATATGTTTAGGATTTAAGAAATGCATTAGCGCATGGCCCAGTTGTCAGCATCTGGCTTTAATTCTCCTGTAGAACTGTTCTGCTGTCCTAATAAAGGGAAACTAAAGAGAGAATAGAGCTAGTATTTAAAAACTGACTTCAGATTGGCTGCTGAATGGAAGAAATATCCATGTGTTTTTAATAGAACTTAAGGGAAAAATTATCAGAGGTTTTAAGATGACTGTACATCTTCCTCCCCTCTAGCCCCATCAAACAGTAATTAGGAAAGATTCTGTTTGGAATGAATGGGGGTTACTCCACAAGAATCAGGGGAGAGTGTGTGTGGGGGGGGTGAAGGGGTACTTTTGCCTCCTGTGACACTTCCCTTCTTATCACCTTCAATTATTCTTTTTGTATCTATACGATGGGAAAGAACTGAAGTAGGGCTATTTCTTTAACTCTTCACTCCCACTGATTCTTCATCCTGTGAGGTTTTATTTCTAACCATCAATGGCAATGTCATGCAGTTCGTTCTTTGAGAGCATTTTGTGAGGGCTGCCTTAAAACACAGGTTGATGCTGTTTGGAAATGTTGTGAACACATGTGGTTTCGGTTATATGTCACATAACTAAAGTTATAATGAGGTTTGACCATGGATAAATGAAGACTTCTGTGGTTTCTTGTAATTTGTGAATTTGTCTGATGGGTGTTGCAAACATCTTACTCATGATGGGTTTACAGTGTAGTTTAGTGAAATATTAATAGTCTTAGAAAAGAAAAAATTCATAATTTCTTCTTCCAAATATCAAACAATTTGTGTGTTTTCTGATTAGGGTATTTTTCTTCTAATTTGTTTTGTGGTTTGTTTTTAAACCGTGAGACTACATGGGTGCAGGGAACTCTGTTCCTATAGCCTCATTGTAAAAGCAGTTTTATTGGAAAGAAACATTATGTTCTCCAATGCAGTCAGTTTGGGAAAAAGTTTCAAGGTAGCACGTGGATGATAAGTGTGCAAGTCACATTGTTTACAGGATTATAAAAGCTGAATGAGAAATTAATTCAGTATGGCGTGTTGCTTTTTCAGTTGTGACTTCTTGAAGTGTTGGTCTGTAGCATCAGACATCACAAAATCAGAGTTTCTTAAACTAATTCTGAAATTGCTTAGATTTGTAGTGGAATAGGAATAGAAGATGTACATATAGTGCCTCGCTGGAAGGAGTAGGAGCCTTTGTCCTCCAAATTTGAATTCAATTTTCACAGTTACGGATAATACATAAGCTGGAGAGACCTAAAGCCTTTTTCTTCTTTAACACATTTTGATTGAGAATGGGAAGTGCCACAATACTTGTTACCTTCCTATAATTGCTCCTTTTACACATTTAACAAATATGTCCCATCAGATTTTACTTTTCATTTACATAGTGTGTCCTTTCTTGTGAAATTCCTTTGAGTTTAGGCATGTTACTAGGATTGCACTGAGGTAAAGGGGAGAAGAACGAAGCCCAAAGTCTCCCTGACTGATAGGTCCGACTTGAAATCTCATTGCTTGTGGTGATTTGTCTTTCCGGGCAAACCATTCTGTCCTTTGAGATGCTATTCTTCTTATTAAAATCCCTTGATGATGTATATATTGTATGCTAAACTGAAGGCTCATTTCTGTTAAGCAGAGTGCGTGTGTGTGCAGGTTGCTTGTCTGGCAGCATCAAGTGGTGTCTGGATGTGAGGTGTTGGCATGTGAATAATGATGCTGTTCAGCCAGTGCCACAAATAATCAGTGACTGACTTTGTCCCCACATCCAGCCCAGCCAGAAGTTCTCGCCTTCCTCGTGTCTCTGCCAGGAGTGTGAGGTCTTTCTAACCCCTTACTGAATCCAAGCATGTCACACCCCAGAGCAAATGGTAGGTGATAGCTTTGCATTGCTTCATCTCAGGCCTCAGACTAATTGCAAAGGGGTTACTAAGATGTCACGCCAAGTAGGACTAGCTAGGTCCTTGCCACGTGTGAGTGTGAGAGTTCAGCTTGAAATTCTACAGTAATACACAAATGTCCTTAAATAGCACTGCAGAGCCTTATAAATTAAGGATTTTTTTAGGCTTTCATTGTTCTAAGGAATCCGCCGTTATAGCATTGGTTTGTGCATGAATGTATATTATTAAACCATTTTTAAAAAATGCATAATTCTCGGAGAGCAGTGTTTTGCTAAGTTGAAACTTGGCTTTATAAATTCATTCCTTAGCATTTGAATGAAACATGAGGAAAGAGCACAAGTCTGTTGGAGGTTAACTCCTCGTGGTCCTTCTTTCAGCTAAGTAGTGGGGTGCCTTCCTGTCCCTCTGTGATGACTTGAAGTGTTTTCTTGCTTTAAAGGTTTTGTTAAAGTTCTCAGGATGCCCCTTCCAACCAATCAGTCCACCCCTCAAGTCTCTGCACAGCATCAAGTACAAACTCCTAACAGATCCACTTTATGCTGAAGTTTGCAGGCACCTCATAAATGCTAAGCCTGAGCTGATATGAAGTCCTCCATCTCTTGAGATTAAGGAGCACTCTTGAAGAGGTGGGGAAAAAAGAAAGAGGAAAAAAGGAAGTCCAAACTACTCTTTGTTCAAGCTTGCCTTGTGCATCTTTGTCTTTTGAATACTTCTTACTATAAGCAAACTGTTAATGTAAAAGTAAATTTTCTAGTTAGTCACATTGTTTATAATAAAATACCCAAATCTCAGTGCAAAGGATTCTGATCCCCTAAAATTTTGATATGTAAACTACACATTGGGTTCTTTCATTTTGTTTTGACTTTTTGAGACATCAAGGTACATTTGATTCTCATTCCCAGGCTTTTATGTACAATGTTGAGGGCTGGAAGTATGCTTTAGGAAGTGAAAGCTGACATTTTTAGCTGATCATTTGTTTAGAGGAGCTGGGGTTTTAAATAAAACATCAAATATGAGAAAATCAGAAGAATTGTCAATGTTGTCATTACCTGAATGCAGTTCAGATCGGCAGTGTTGAAAAGTTGTCATCTGATGGTTACAAGATGGCCTGTGACACAGAGCTGTTTTCTCAGAGACAGGTGTGTATTAGGTTGATGTAACAAAATTGCTACCTGCAGAAAGACAGGCAGAGCTTTACGTTCATTCCTCATATTAACTTCACCTGCAAAGAGACTAGGAGACCATGCTATTTGTGAGGGTAAGAAATACTGAGCTATTACTTGAGGGAGAAAAGAGTCTGTGTGTGCTGAGAACAAACCAAGCTAATAGTTGCCCTGGATTTTAGCATTGATCCAAACTAAAAACACATACAAGTGTGGTTTTGCTGGAGTCTTCTTTGGAAGCTTCATTGCCTTTTCAGCTGGCTACAGTGGTTCCATAAGAAAATGTAACTCCAGCTTTTTATTTATTTTTATTTTTTGTTCGTATATGTGCACTGGTTGGAGAAAGCAAACTTGATCTGCCAGTGTGAGTCAGAAGTTTAGGTGTATCCTTGGGCAGAAGGGTGTCTAGCAGCTGGCTGAGGCTGACTCGACAGAAGAGCTTTTGATTCCTGTGCAAGTACACAGAGACCTGGCACCCACTTCCAAGGGCAGCTGGGGGTCAGTGTTACCACACACATGCTCACAGATTATTCCTTTCCTGTAGCACAGGAATACTTGCAATCTGTTCAAAACTTACTGATTTCTGCTTTTTAATTGGAGAACGCACCCAGGGATGTGCATGCTCCTAAAGCCAGTTCCTGTTGTAGGTGAGTGCCTCATAAAAGTGTAGGGAGGACAACTTGCAACTAAGCCCGTTGGAAGTGGCACACAGAGTGGGTGAAGCATCTCAAATCCCGCAGTCAGCCTGGCAGAATTCGGAATTTGAAATCAAAATTCAGGAGATTCAGTCCAGAGCTTCGAACTGGTCTTTTTGTCTCTTGCAGTCCTTTGTTTTCAAAGATGTTCCTGTTTAAATGTGTCTTGACCATGTACAGGTGACCTACGAGGAGCAGGAAATAATCAGAAAGGGTTGAGATGTTCTGTTATGCTTTATTTCAAAGCCCTGACCTGTGAAGGTTGCTTTCTGAATGTCTCTGACTGTCTCCTCTCATTTCTGAGCCCTCTGTGGCAGATCTTTTGTCATGGGTTTCAGTAAGTGAGAGCAGAGAGGCTGTTGGCAAACCTTATGCCCTTTTAATATCTGCTTGAACGCATCTAAAGCAAATCAAGGAAATAATATTTATGTAGCATGGTCATGAAATCATTAGCAAGCTGGCTGGCAAATTAGAATTTTTAGAAAAGAGAAATTTAATTAAGTAATGGCATAGTTGTAGTGCAATTTCATATCCTCCTCCTAGACAAGCATTCATTATGAGCTTGAGTAAATATTAGATATTTATCACACAGGATGTTGAATATTTAAATTTTCTTGTAACAGATATATATTCCTACCTGGTAGGCTGCTTCTCAATATTGAATTAGAAGGATGAGTTTCTCTTCAGTTGTTTTCTTGCTTTAGTGTGAACTTGTGATGTACAAGCATTGAACTCACTGATAGTAAGAATTTTGTAGGTAAGTGGCTACTTCAGGCATTAAGGCTTTTATTTTAAAAGTATCTTGTAACAGCCTGGTCCTGAAGAGTCCAGTCAGTGGCAGCCAGCACATGCAGCTGATTTATAGGGTAAAGGCACAGAAATTGTTCTGTTCGCTTTCATGGGACATCTCCCATATTGGTATTTGACATAAGGGCTTTTCTGGAGTGGGATGTTAGTCAAGTACACTGTGAGTGCTCTGTGGCCAAACCAGCCATGGTCTTTCTCACGAGTATCTGTACATCCCAGCTGCTACAGCATTATGTGGCAAACTTGTATTTGGGTGCCACATGCATGCCCAGCTCCAGGCTGGGAGTAAATTTTGCTTGGACAGATTTTTTTCTAAGGCTTCATCTGTATCTTCTTTCCCCCTGTTTATGTTACATTATCCCTCTCATCATTTCATAGTCTCTAGGGAAGAAGCTGCAGGTGGTTGCTACAGTTCTTAGCCATGAAGCAGTTGGTCCAAGGGAGCTGGAGTTACCACATTGCTCCTTGATTAGTAGATCTTGGTGGAAACTTAGATCTAGATTTAGAGTCTTGTGACTACAAGTGTGCTTGGGACAGCAAAAGACTGTGGAGCCATAAGGAAATTTATTATTAGACCTTGTGTCTGGCTTGTAACTGTGCCACCAGCTGAAGGGAGTTTCCGAGGTATGCAGCGTAAGAAATGGCTTAAACTGAAACTAGACTGGCAAAACAGAATCAATTGTGTTACATGTCATGTCTCCAGCAAAGGTATTCTAGTGTTGTCTCCCTGTTGTCTTTTTTTTTTTTTTTTAATTTGAGAAGACATACACCATTTATTTGTAATTTTGAATGCATTAGGGAACAGTCAAAACAGTGACAGCTAGGTCAGAAAACCAGATGCATTCCTCCATCATAATTGCATAGGATAATTCTCTCCGTTGTTGTTATTGTAAAGTAAATTATACTGATTTTAAATTAGACTTTGATTTGTCTTCTGTGCAAGAACCACAGCAGAGTTATCTTTGTCTTAGAGTTGACAAAACTGCACTGTTTGTCATTCAGTCATTTAGTATCAGCCGAGAAAATGCAGTGCTATTCTGCAGCATAATTGTATAAATCAAAAAATAATATTTGCTACCAACTTTTGGAAAAGTTGCTGACATATTAGAGAGATGCTAAATGAGCCTATTGGTGTTTCATTCTAATTAAATACAAGGTAAATGCTCAGTAATTGCACCTTTCATTAAAATGCGAATGTGCAATTTGCAAGCTTCCTGGTGCTGCCCTTTAAAAATAATTTGAAAATATTTTTGTCTAGTGGCATTAAGTCCCTGTAGTTTAGCAGTGTATTGGTAAATTAATAAGCTGCTGATGTTTGTTTTGGAGAAATTGTCCTTCACGTGCAAAGCTGTCAGGCTGCTTGACGATGTAATCCTTCTCCATGTGAAATAACGCAGTAAGGTTCTCAATACTGGATCGAATGCTTTACCGTGGCCAGCGCTTGGAATTTTTGTGTGTGGACTGGCATTGCTTCACAGCAGAAGTGTCTTTTGACGATGAACATGCTGACTTCTTTACAGCCATCTATCTCATTTACAAGGTAGACCACCTGCTTTTGGCTGTGTAAATAGGTCTGGGCATGTCGCAAAATGGAACAGGCACTCTGGTGATTTTTGATGTTGTTGAAATGAATAAATGTTGAACTTATGCTATCAATGCTGCAGGTGTGTTTCTGCCTCTACAAAAACCTGACACGTGCTGTTTTGTGAGAGAAGAAGTTGGAGAAAATTTACATTCTTGCCTGTTTTAATTTAGGACCCTTATTAACGATTTAGACTATTGCGTTATGAGAGCATTGATTTCATCTGTTCCAATGATTCCTTTTAATGAAATTGTTCAAGGCTCAGTTCACCACAGAGGAGAGGCTGCTCTCTACATTATTGGAGCCAAGTTAAGGTCACAGATCTTGGCTCTTCCATCATGAGAATCATTCAATAGAAAACATGGATGGGCCAGAGAACAATTTTCAGCTAATTCCATGATTGCTTTGAAAGCAGTGGTGAAAAGCACAGGAGTTAATGAGTGACTCCATTACTTAGCATTCTACCTAACTCAGCAAGCCAAATAAAAAACTCCTGACTTTTAACTGGAGCTGTTTTTCTAAGTGGCCCCAAAATAGGCCTGTTTGAGTTGGGAAGAAGGGCTGCCTCGAGTGAGAGGAGAGATCAAGTGGTTGAAGGACTGGCTCTCCTGCTTTCTGTTCTCCTGTCTGTCAGTGGCCTGGAGGAAGTCACTTCATCTTTGTTTCTGTCTTCTCATTTGCAAAGATAATATTTTCCCACTTTGTGAGGATTCTGACTTCGTAGTGTTTGAGCTGCCTGAGAAAACACAAATGCAATTAACTACAAAGTATTCCTGTTAGCTAGCACAATTAAAATACTGTGTTTCCCATTTCTTAATTTATTTGTTACTTATTAAAAAAAAACCCAACACAAAAAAAACCAAACAAAAAACCACCACCACCAAGACCCACCAAAAAACCAACCAACCAAAAAAAGCCAGTCCAGATCTTCTCTGTTTCTTCATATGATGTATCTGGCATAGGGTCCTTTAAAAAGCAAGCGAGGCATTCAGAAAAGAGCTGCACGAATACATGAGTTGTATTGAAAACCAGTATCTAAAATGTTAAGGAAATAATTTTCATCCCGTTATGCATATGTGTGTGTTTAATTGGAAATATGTTGCTGCATAAAATGTAATAATTATGTATATAACATGTTTTGCTATATGTAGGGGTATAAATATTTATTTAATGTAATATAATTGGTGTCTGTAACAACTATAAAAAAGATGTAAGCGTCTGTGTGCTTTTTTGCAAATATTATTTTATCTACTAAATTGTACCTATATAATTGAAAGGTACAATAACATATTTAATGTTCAGGATGCCCTTGAGCAACACTTCCCTCTTCAAAGGCATTTTCATAGGTTACTGCCCCGGGAGTATCTTTATGGTGGCAAACTCAGAAAGTCTGTCTTGTAGGGCACCCTTTGTTCATTCCCTAGATAGCATTGATAGAAAGCTAATTTCCTTGTTCTCATGTAAACAAGGAAAGCTGCAATTCAGAATGTTTTGTCTGGCATAGAAGAGACAAATGACAGTAATAATACTTACCTCTTATAAGACACATCTCAAACCGTTTGGTCTAACTATGAGTCGGGCTCTATCGGGGAATACCAATTCATTATGTGCTACCATGGCTGAGTACCTGTGAGTCCTGAATGCTCTCCAGGTCCTGGAGGACTGTTACACTGTGTCCAAGGATGAAAACAGAGGCACCCAAAATTTAGGGCTTTCATGAGGTGGAAAAGACAAGAAAATAATCCAGGGTTACATGCTTTGAGAAACATGCTTTCAGCAGATGCAATTCATTCTGGACCGCACCTGAGTTGTGCTCTCACTTTATTCTGCTACAGATATGGATGGAGATCAGAGATCCCTTTCTGCATAGCACAGCAGGGCTGTAATCCTGACTCGGGTCTGCAGTTACAGCCCTGGCAGGAAAAGGGGCAGCGATAGTTGTTCTGGCTCGGTGCTTGTAGCCCAGGCATGGGAGCTCAGGTGGGCTCATCCGACTGTCCTGTCTTCCCTTCTCCAAGTGCAATTTCTGCAGTAGCTTACTGCTTCGCTGTAATTTTCTGTCTCTTGATCTGTTCTGATGAGAAAAGAGCCTCTACAAAAATTCCTTTGGGAAATATACCAAAATGTTGGGCAAGTCCAAAAATTTAAATCTGCATCTTTAAACTATGGCTTGTGCTCAACTCTGAGAATTTGAAGTGACCTTCTTACCCTTGCACGCACTTCGCTTTCAGGAATGTTCAGTTTTAAGAATTCTGTGGGAATGACTGGAGGGAAAAAAATGCCAGAAAGGAGGGAGAGAACTCCTGGACCAGATTTTGTATCTTAACTGCAATGTCACTGATGTGAACGTGATTTCTAGTTTTCTCGTCTGGTCTTTACAAGTGATGTATAACTTATGCTGAGGCTGCTCTGCATTTTTCCCCCTGATGCTTCCATACTCTGAGATGCAAAGAGCTCTACTCTGAAAGGAGGAGCTGACGAGATGCAAGTCCTGAAAATCGTTTTTCATGATAGTGAGTGGGGAAAAACCCCTTTAATTAGGGTCAAGACTAGGGCTAGAGTGTATGGGGGTTCGTGATTACTGAGTGCTCCTTAGAAATAACTCCAGTGCAAGGTCTGGATTGTCCTTCACCTCCCAACCTTAAACTTGGCTGGTTGAAGTAAGGCAAAAAAAACACTTAAATGTTGTGAATGATCATATTTTGCCTGGCTATTTAGTCCTGTGTTTGAGTCAGCCTAAAACATTAGTGAACATTAGTCAGGCAAAGCACACTGAATAACATATTATGCAGAATTGACAGGTAAGAAAGTCTTCAGTTTTTGGTGCATGACCATAAAGAGGAGCCGAATACGTGTTGTAATCGGACCTGCTATACTGCAAGAAGTGATCTACTGCTCTTTGGTTTTTGAAGAAACTTACCCCACATAGTAATAATTGTTCTCCTTATACCACAGCATGTCAAGCAAGCTACGCACATATCAAAACATTCTCTAGATAATAATAGAGACAAAGATAACAATAAAAGCCTGTGAGTGTTTGCATATGAATATCTGTATTAAATACATATAAAGAACATTTTGTTTTGGTTTGACTGTCTAATACTGGTAATGAGACTTAATACTAATTTACGCCCTGATTCTTGGCAGTGACTCTTCTCAGCGGTGAAGAATTTAGAGCTCTAGAAGAAGATCAGTTGAACTAACCTGGGTTCCAGGTGCTCTGTGGACTGGTAGAGTATACTGTAAATAAGCTGACTCCAAATAATGTAGATATCTATTTGAAAAAAAGAAAAAGTAACTTGTATGGCATCAATCTTTAGAGTTCCATAATACTAAATTCTCTTTGTGGAAAAATAATCATAGGACAAAGGAAATGACCAGTGATATTGGAAATGGAGGGGGAAAGAACAGTGGAGTTTAAGGAACAAGTAAAGTGTGCCTGATAATTGAGAAGTTACCTATCTCAGTAGAATTTTGCATTGTGGAAATACATCAATGGTTGCTTTGTTAAACACTAATAAGTGTAACTCATTCGATGAAGCTGTTACGTGTATGCTTGTGCATGCGCATGTGTGGATGTGATGGGAAGCACAGAATGTAGTTGTCTGTAGCAGGAATCTGCACACCCGTGGGTTTGGGACAGGACGACCGTGGGTGGGCTGACACCAGATTCTGGAAGTTTTATCCAGTGAAATATTTTTTTGGATCTGATTTCTCAGGTCTTATTCTTAGTTAAAAGCTGCTTCCAGGCACTAGTATAAGGCCACTTGGTTTTTGTACATGGCTTTTTTTCTTATTTACATAAAGATTGTGGCATGCAGGGAGACTTGAAGAAAGATTTCTGAGGTGGAAATGCATTTCTAATGAAATTGACTCTCTTAATTTCTTTGCTTGGAAGTTTTTCAGCTTACCCTCTGTTATCTGGTGCTTCTCAAGGGGGAAGGGAAATACCTTTCTGTAAGCCTACGGATCTTTGTTATCTTACATTGCCATGCTGAGACCCAAATCTTAATTAGAAATGTATTTTTTAGAATTACTACAGCTTTGTAAAATAGTCAACTATTTTAGTTTTCTCTTAGGCAAATATTTAATTCTTCTTAAATACACAACGAGGTAACGTATGGGGAATTGAAATTACTTGAACATGACTTATATGATCATCAAAGACAAACTTTTTTGTTAAATTCCTGATTTATTGAAAATATCTTGCATTGAATAAACTGTTTAATGATGCATATATTTAATTCCCTTTTTCAATCTGGTGTTTATTGGATTTGCTGTGCTAGCCTGTGTTATGCTCTCTGCAATGCTCATAGTGGTTTTTTGGTGTTCTTCCACCAACTCTAAAAAAATTAATACAGTTCATCCAAAACAATAATTAGGAAAGAAAAGGCTGTGATCAGTGTTACTTGTACATGAGATTTTAAAATTAGAAATGGCACAAAAGTCTTCTGATCGATCATATCAGGTGGCTTTTTTCTCCTGTTATTGAGAGGGGAGGGAAGTCTTTTTCAGAGCTCAGCCTGGCTAGCTCCAGCATATGCATGTGAAGGCCAATTCAATGAAGAAACCAATCCTGGCGACTACTACGGAGCAAATGAAGAAGGGAATAGAGGCCAATGAAACTTTGCAGTAAAGGAAGGCAAAATGGGAATGGAAGGGATATGTAGGCTGTTGCTGAAGTTTATGTTCCATGAAAGAAAGATCCAGTGGAAATCCATGGTGGGTAAAGTGGTTTGATGACGTAAAAAGCAAGAGTAATTTTCTTAAAAGGGAGATTCTCACCTGAGTGAAGTAGTTTTATCCAGAACTGCCTGATTTAAACCAGGACAGGACCTGCCTTTTGAACTTGTATCTCTAATCTTAGAGGAGAAATTATTTTCCATCACTGAAAAAGCAAACCAGAAATCTAACTATACTATGGAGAAAGTCAAAAGACTTTTAATGTTTTGCTGGCAAAGATTTTATCAATGTTTGTAAACTACATATAGATTCTTGAGTCATATTTCTTAAATAATTGCTAAGCACAATTTCAGTCTACAAGAACTTATAAAAGATGCTATGAAATTGGAGTAGGGATGAATTACAGATGAAGTTGCCAAAATAATGCTTAAACCATTTCACTGTATGCATGTAAATTAAAATTTTACTTTAAAACCTTGCCATAAAGCACAACATAGCATTGGTTATAAAATAATGTTGTTTGATAACAAGCTTTTAAGAATACATCTTATAAATCTGTTTGATTACACCAGTAATATTTATGGAGAAAATATATTCCAATACAGCCCAGACTTTTAGGAGACAAAATTTGTCTGCATGTTACTTTGCATGGGTAGTGCTTTGACTTCATTATTAGCTGGCTGATGATACTGATGTTCTCAAACTGCTAAATAGGTTCAATGCATTAAAAAATGCCTTCCTGTGGGATATTCAAAGGACTTAAATCCAGCCTTGATTAGTGTTTTCAGTGCTTACTCTATGAATGAAAATGGACATTGCAGTGTATGTAAAAGTTCTAGAAATCCCTAGAGTTTGACCTCATCTATAATTGTTATCTCCCATTTTAGTTGCTCATTGCCATTCAGGTGCTAGCTGATTTTACATACCAGCATTGTCATGCATCAGCTGTTACTGTTAAATAAATGGTCAGAAATCTGGTGACAGAAATGAGCTGGCTCTTGCTTTGCAAACCTCAAATGCTTGGTATTTTAGCAAGAGAACTGCTTTCTGTATAGCAGGTTGTCCTTTCCTGCGTGTGTTATTTTTAGTTCTTAAGCAGCTCTAATACATAGCAAAATACTGTACAATAGCAACTGGAAACTCTTTTTTCTTTTAAGCTACAATGAGGTGGAGCTTGTTGTGCAGCTGCAAATGCCATCTTCTGTGTAGAGGCCTTTCCCAGTGCCCTGGGAACCTCCAGCCTTGTCTTCTCCCTGGCAGCCTAGGCCAGCCAGGGCAAACCTGCACCCAGCTCCATCAGGAATCCTAGCATGCTGTGCTAGTTGTTACTGGTAGCCCATCAGCACAAATTATCTTGAGGAATGCTCTGCCAGAGGAGTATTGTGTGCTGAAAGCAGGAGAATAGTTAAGGCATTTGGGAAGCAGCATTTTTATAACACAGCAACACAGCTTTCTTATGATCCAGAATAGAGTCTAGCCAATATGGCTATAGCCATTTTATGTCTTCCTGTAGGATGGATATTGTTTTTATTTATATTGTTTTTCCAAAAAGCTAACTTACGATGGTTCTACTTGTTTTCCTTTGCTTGCTTCCTGGCACCTGCTACCTCCCCCCCCCCCCCCCTCCCCNACAAAGACGATCAGAGGGCTGGAGCACCTTTCCTATGAGGACAGGCTGAGAGGGTTGAGGTTGTTCAGCCTGGAGAAGAGCAGGCTCTGGGGAGACCTCATAGCAGCCTTCCAGTACCTGAAGGGACTACAGGAAAGCTGGAGAGGGACTTTTTATAAGGGCATGGAGCGATAGGATGAGGGGCAATGGGTTCAAACTGGAAGAGGGTGAATTTAGGTTAGACATTGGGAAGAAATTCTTTCCTGTGAGTGTGGTGAGACACTGGCCCAGGTTGCCCAGAGGAGCTGTGTCTGCCCCCTCCCTGGCAGTGTTCAAGGCCAGGTTGGATGGGGCTTGGAGCAACCTGGTCTGGTGGGAGGTGTCCCTGCCCATGGCAGGGGTGTTGGAACTGGGTGATCTTTAAGGTCCCTTCCAACCCAAACCATTCTATGATTCTATGAAATAAAACACCACCACCTAATTCTAATATAAATAGCCTTTCCTGTAGTGAACTGCCAGTCATTCTGGTTTTATTTTTGATGATCAAAAACTGGTCTTGGTGTCAAGTGCTGGAGGTTGGCGTATTGGGAAGATCTAGTACTGCAACCTGGACCTCATATGAGGAAACTGAGCAATTTGTGGTGAGTCTCAGAGTAGTCTCACTGGGTAATGGCTTGTTCTGGACGGTACTGGTGTGAAGCACAGTATTTGAGTAACAGCATTGCAATGGAGCAGTGACAACGACAGCATCTAATACAGGAGTGAGCGTCGTGCCTTTTCCTTCTGCTCTCTGCTAGTTGAGTTTTCTGCTTCATTTTCTCAGCATCAGCTGCAGTCCTCTTGCTTTGAGTGATGCACGTGTGATAAACTGCTCTGTTTCTTGCCTACCCTCCTGTGGTTTAAATATCACACATAACCAATTCATGCTAAAAGGAGTAGAGATGTCCTGGCTCCTCTCGGGTCTCCACTCCACTCTCTCCTATTTCATTCTGAGGCTGAAGAACAGATAGACTAACCCTGTACCAGAGACAGAGTAAAGTATATTCACTTCCACACTTATGCTTGTTGTAGGGAAGGCCTCCAAAGCTTTGCCATGTTTCTAGCAGCTTAATGTGTTGCTCCCAGCCACCTCTGCATAAGGAAGCCAAAATGCACCTCTGGTTTAGGCTTGGGGCCCCACGAGCTCAACACACTATGTCTGATGGTGGCATGAGCGTGGCCTGCTCCTCATCCTGCCCCAGCATCCACAGCTGTTGGATCCAGCATGAGAGTGGGGACATCTCTGCCCATTGCTTTTTAATACCTGCTTGCAGATTTGTTGTCCCATAGTTTCTTATCCCTTTCACAACCTGCTCATTCCACCTGCCACCCTGGCTGCTGGGGCGGTGGATTCCAGGAGCTTGCCGCTCTAGTTTGAAGTTCTCTCTTTTATATGTTTTAAACTGATTATTTGCTAGTTTCAACTATTCCTTGCTGGTTTTCAGCATGACGGGGTTTGGGGAGAGCAGTTCTGCATTCATCTCTTCCACTGCTTGCACAATTTTATGTAAACCTGCCTCTTCTTACTGCCCACTCCTCCTCCACCCATCCCCTCTCCAAATTCAAATGCCTCGGCCTTTTTAGCCTCTCATCTTGAGGGTCAAGCTGCTTGGCCAAACTTGAGACAAAAGGTCTGACTAAGGCTGTTTTGTTTTAAAATGGCTGTGTAAAATTAGGCATGCCAAGCTCTGGTCCTAAGGGACTCAAATAAGCGGCCTGTTTTGCAAACTGTTAACACCCCAATAGTGCCTGTGCAATGATTAGAAACTGCTGAATCTTCAGCAATTTTGAAAATTAGGCAAAGGATTTAGTTGCCCGAGGGTAGTATTTTCAAGAGAGTAGGGGTTAGGCCAACACGAAGTGTTTGCAGGCAACTTGCTTCAGTGGCAGATTTAAGCGTGTGCCTTTACAAAAGCTAATACTTTTCTTAAAAGGGTAGTTATTTAGTTGCGCAGAGGGGTGGATGGGATTTATGAAAGCTCAAGTGGGAAAGAAAATGTGAGGTATGCATACTTTCAGGTGCTGTATTGTTCAAAATGTTATCCTATGAGAAATATTTCTGACAAGATGTGGAAAGTGGCCGGTCTGGGAGTATAATAACATGTTTTTGTGCTGTAAATGTTGTTATGCCATGGTTAAAAGGTAACTATATTTTTCTTGTCCAGTAATCACTATTGGCTTAACTGCAGTGTATTTCCTTTCCGGACTATGTAGTTAGTTATAGTAGAAATGAGCTATTGACTGGAATCTTATCATTTATCTAGACTTCTTTTGGTTATTTGAAATGTGTCTGAGAGGTAATAGGTGGCAATTTGCATTCTTTTGTTCTGTGAATTTTACCTGACAGTCTTGTCTACAGGCTCTTTTGTAAGGTTTAAAGGGGTGCCAGGGATGGGAGGAAAAAGCTGAGCAAAATCCTGACCTTAGTGGTACATATTTTTGTTGCGCCAAAATTGTGCCAATTTAGAAAGGTTTCACTGAAGCAAATGCAGAAATGGGAAGGAGCACAGCTCGTCAAGGAGAACTACAAGGAAAGGAGTAAATTCTCACAGCCAGCTTTTTTTCCTGTCTTCCTTCTTTGCTATGCTTCAATTTAAAATGATTTTTCTCCTGTTACTTTTATGAAAATTTGAATGAAAGACAAGAATTCCTGTCTACCTGAGACAGGATTTCCAGGAGGTTTTTTTTGTATTTTCCATGTGCATATGGAAATTCAGAGTGTGTTCTTTAAATTATTTAAAGTGACTGTCTGTATGAAGACCTGCCTATAATGGAATCTCCTAACGTGTAGTTTAGCTATTTAAAAGGGTGTTGGGTAAAAAATGTATGGCAACAGGATCTCATTAATGAAACAGATTTGATTTGAAGCCCTGATGCAGCTGTTGACAACATAATTAAAATGATTAATTTGGAGTAGAAGAAGTACTTTGAACTAATTTGAAAAAATGGCTATGATCTTGACCATACATCTGACCGGTGTTGGGCAGGTACATAGGAATACTAAAAGGAAAAAAAAAAGCCCTGAAGAAGTGTTTTAGCTGAAGAAGGGAAGGCTTTGTCTCAGATTCCTGTTTTTTCAGACATCAAATGCTGCTTAACAAAAATTGAAGTATGTTAAAAAATGAAACAAAATTCGAGCTAAACATGTGAACAAAAGTAATTGCGTATGATTTCTTTCCTAAACCTCTGGGGATTTCTGCATGTGCCATTGTGTCACCAAAAAACATATTTAAAATCATAATTAATACACTAAATATTCTTTGCATTTAATTCCATTTATTTTCCTCATCTGAAATGCTATTGACTCCATGCTGTTTGATTATGTGTGTATTTTTATATGTGTACACACATATATATGAATTTTTTTTAAAAAAATCTCTTGCTTTTTCTTCCTGTCTGGATCATGGTGGGAATTTCAGTTATTGCCTGGGGCAAAGTGCCCTGCAAGGATGTTTGAAATTCCTTTGCTCCCCATAAAGGAGATCTTTGGAATCTGTAAGAGGATTAGAAAATAGGTGGTTGTTCCATAACAATTGGCTTAACTTCGATTAGTTTCTTTTATTTTTCTGTTATAATAATTAAATATATTTAATATGCTTTAATTATATCCTAAATTAAGAGCTGGGCTGCATTTTCTAGTTCTTAAACAGGCTGAATTAGTCTGTCCCCCTGTTAATGTCAACTATGGCACACGTATTCTCATGGATGTTGTTATATCTGTGCATTTAAGCTTACATATGTAAGCTTTCCTTTTGATTGGAGGATTTCTATCTCAGTATTTAATTCCTGACTATTTTAACATGGGTAACATTAATTGTTCACACAAACTGGGTTTTGCAGTTTATGTGGTATTGATCTAGTCGAGCATTTATTTTTACATTGTTTTGCAACTTTGTGTAGGCAGGGTTTGTAGAGCTATACAGTGCAGAGAGAAAATTAAAACTGGGCAGAAGTTGAGCTAGAGAAAGTGTTCAATTCCATAGTCTCTTAGTGTTTGTATATAAAAAGTGCATGTATGTTTAGAGTAGATGTTTAATGTTAGAATGACAGTTTTGTTTGAAATTGGAGTGTGAGGACTAGCTTATTTCTCTCCTCCGGGCTTCTAGCTTCGTAATTGCCTTTCCTTACTTCTTATTATGGTAAAGATAAAATGTTTTTATTGTAGAGGAACCAAATGTTTTGCTTTGTAAACACAAAACTGCACACACAGTCTTCCTGCAAAAGTATTCTTGACACCGGCACTCATCCCATCTGCACGGGTGTCAAGGCACGACTGGTCCATATGTGTAACATCCTTTTCCTTTAAAATGTAGGAATAAGGTGCCAAAGTGAGCGTGCGATGCTGTGTTGCACGCTCCCAGTTTTCCTCATCCTTCTGCCTGAAATCCAGGCCCAATGTAATATGTATGCAAGCAGTTTTCTTTGCTGAGGATTGTGCATCCCACATCTATTGTGTGATACCGCCTTACTGATAGCAACCCATGTATATTCTGACAGGCTGAATTCTTGCTTAACACGTTAGTTTTTCTCTACACATTTAAGAAAAAAAGCCTGAGAAGCAAAACTCCTCCAACAACAAAAAAACCAACTCCAAACCACCCAGATTTCTTGAACAAATGATCTGCTTTTTCAAATCTTGGACTGACCTTTGGAGTTAAGCCTCTCTGTGGTGTATAAATAAGTGGTGACCAATTACTCTTGGGAAGAAGGAAGTTTGATGAATCACAGGAAATAGTAAATTATGTGGATTCCACATGATTCCCAAGGTTGAAACAACTTTTTTTTTCTCTTCCCCCTTGCATGGGGGCCCTTAAATGTCACCGATTTGATGGGATGGTAGGCTCTGGTTACTTCTGGAGGGTGCTGTGGGGGCAGTGAGGAAGGGAAAGCAGATGATTTCACAGTTTTTATCGCACTGTGTGTAGGTTAAATTTTCTCTCTTTGTTTCCTCCCTGGAGGGTGGAGAGAAAACAATCGTGGTGTGCTAAAATTGTTCAGAAGCATACCAGCAGCTATTTGGGGACAGTGAGTAATGAAAGTGGAGCCTTTAAAGAAAAAAAAAAGCGTGTGAGGCGTGGCTGCGGTGCTGATAACCTAGTAAGTTTTACTCCTCTGGTCTCCCGTGATTTAAAGTTTCAACATATCCATGAAGTGGTAGTAATATAAATAGTTAGGGTGGGGAAGGCTGCAAATACTAATAGCAAATAGACTCCAGGATGTGAGAGGAAATGTGGGAACGGAGCCTTTCCTGGTCTACTCCGTCTCTGTCTCTTCGCTGCTATTCTCTCAGCTTCCTTGTCAATTAAACTAATTGGTGCTGAAGATATTTCCCTAAAGGAGATCTCATACTAGGGCATTTCAGGCAAAATCATTTGCAAGACTTTTAATCTAGTCAGGATATATTAATAGTATGCAGGTTTTTTTATGCGTGAAGGGAATGCTCTGAAATTGCTGCATTGTTCATGGTCCATATAGCTAGACAAAACACTAGGCACTTTCTGTCTCCAGAAAATGAAAGTTAATTTATACAGTGTAGCAACATGCTTTGTTGTGGAGCCACATTGGTATAATATAGTTTGAGTCACAGGAATTTTTACTATTTGATTTGGTCTTTTTCATAACAAAAGTAACTTCTTAATGTAAAAGAAAGAATTTCCTTTCCATTTCCTTTGCTTCTGTTTTTTCTTTTTTTTTTTGCTTTGCTGTTTGTACGTTTTACATCAGGAGGTCTGCAACCTTTATTTTACTTGAATGTCTGATACCTGCATTGTGCCACTAATGTTTTTATTCTGCATTTGCTCTACAATAGAACTTATTTGTGGCGTATGGTAATAAAGTGTGTTGAAAAGAGGGTGCGGGAATGGTACTAAAAGTGGTATATCTAGCTGAGTTTAGCACACCTTTGGGAGAGTTCATTAAAAAAAACAAACAAACAACAAACCTCTAAATTAAATTACAAGCAGTTAATTTTTACATGAACCTTGGTGGAGTCTGGTTTGATCACAGAATTTCATTGTTTGTGTATCCTCAAAGACATAAATGGCTATATTCTAATAATAGCATTAGCTCACAAGTATGACTGTGCTTGCCAGAGGTGAACTCCTCTTGGAAAGTCCTCTGTGCCTGAGAGTGCCTCGCTGTGTTCAAAGACAACTGAAGAACAAATAGCATTTCTTAATTTTAAATGTTTTTTCCTGTTGATGTGTATTCCTTAGTCCTAAGGACTCGACTCGTATGATTCTTTATGAAACAGCGAGAGGGAGTCCATACTCCTCGGAGCATACTGCGACTGCTCATGCAAAGCTGATGCACATTTGCTGTCAGGCTTACCTATATAAAGAGCTCCAGTAAACGCTTTCAGTGTGGTTGGTAGCTGGATAACTGGGCTTTAGTCACTGTGTGAGCAGTATTGTGAGAGCATTGTAGCTCTCCACTGGTTAAATGCCTGGGACAAATGTGGTACTTGCAGTAGCCTTAAAACTGTTCTCAGTTCAGGCATCTTTGGGGCATCTTCCACAGATCAGCTGCAAGGCTGTCATGCTACCACACCTCTGAGATGTGGCAGAAGGGAGCTGATGTGAAAATTGGCATCTTGGTCTAAAATGTGAAAAATGCCACAGCTTTAACTCACTTGCAGGACCTGGATTTCAGACTATTTGAGCATGGCTCTCGGGGGAAGACTGCAATTCCCACCTGGATGACTTCCCAAGAGCACTGGAGTGCTGACCTGACAACACAGCATTTTTCCTTTTAGATGAGGTACTTGGGTTAGGTGCTTCCTGGTTGCAGGACACTGGAACCACTCTGTCCCAGGCACTCACTCGTTACAAGTTATCTGTTAGAAACTTGAGCAGTCAAAGTCTAGGAAACAACAGCGATGTAGGATTGCCATAATTACCCACTGGCTTTTCAGAAGCTTATTTGTACTTGAATGCTACCATCACCTGGGGACATCCATCCCAGACCATGTAGAAAGAGACCCAAAGGAGGACTAGGCCAAGGAGCGAGTGCATTACCTGCAGAGTTAGATGTGCACAGGGCATTCAGATCTGTTGATGAACTGAAAAATTGACTGAAAAAGTGATTTGCATTGTCCCAGATAAATCTAAAGCTTTTCATCTTACTTAATGTTTCTTTGTTCTTTAATATCAGGGTACTTAGATGAAAAAACTCCACCTTTTCTGCTTGGAACATCCTGTGTGTTGCTCACTTCTGGGTTTATTTGGGTTTTAAGTACTTGAACAATGTCAACTTCAAGTGAAATGTTGAGAAGTTTAGTGAAAAATATGGAGAAATACCTTACCATTTTATACATTAAACATTTCAGTTATAGCAGCTGAAACCTTTCTTTCATTGAAGCTATTATATGAGTTTGTTCCATGGACTGTATTTCTCTTTGTATTTCAAAATACAAAATACATTTTCCAGTGTGTTTAGTATTGATTTCCTCCCCCTTCCCTGATCCTGCTGAAAGTGTTATGTGCTTATTTTTGTTTGGACTTGCAGGTACATGATTAGCTTTCTAGAAACTGTGACTCAACTTATTCCAAGGTCAGTTTAGTTTTCAGACTTACTGGGGCTCTCAACGGGAATTTAAACCAATTTTCACTGTGACTGACCACTTGGAAGAGTTGCAGGCAAAGCTGGGCAGGAACTTACTGAATACCTGTTTATCCAGACTTCAGCTTTTCCCACTAAAATACCTACCAAGCTCAACAAAACTCTTTTATGTAGATGTTTCTGAGGTGCACGGCAAGTTTTCAGTTGGGAGAGAAGAGGACTGTCCTCAGAGTAGACGCTTAACACCTTCTTTGAGTAGTCACCTGTGGAGAGGATGATCACAGTACAGTTTCCAGGTGCTTTCCAAGTTGGCTGTAGGCCCCAGTTTCTGGGTTTCTTACACCCAAAACAACATGTTTTTAATCTCTTAGATTGGTTCTGTTTTGTGTAATTTAATATAAATTTATTCAAGAAGGACTGTCTGAGTGGATCAGGCATTGAACTGTGGCACACACAGCAGAAGGCCTCTTTTGAATCCTTCCATTTGTTTGAGGAATTTGGAAAAGGGCTTTGTTTCAGGGTCGAATGTCTGGTCAGTGGCTGAGAGGGAAAGGATCTGGTGGAGGAAAGGCATGTTATGTTTTCATGCTACACCCACCACCCCTACCCCCCCAATACAGATGTAGTAGCAATGCCTCTTTTTAAAATGTGAATAGAAAGGATATCTGTACAATGTGGGGGAGAGAGGGAGAAGAGCTGGAGATAGAAGCAGGCAGCTGAGCACAGGTGCCTCCCAGCCACTGCCCTGTGATGGGGCAGTCACCAAGGTGCAGACCTGGCAGCGCACACAGAGGGCTCTGAGCTTGGACTATGCTCCACTTGTGAATGCTGTTGGGTACCAGCAGCTCCCGAATGCTCTCTGCACGGCCATCTTCTGCTCCTCAGGAAGATCTTTTGTGTTGGCCATGCACAAGCATAACTCATTGGTAATATCAATGAACTTTCTCTCAGGACAGGCAGCATATTTCTACTGAAGAGTGTTCTTGACACCCTATTTTCTTTGAAATGCAAGATTTTACCCTGTAAAGGAACAAGGCGAGTTGTAGGAAGGGAAATGCATGTATATACAAGTAAGGAAACCTTTCTATTTATTCCCCAGAAAAATATTTGCTGCAAATACTTTCCCCTGTTTCTTCATCTCTAGAGGCTGTTGTCTCATGAAACTGGAGGTTTCGGAAACCTCCTAGTAGAATGAGAGTTGGAAAAGAAATTCTCTTTTATTGTATCTTCTTGTTGTAATGGGAAAATGTGTGGTTGCCAGCAATTTCTTGGTGTCATCTATTCTAATCAAAATGTTCTGTCGTTGGGCCGCTTTCACAAGGAGTCTCATTTGGCTCTCTTTTTCCTCTTGGAGTAATGACAGCATCCTTTCATTCCCAAATGACACCCAGAAGTCCCCTGCTATTGAGAGTCAGACAGCAGCGTGATGCCTGTGACTTTCACACAATCTGATAAGTATTCAAAAGTCTCAGGTTGTTTCTGCTTAGCTGGTGCATATGGAAAGTGGCCACTTATAGTGGTGAACTGACAAAATGTCTTTGTAACTAGAATCTCACAGTCAGTTTTGATGGGGGGGAATAATGAATGTTCTTGTAAAGTGGTTTAACATGATCTCTTCTCCTGGGCATGTATCACAAAACAGAATTCATGTGGTGAAGGGGAAGAGAGCATTTCTGATGTATGTATTATCTAGTCTTCTGCCATCGTGTGAGAAACGCTTTAGCCACCTCGTCTGTGTTTACCCAGCTAAAAAGCAAATCAAGGTTACCCATAATTAGAGATGTTTGAAGAAGGGTGTTCAGATCTGAGTCTAGATTACAGGCAAGCTGCAGTTCGTGTTTGAGGCTGAATGATCTTGTCTGGCTTCAAGGGCACTGAAACTGGAGATGTGCAATTCTCAGGAGTATTTTGGCCTCAAATGGAAGAAATGCACGGTGTGTTGTTTATAACTTCCTTGTGAGGAGAAGAGAAATTTCTGACTCACAGTTAGACCCTGGTAGCCGATCTAGAGAATTTCACGCTCCTGCCATCTCTGTGAAGCCCTTATTTAAAATTCATTGCCATGATACGTAAACTCTGAGGAGGCAATGAAGTGCCCTTTACGATAAGAAACCTGTTGCACCAGCCTTGATCTTTTGTTATCTATGGGGAGATCCTGTGGAAAAAAAATTACGTGTCTTAATTGGAAATCTGTTTTTTACCACTGGCTCTCTTCGTTGTCTGCTACTGGATGATTTATGTGGATTATGGGAGTGTTTCTTTTCCATTCTTGCCTCCCCAAAGAACTAGGATTTCATCAGTAAGGAAAGCAGATATAAACATCCATTTACTAGATGAGTGCATCAGATCTCTTTACTAGAGTTCCAAAAATCTAATGCTGGGATCATTAATTATGTTTGTGAGTTACCAACTTCACAGTAATAGGACAGAAGATTTGTCATGAATGTGCTATTTAAGTCTCAAGAGTAAGGGAGAAGAGCATGAAGACTTCCTCCCTCCTCCTACCCCCCGCCCCAGCTATTTGAATGATTATATCTTCACATCTAAATATGTGAGCGTGGTCTTGGAATGCTAAAACTGGATTCTTTTCACTTTTATAGATTAATCTAACAAAGAGGGGTTAACAGTCAAATAGATTTGATGGTATCTGTCTAAATGCCTTTTTACATAATTTATACTTTGCTAGCTATAAAAAGATGCTTTGGAAATGATTCAGAAAGTCCTTCAGGAATAGTCCCAATCTCTGCAGCCTTATTAAATGCATACAAGCATGTCTCCCAGTGAGAATCTCAAGCTGTGAAAGTCATTAGAATAATAAATTAAACTTCTATGTATACAGGCATTTTAAACTTCAGGTGAAAATTCCTTATATGCCATGTTCTAATTTTCAACTCAAGGGCTAAAGAAATGAGACTTTGGAACTGATTGGTGATCTTCTGCAAAGTTTTACATGCATAATGAGTCACTGGGCCGTGCTGGCTCCTGAAACACGTTGCAGAGCTTGAGATGTTAATGGTTTGAAAGGTTCTTTCCCTTTCTTGACTCCTATCTCTGCAACAGCTAAAATCTAATTAAGGGCAATAGACTATTTAATGGCGGAGACTACACAGCTAATAATGAAGTGAATGTTGCTATTTTGGATTGGTTCCTGTCATCACTTTCTATTAATATTTTAGTCACTGTTATATTGTAAAGTGGACTCTTTGCATACATTGTATAATCAGGCTGGCAAATGGAAATTGTCAGGTTTTGCAACTGGAGAAACATCACTTAGAAGAATAACTTCGAGAATCCGAAAGTCAAGGAGCCAATGGAAACAATTTTTTCATGGAAAAATCTCTGAGACTAGTGCCATGCAGTTGACTTGGGGTGAAAGGCTAACTTTGCCTTTTAGTATTGTCTTTCCAAAAACATCTTGCTTGAGTTAAATGTATTCATTTGATGAGTGTATTTGCTTAGATGTTTCAAAGTACTTATCAGCCGGTTTATGAAGTGGGAAGAACCAAAGAATACACTTCATGTTCTGTCAAAAAATTGTTTCTAGAACCACTAGAATTAGCTACTTGACCTGAAAAAAATTGTCTTTAGTAATTTTGAATTATTTGACACCTGTCAGAATACTCACTAATGCCATGCATGTGAGTGAAGGGGGGGCGCACAGTATGCATGAGGAAAATAGTAGAAGGGTTGGAAAGTGGTTTGCAAGGAGGCTATAATCTTTCTCTTCCAGTTAAGAATTTGGTATAACCTTGACTAATTGATGTGGTGTGCTCCCTCAAATTTCACTTCAGTTACTTTGATTTCACTAGAGAGAAAAAGGAATTTGTATGTAGGTAAAAGTTGCAATTTCTTCCATTTCCAAATTTTTTATTTTTGTCAGAATGAGAAAATTCAATTCACAAAATTGATTGTTGTGAGTTGAAGGACACTGCCTAAACGATGGGGAAAGAAAAATTAGAATTTCATGCTTGATTGTATCATGGTTTTTAAATGCCTGGAGGTTATGATTATGGAGGATGCTGGATTCTCTGATTAGAAATTTCTTTCTTACTTGATACCTTAGGCTATGTTTGCCAAATAAAGTAGTTTAGTCAGAAAGTCTGGCAAACAAAAATTAGGAAGTGATACAACTTGAACTGAAATCAAATGTGTCTTACTGGCTTCAACCACAGCCAGAATGATATCTTCACAATGTGAGTGTAGACTGTCATTATGCTTGGGCTGAGGAACTTAATCAAGAACATTTTAATTCTCTCTCATAGAAACGACAGAGACTTAAAAAGAGAATCTATATGCAGGAGAGTTTTGGAGGGGGAAAAAAAAAAAAGAAGAAAAAAATTTAATACTTTCCAAATAATAACATTGAATCCAACTCCTGTTCATGCTGCCACAAAGTAGTCTGTGGCAACAGCTGCTCCTCAAACAGCTAAAACCACTGAAGCATCTATTTCAACACAAATAAAAATAGACCTAAAAATGCTTAGTCTGAACCTAATTCAGAAACTAATCCAAAACAAGTGTATTCTGGGAATTGGTTATATTCAACAACTGGTCATTTTTAGCATTTCATCAGGCAACAGCATGAAAGAAATATCTACTGTAAAAGTACTGAAGAATCTTGCCAATCACAGAGCAAAATTGTGAGGTAGATGGAACAAATGGCAACAAGTGGTAGTGTTTCCATTGATTTGGGTGGACTCTCAGCTCATTGTATGGTGACTGTTTGCCTAGATTCCTGGGCTCCTTTTGTCCTACGTGAGCAATAATGGCATTTGTAAATCTTTTAGGACTTATATATGTAGCCTTTTTCACACCTTCCTCAAGTCTGGATGAAAACCAGGCTCAGTGAAACTCCCTTATTCTTCTCCAAAATCTTTAGAAAATGTCCCTCTCTTTTAGGATACCTTCCAAGAACAACAGAGCCCACTTGTGTGTTGACTAATTACACCATCAGCAATTGAACAAAAAGGCATAACCTGTTTTCAGCATGTTTCTGTGTTCCAAATGTGTACAAATCCAGTTCCTCAGGCTTCTGAAGGTATGAAGGGAACACCCTTCTTCTTTGCTCCTGGGAAGATGACTCAAAGAATACTTCTTGAGCCTCCAATTAAAAATACACACAAAAGTTTCCCATAATGGATGTGAATGCTTGTAATTGTAATGGCAGAATAAAAACAGAACTCCATTTCCTACTGGTGTTTTGCATTTACCATGGTCTTCTGACATGGAGAGACGGGGAGAACATTTTTCCCAGACATGCATTCCCTGAAATATCTGTTTTGGTTATCCTTGTCTGAGCCTGTAGAATTACAAAGATTGCCAGCTCTGAGACTGCCCTTCCAGTCTGAAATTCCAGCTTGACAATTGCAGTCAAGGGATGGTGCCCATGCCTTCAAACTTCATTAGCCTGGGCAAAGTTGCAGAAGGAATGAATACTGCATATTTTTTGAATTGCTGATTTTCATAGAATTTGTGTTCTGCTGGCATGAGGTTCCCTTGTTCTTTGTATTCAGAGTGCCATGTCTTATTGTTATTATCCTTTACAGAAAGGAAAATTGAGATTGTGGGTCACGTTCATCTCCTTTACACCCCCTATGCCAGAGAAGAACTGGGGCCTAGGACACCCAGACTTTCTGACTCGTGCTGCTTTGCTGTGCTTGCTGGAGCACATTGCTTTGGCTGCTGTGTTGGAGTCAGGAGTGGAAGGCAGGGGAAGCACACAAAGACTTGACCTTGACCTCTGTCTGAGAGGAATAAAACCCCAAAGAGAATGTTCTTCCATGAAGCAGCACACTGAAGCTACAAAATGAGTGTCTGACCAGCGTGGCCTCGCATAGCTTCAAAACTCCATTCCACAACTAATTATAAAAGCCACAGAGTGGCCTGTGTTGATGCGTGGTCCAAACCTGTGGGCAGCAGTTTACAGGAGGAAGGTGTCAGAAACAGCCCAATGGCTTTGAGGGCTGCACTCAGATGCTGTTCTAAGCCCTACTTCTCTCTTCAGGTGAGAGTCTTCTCTCCCTGCCTGTCAGCTGCACTATTTTTGAGACAGAGAAGGAGATTTTTGTAAAGCTGTTTAGCAGCATGAAATAATGTTTTCCCCAAATGTCTGGAACTACTCCCTAAGAACGAGAGAACCTGCAGGCAGAGGAAGAGCCCCTGCCTCCCTTCTGTATTTCAACAAGAGGACAGAGACAGGCTCTTGACAGGTAGCAGGCAAAGTTTGATTAATTGACTTATCTATGGGAGACAGAAAGAAATGTAGCAGTCAGCATTCTGTCGGCTTATACCTCCCTAATACAGTTCTTTGCAGAACAGAGCAGTGAAATGATGACCATATTTTCCCCTCCTGTGCGCACACACACACTTCCTAATGAGTTTCTGCTGAGCATGTAGATCTACTGGGGACATACTCCTGGTTTGATAATTGATACACAGAGTCTAACCTTCCTTGGGACGGATTTGCCAAAAAAATGGTTTACAAACAGCCTTAGTGTTTTCATCATATGTAGCCTCAGGGCCATGGCCACCATCACTGTTAGGGTTAGGGCTAGGGTTCAGAGAAGCACAAAGCTTAGAGCTCCAGGGACACTGGGGCTGCAAAAGACATTCCAAGCGTAGCATGGCACTGCACCAACATTGGTTCCTCCACACCCTTCTGATCTGGGACACCGATGGTGCTGGAGATGTCAGCCTCAGGCCCTGGTCGCCATCACCGTTAGGGTTAGGTTTAGGGTTTGGGTTACGGATAAGGTTAGGGTTTTGGTTCAGAGAACCTCAAAGCTTAGTACTCCATGGACACTGGGGCTGACTTGCAAGCCAAAGGAGTGTGGCCTGAAAGCTCTTGCTGCTCCCCATCTTCCATTGATACCGCTTCCATAGCACCACCATTGAGGGGGCTCAGGGCTTGCTTACACACCTAAAACTTCAGCAGTCGGTCCACACTGTCACCCAGCATACCTGAAAATGTGACCTCAAAAATTCTGAACATCCAGCCCTCCCTCCAAATCTCTTTTGAATTGTGGACTCTTTATTGCTACTCTTACAGTCGAGTGCTCTTCCCATGTTTTTGTCCTTTGATTGCCTTCACTGCACAATACTTGAATTTTGGAATCCAAGTTTAATATGTAAGCGGCCTGAAAACTTAGCTGCTGCTTGATTATGAGATAAACATAGCTCCTCCTCTCATGTGATTAACAGATGGATGTATCCATTATGTCATGTTAGAGGTTTCAAAGCTTCATTCACATGCAGTACAAAATGACCAGAAATGACTGCACCCTGCTTCGAGATGTGCTGTAATTTGTACCGTTACTTTGGATTGTTTTGGTTTTCTAAAAATAATAAATGACTCTCCAAATAGTGATTGGCCAGAGGCACACAAGAAGCAATCCATAGTATATGGATTTGTTCAATGGCATTTAAAGGACCTTGATTAAAATTCAGCCCAGGCTGGAGTGATGAGAAGACTGTTTACTGAGGGCTGTTTGAAGTTGAATGTTGCACTGCAGACAGACCAGAGGGATGCACAGATTGAAACATTTTACCTTGCACGTCTGAATCCGGCTGTCAGGAGCTGATGGCACTCTGCAAGAGAGGTATTAACGTTCTTAGGCAGTTTGGTGGCTGCTGCTTATGAGTTTTAATTTTCATTGTTCTCAAAACAGTGTCTGCATGAGCTCGGCACCAGAGATCATGACAATAACGACAGTCTTGTTGGCTGGATCCACCTTTTTTTTTGTCAAATACTACAGATGCTATGTTTAGATACTTCATTTTAAAGTAGTAGGCATTTGGAAGTTTGTGCTATAAAACAGACGTCACTTTTATTCCTCTTTTCCCTTAGCCCCATTCAAGCGCATCTCCATGCACCTCTGTGGAAAGATTAAAGTATTCTCTCCTTACATCTTTCTTCCTCTCTGACTAGAGTATATAAGTACCATAGGCAAAAAATATCCATAAAAAAATGCCACTAGACAAGTACTGTGTCTAACCTCCCTATTGTTTTATATTGTTTGGGTCTTTTTTGTCTTTTTTTTTTTTAAAAAAAAAAAACAAACCCAAAACCAGAGAAATTATTTTTTTTAACTGAAAAATCTGAGCTGAACATATGGTTTAAAAAAGTAGATTATTTAATTTTTCTTGGTTCTGGCTTTTGACTATGTTTCAGAGTAACAACTGTAAAAGGACTTGTTCTATTTCTATATGTATGCTTTGCCACAAGCTGTGTAACCTTGGGGAAGAGAGATGCAGGTGGTACAAAAGGGTTTAAAAAAAGAAAATCAGTTGAAAATATTTGAAGAGTAAGGTTTCCCTTCCAGAATGAATCCTAAATGAAAGAAATGTAAGCAGGGTACATCCTTCACTGTTAACACAGACAAAATTTGCGCTATCTTCAAAATACTGTCTGTAGTACTTACCCGCTGCCTTTATGAGTCCATGGAAATGTTTTTGTATATAAATAGCACTGGTTAATGGAAATGATGAGAGTCAAAAAGTCCTCAATAAATGCGTAAAATGGAATGCATGTGCCATACTGTTCAGAGTAAAAGGAAAGGAAATAAAAAAGAAAACAGAAATATTTTTAAAGGGCATTGGTGAACACTTAGAAACACCTGACTTTGTATTGTATCAGTGAAGATAATTCTGGTGGCCTGTGGTGCCCAGAGCTTTGCAGCTTCTGCTCCCGCTCTCTGTGGTGTGAACCGACAGTTTCGCTGTTCTGACCAGCTCAGATGTCTCTGCTGGAAGTTTTCTGGAAGTTTCTCCTTTTTCAGGTTGTCAGACATTTGGATGTTTTGTCAACATGCAGAGTGTGTTTTCAGGCTCTGGTTTGGCTAATCAATTTCTGAGATTGCTGGGACAGGTCATGTTTGGGGTTTTTTTGTTGTTTTTTTGGTTTTGTTTCCTGTCTGAATGGGTTTGTGTAGCTAACTGGTGAGTGTAGGAGCAGGGAAGCCACACAAGTGTGGTCATGTGGACGTGCAATAGACAATTAATACATGATAAATAATTATGTGATACTGATTTCTTCCGATATCTGCTGGAAGTATATTTGGCAGGCTAAACTCAATTATTGAAAGGAGGTAGGAGCTGTTTTTAGAAAAGAGGAGGTTCCGAGAGCTCATTCATACTGGTTTGTTTGTTGCACTTGTATATAGGGAGGTATTCTGAAGTAACATGGTCTCATCCTTCATTAATCACCATTCCTGTGTCTAGGCTATGGAGAAAAATGTATCTGATTTATCAATATTCCTCTCTCAGCTTCAGGCCGATCCCTGTTACAGGCTAGGCATTTTCAGTAAACTTCTAGCTGTGTGTGTCTTGTGAATGAGTAAGAGTGATTTACTGAAGTAAATTATGTGGGAAATGGAACATACTGAGATAATTGTCTATGAAGTTGGGAAAAATAAGTAAAGCTTGGTCCCAGTTTTGAGTGAAGTCATTGGTATCAGTTAAAAACTTAATTGCTGTTTGTAAACGGTTATTGGTAGTTATTACCGATTTAGAAAGAGTAGGACCACTAACATCTGAAATGGAGCAAAAAGTGGCAAGTAATTGAGCCTTGAGGGACTCCTTGTCACTTAGGGAAGCGTAGTTGATGTTCATATTGCAGTTTATGGGTGCCTGCCTATAACGAATGCACTTATGGTTAATTATTTTTTGTCTAACATTTGCTGAGCTGTAATCAAAACTCATCCAGAAATATAAATGATCACAAAATGTGAGGGGCTGATGAGCTAAAAGGGTTCATGATGCTGCTCAACTAGTGAACATCTGTGTTGTGGCCTTGTGAGCTCTGGTCCCTTCATCAGCAACCAGTTTGAGGTATTCCTTTACTGTGTGATGTGGGAAGCTTCTAGATGAAGGATTATTTTTCAGCAACCTACTAGTGTATCTAGCTAGTTTGGTAACGTTAGTCCACGAACTTGGCACAAATGCAAGCAGAACTGGCTTAATGCTTTTTAAGGAAGTTGAACAATAGTTTAGAAATTAGTAAAACAACCAAAAAAGATACAGGTATTCACCTGATGTCTGGAGGTGGGGGGCGGTAGCGACACAGTTAAAAGTATTTTTGATTCTTTTTCCCCAAGGATGCAAAACTTCATGTCTTATATTCTGTGCATTTGGTGGTTTTTTAGATGCCCTGCCTAACATTTGAAGTATGTGCTCGTAAAAAAATTTCACTGTGTTCCTGATGAGCTTTAAAATTGTAGTGAATTCAGTGGAATGTCAAGTGACTGCAAAGTGGCAGTGGAGAACTGTTGGACAAGCAGTTGAACAAGTGTATTGTGTGATGTAGATTAAGAGTTCAAAAATAAATGTTGTTTGCACTTGGAGTGGGGGCGATGGACCACCAGGGCGTGAGATATGGAGGAAATCGAGGTAGCTGACAAACAGGAAAAGAGTAGTTCTGGTGAAACCCTAAGCATCTTCATCCAGTATCTGTGTGTTTAACTTTCCGTGGGTTGTGTGACCTAATGTATGGAGGAGCCATTTCCCAAAATGCTGTTGCAGACAATAAGGAGCACTGTGTCACTTCACAGCTAATTAGAAAGCAGAAAAATCTCCTCTTCCCTCTGATGCTGTTTGTTAAGTCCTCAGCTGTACAGTAGAAACACTTCTGAATGGTACAGATTCATGATATATTTGCACTGCAGTGTTCATGGTAGTGTCAGCTGCTTGATGCTAATAAGATAAACACAGATACAATGTCTTCAGACTCTTACAAAATGTGAGTTAGCTTTCTCTAAGGTCTTTGTTAGTTCTCAGGCAAGTCTGATTGTAAGGTCTTTGCTCACACTCTGTGTCACAGAAACCTTTTAAAGAAATCTATGCTTAATTTTTAAACATTTTGCTGTCTAAAGTTTTTTCTACACAAAAAGAATAAAACCAAAAGGCATTTCCAAAAACTTGCATGTCAGACTAGCACTTTTGCATGCTTAATCTTGAGTGCCTCAAATGCAAGGGCCAGTAGAGATTTACTCATTCTTCCTTGTCCAGTTTGCCTTATGTTCCAGGTTCCCCTGACAGTTTTTTTGCAGCAACTCTTTCCTCCTGCATTTCTTTGTCTCCCAGTTTCATTACTAGGTCCCCATCCCCATCTCTTCCATGAAAATCAATGGCCATGTGTCTCTAGGTAGTTAATGCAGCAGTGCCTTTGGGCAGGTGGCTTTATTCCTTGTTGTTATGATCAATCCATGCTAAGTTGAAGACCATGATGTGGTTTGGCTGATCATATGAGTGCTCCAGAGTGGGGACTTGAAGGGAAGTTCCTTTTCCCTGTGAGCTGGTACTGCCTTTCCTTGCTGTGGATTGGTCTATCGGTCTACCCGTAAGTCATATCACTGAGAGTCAAACTGCACCTGTAAGCTATTCGAAATGCAGCATAACTGTTTCACAAGGTAAAAAAAAAAGATTTTCAGGGTAAGTCTGAGTAGAGGACACACACAAGTATGCTCATCACATTCCCCTAGAAGGCTGCTAGTTAATCATGCACACAACATCTGGCCTGCTAGGACAGAGTGACAGAGCACTGGGACAGGCTGCCCAGGGAGGTTGCAGAGTCTCCTTCTCTGGAGATATTCAAAACCTGACTGGATGCGTTCCTGTGTGACCTGCTCTAGGTTGTCCTGCTCTGGCAGGGGGGTTGGATAAGATGATCTTTTGAGGTCCCTTCCAACTCCCAACAGTCTGTGATTCTGTGACACAATCTGCATGTTGGATGTGGTCTGTGATTTCACTCCATATGGCCTAATACAACATGACTTGTACCTCCAAATGGGTACCACTAAGGTCTAACTTAGTGTGTGGCTTCCAGTGGTGTTTGGAAGTCATGTTTGTCCTGAAGCAAGCAAAAATTTTCATAATCCTTCACTAGACCAATGTGTGCTAATCCTGTAAAAATTATCCTGGAGCAAGTAATTCATCTGGGGACAATATAAGAATTCTTTTAAGGTATATAATTTTGGGCAAAGGAATACAGTATCTTCTGCTCTAGTTTCTGTTCCTGTGTAGATAAATGTTTTCTTGTGTCTTAGAGATCTTGTAAAGCTTATAGAGAACATTGAAGGAGTTGAGAGAAAGTGATTTGGTATTGAAGTTGTGCATGCTGAGTACGTGATCTGCGATGCAAGGAGCTGTTGAATGAAGCTGATCAGTGCAGTGTTTGGCCTGAGTACAAATGAACACCATCTACAGAATGGCTGTCTCTTAACAAAGATATTTATTTTTTTTTAAACTAGTGTTGTGTAAGAATTAGAAATAGTAAATGATAAACTTTTGAGTATGTTCTTCTTCTGTGTCTGATTTTGAAATGTAGTTTTTAGGTCTCAGATAACCATAACCAGGGTACTGTGTGTTCCCAACGATGAAGCTGATTTCACCGGGAGAGCTGGACCAGGACCTACAGGGTAACAGTGCAGCAGAAGGTTGTTCCTGTGTGTGTGACATGGCCATGATGGTCTTGTAAATTGATCTGTAGAGGAGGATTCCTCTTTCTCTATGGGCAGATTTTAAAAATCAATGCAGGTTACAACTTAAATGCTCTCTTGTTCAGCACTTCAGATGAGATGTAGAGTGTGGGGACAGAGACTGACAGAGGCAGCAATGGGTAACAGCTTTTAGAAAACGTGATATGGTCCTCAGTGAAGCCACTACCAAATGTAAGCTAGATGGAAAGTATGGGGGGAAAAAAAAAGCACCTCTGCCAATGCTTCGTAAAAAGCAACAGCTTTTTGCACTGATAAGACCTACCAAAAGGAGGGTTTGTTCAGGCACAGTTTGATCTGGCAGGGTTTGGGACAGGTGATAAAACCCACACCCTTCAGTTGTACTTTTGTCCTGCCCAGAATTATTCACCTGACAGCCACTCTCAGTTTTTATTACGGAGTAGCCAGATCCCATTGCAAGTGTTGATGGCATCGCTGCAGTGAGCAGCAGTACTGGTGCTGCGAGTGGGATTCTGGCTCCATACCGTGGCTGGAAGGTCGACATGTGAAGGGCTGCTCCCATCCCAGCCGTTCTGATCTCTGAAACTGATACCAAGCACTTCTCGCTACTCCCAAGACCACTTTGAGTGAAACTTGTGCTCACATGTGTTGTCAGGAGTCTTCAGCATGGTTAGCAAAAAAACCCAAAAAACAACAAAAAACCCCCCTGAAACCTAAAGAATGGCTTTCTAGTTAGCTTAAATTACCTTGTTCTGAGTAATTGAAGATTAAAAAAAGAGGAAAAGAAAGAAGAAAGCCTGTGTCCTCCGTGTTACGACAGGTCTGGCTGTCGAAGCCCGATGTGTTGCAGTGCTACCCTGCAAGGCAGCTACAAAGTCACCGGGGTTGTTCGGCTGCTTTGCTGACAAAGCCAGCGTTGCGAGAGCCTTCCAACACTTGCTCAGGGAAGTGCTCTTTAAAACAGGCCACCAGCGAGAGCAAGGACAGCAACCCTAAGTACTATATTTGAAAAGCACTCCTTTATTATGTTTCCCAGCTGTAGTACTGGGGGGGTGCAGGCAAGGGAGAGGGAATAGAGCTCCTCGGGCTCTAGACAGTGGCATATACATAATGCATAGTTGCACTTTTAACTCTTGGGGCATGAGGAAGACAATGCGCAGAGCAGGGCTTCCCAGGTGAGATCAGGGTTGTTTTGGTGCTGAGAGCTCTGTCTGTGTTTCGGTGATGGGTGGCGAGGGCTGCGGGCTGGTGTGTGCTTGGGGAAAAGTCGGTGAGTGGAAGCACATGGTGCTGGCTGGCATTGCTGCTCCCCGTGTTTGTAGTAGGATAGAGTTTCTAAAGGATTAGAGAACACGCCTGAGCTCCATGGCATGCAGTTTTTAAACTGTGTTTACAGTTCAGAAGGTACTGTGAGTAGAGATGATTATGTCCTTTAAGTGCTGTTTTTGTTGCAGCTTCTGTGATAAAAGGAGGCTCTGGTGAAGACATTTTCGCTGGCAGATATAGAATTCTCTGAGCGGTGGCTGTGCAAACTTTTGGGGGATGGGAGCAACATACAGAGATACCTCAGCACTTCCCTTTAATAAAGGCACATCATTAAGCCATTTCCTGCGCATCTGAGAGGCTGTTGGAAGAGCAAGATGGTACTGAAATGAAATTAAACTGCTTGATTTTTTTTTTTATTTTTTTTTAAGTATTATTTAATTTAATCTTTTTGGAGTATTACTATTCCTGGGGAAAAATAATGTAATGAAGACAGCAGAATTACATTGGCTCTATGGTCTGAGTAACTAAGGGGACAAATTTCAGTCTCTTCTTTGCTTTCCCCTTCTGAAAATACAAAATATGAAATGCAGTACAAATTGCAAAATTGTTTTACCATGTCAACTATTAATGTGACTGATGCAATCCATGTTTGTAACATGAAGAGTCCTTTCGCTGATATGTGTTCTCTACTCTGTGTGTGTGTATATATATATATATCTGTGCTGTGTACATTATGTAGGCAGAAATCTATATGTCTGTATCTATATAATATATATATTCTTATATTTGTGCTGTAACACAGCATAATGGAAATAAAACAGAGGAGAGGGAAACCAAGAAGCCTGTTCAGGCCAAGTAAACCTCATTGTGTCCCAGACTAGTGATGGGTGCTGGGTACTGTGCAGTGGCATATGAACAGGGCAGGCACTGGGTGGATGTCAGGACTGGCCTGATGGCCAGGGTGGGTGTCCCAGGGGTGTACTGGCCACCACCTCAAGCTGTAGTGGGGGCAGGTGAGCAGAGACGTCTCTGATAACCAACATACTCTCTGAAGAAGAGCTCTCAACAGTGTCCCCTTGTCTCTTCTCAAGGCAAGAACATGTGGCATCTCTGTTTCTCCACGCTGTAATGGGAATCTTGGAGAGCCTCTTCTGTCTATTTTGAGCAGAACGGTTAATATGGTTTTTATCGTAAAAATAGAACAAATAATTTAGATTTCTGGTGATGTTTGGAACTGGAAGTTCTCTTTCACCACCATGACATTTGTCAGTATGTGAAGAAACCAAAACTTGTGGTGGAAAGATATATAAAAAAAACAACTTGGCAGATGCAGACTTAGCCATACGGCTTAGAGTATTCAACCGAGTCCTTGTATGACCTTTATTCAGCAAGGAGGTGGTCTTGCAGCACTTTACTGCAATAGCTCTTTGCAGTATATTGCTCAATATCATAATGGCTGCAGAAGAGCCAAAACATCATGCTCTTTCTGTCATCTTTAATATTTTTTCCAGAGTTCCGAGCCAGCTGCATCTAGCTGGCTCTTTCTTTTTTTCTGAAGGAGCTGACAATCCCACTGACTTCCGTAACAATGAGTTATCCTCAGTTCATTTGGATATGAAAACTACACAGCAAAGGCAAGTCATGGCTTTGTAAGTCAATACTGAGACATGGATGAAATGATTATTTGGCATCCTAAGGATATGAGAGGATTTTTTTTATTGCTGGTCTTTGAATTGTAATGTTGAAAATATCTTTTTATATGTGAATGTGGACATGGCATGTGCTGGATTTCTAGCTGTCACACTGCATTTTACTGCTTTTCTCAGAGAAGATGAACCTTTAAAAATGTTTCAGCTAAGAAAAAGTATTATTATTTTCTCACATAAAAGCCTTACACTTTGAATCAATAGTAATGCTTCATGTTCAAAACTCTGTTAGTATATGCTGCAATCTGTTTACAATTTGTGGATGTTATGTCTCCAAAATGTGGGTATTTTTTTGACTAATTGTTAAATACATAGCTAAGGTAGATTGTTGGAAGTAATAAATCAGAAGAAATTAGTCTGGGCTCAATCCTCCAGTTATTTGTCTCCCACGTACTTGTTTGGATTACAAATCAGAGCAAACGGCTTTTTAATTTATTGATTCCCAAAGCGGGTCTGTGCTTTTGCTGGTGTTGAGCTGAAAGGATGGGTCAGAATTAGCTTGACAGCTTTCCATCAGAGGACTGGTTTGGTTCCAGGTGCCAGATGGAGCAGACTAAAAGTTGCTGCAATTTAATGCCTCGCTGGTGTCACCCTGCTGCTGCTGCTCAGGGTTTGCTATGAGGCACCTATGCTGCCTGGCTGCGGGGAATCGTAACCAAGGGGATGGTAACGTGTCTTAGCAATAAATGCTGCTTGGGAAAAGTGAGACTGAAAGAGTTCTCAAAAATAATAAGAATCTCAAGAACATATACAGTAGTGAGAGAGTTTGTCTTAACTTTGTATCTTAAAGTTCCCATGTCTCAATGTAGTCTGAAACTTCAGCTTTTGCATCAGAAAAATGTCCCAATGCATTATCATGCCAAATTAAGCATGTCTGCACCTTTAAAGGGAAGACAGTCATCACAGCTCAGCACTACATCCCATATGAAGTATAAAGAATTTGGCAAAACCAAATCTTTACTGGTATATCACATAATCTGAACTAATCTGTAGAATCAAAAGTAGTATATATTTTAAGGGAAAACAAGTTCCTTAGCAAACACCAACTTGCTGGTAGGAATCTTCAATAATGAGGTTTTCAGAAGTCAAGGTGTTTTCCCATAGTGTGTCAGGACAACCATTAAGTAAAAGGATGAATAAATTTTGAGAAGTTTCCCATATCTGCAATCTTTTGGGGGTCAAAGAAAGCTTTACTTCTGTTTCTCTCCGGTTTAAAGAATGACAGCCAGATTTGACAAGTGGCACTGGTGAAACTCTGTGCTGAAGACCAAACAGAAGATATCAGGGGAGTCTCATTTATAGATGTTCAATGGTTTGCAATTATTGCTGTTTTTTTTAAAGAAATAGATTTATTGATGGACTGCCTTATAGTCACCATAACTTAAAGCAAACTCTTTTTTTCCAGCTTGTCTTCAGTCACATAAGTAATATTCCTATTGATAACATACATGGTGACAAAAGCCTTGCTGCTTTTCTGGTTTCAGGAATGGAAGGAAGCAATGTTTTTTAACTTGGAGTGAACCATTAGTGATGCCACAAATGCAAAAATGAGCAGACAGTGATGAAGCAGGTGCTATTTTTACCTATTCCCTTTTTCTCTTGGGAAAAAGAAGAGTACAGGGTGTTTCAAAATGATGGACCAAATTTTAATGACAAGATGCTTTGAAATTGGGTCTGTATTTTTGAAACACTCTGTGTAATGGGAACTCTATAATTGTGGTTAAAATGTTTTGTAAGTGGTTCCAATACTTGAAATAAATAAAAAAAAAACCTGCTGAAAAGCATACCTGCCTACACATACAAAGAATGACTCGAGAGGGGAACCTCAAGGAAAAAAAGCAGATAAATAAACCCAGCAAAAGTGCGTGTATTGGGGGCTGATCCAAATGTGCTTATGTCTGTGTTTTAGTGAAATGTGTATTATGTTTTTCCACATATCGTGTATTTTATCCTTCATTTACCATATCTAAAATAGATATAATGGAATACATTCTTGTAATGACACTTAGCATTTATTTTTTTGTATCCTCTGCTGTATGATCCCTTTTTGGCTTTTTAAATATAATTTTTTCTAATGGGGCTAGACATAGAAAGTGCAAAAAAGGAGTAAAAGAGAAAGTGAACTCTATGGCTCAGAAACTTCATAAGAAAGGACTAATCTTGTTTCCTCTGTCAGCTTCCATGCTGTTGATGAGTGCTGATAAAACAAAAGTGGTGGGACCAAAAATGGAAGCACGTTATTCTTCAATTTTAATGAAACTTAAGGATTCAGATCTGTTTTAATTTGATTTCAAGTCTTGTAAAAAGTACCGTGTGTTTATTGCCTCTGCCTTAAAGAAAACCCCAGCACCTGAACTTCAACTCTCTTCCCTTCTTGCTAAAAGTACACTCTCTTTTCCTTTCCTCCCTTCTCCCTTTCTTTGCTTAAGGCTATGGTTACAGTAGTTAATTTTTAAAACAGGAAAATAGAGAATTAAATAGAATTAGAGAAAGACGCCTTTGTACTAGGTACTGTACAGTATAGTGTTTAAAAAGTCAGAAAATATGTTAGCAGAAAATGCCTAGACTGTAATTTAGATAACAACCCAGACAATGAGCTAGCTTGTTAATTGTAAAGGCTGATGGAGAGCTGCCAGTTAGGGAACTTGTCTTTTTATATCCCACTGCTCCTCGCGGCTCTCCTAGAAGGAGGATGTCAGGACATGAACTCTTTCGGTTTAAGCTGGGCATTTTTTCACAGTACGCTTTTTCTTGCCTTTATTTCTACCAAAAAAAATAAATAATAAAAGAGTCCATGTATCAGAACATTCATTAGCTGAACTTCCATAAGAGTAAGTAGTAATCAATACTGTGAGGAAGCAGGCAGGATGGGTGGTCGGGGAAACAGGGTAAAACAGAGTGCTACAGCCTGAACGCTGGTGCTGTAGACATCACTGTAAGTGCTCCTTAGACCAAGTATGCAGTTTGCAAGCAGTGAATCTTGTCAAATTGCTCATCTGAAAACTGTTCCTGAAGTGATGGTGGTGAGGTATGCAAAGTTATAGGCTAACAGCCATCGGATTCTATTTTACAGCCTTAGAGTAACTGCAGCAATGGAGAGGCAAAACAGGAGTCCTTCAGTCAGGCTGCTCAATAGGTTTGTGTGTTGTCTCTGGTAGCTCCTGGTGTGAATCTGCTCGGGGCAGATGAGCCCTGCAGCACTCCAGCACTCCCCACGGTATTTCTCAGTGGGCACCGGGTGGGAAGATGACTTGGCAGGCTGGTCCTCAACCCATTGATCCTCAGCCTGCATTGGTGCTTTTAGATGGCAGATTTTGAGGAGCAGAGGTATTAAAACTGGTGCAGAGATATTTAAAACAGTAATTTCTGAGGTTCCAGCAAAGAATTTAAGTGTAACTTATCCATAAACACGTAAGTAACCCTACCGCTCCTCTGCGAAATATTTAAGCATGTGGTTAAAATGAGGGGCTGTAAGAAAGGAGCAATAGCTCTGGTAGAGATGTGAGCTGCCCAGTTCATCTCTGAGGGATTCTGGCATGATTGCTTCCTGCTCACAGTTTAGGCTAGGATTTCCTACGGAATTTGAGGGAATTAAGCACAGGACTGTCACTGCATTTTAATGGGGTCTGGGTGTCTGATGCTGCAAGGGCTAAGCTTATCATTAGTCAGACTAGTGTCATTCTGCATATGATTTCAAACTGACAAAGTTAACTGTTGCAAAAGACTACATGCATAAGCCTAAGTCAACATTCACTTGGCTTTATAGCAGTTGGTTTAAATTAATTAGGACAAAGATTTAAACTAAGGTAAAGTAAGTCACTCTTAAACTGAACTGTGAGTGTATTTGAGAAAATGTAATGCAGGTAGACAGGCTGTAGGAGCATAGATATGGGTTTACATTTCTTGATCAGACTAGCTTTAATTGCTTGGATTTTCTCTGCCAGAACAGCATTGGTGCCACAGAAAGCTCTCTGTTTGGATGTTTTCAGAAGCTGTTTAATTTATTTTGTAGTTTCCTTTAAAGGTTGATGGAAGTAAATTTTGACTTTCATTTACTGTTCGACGTAAGGAGTCCAGCGGTTGGACTTCTTAAGATAATAGACAGGACAGCCACTTCTGTCTTTAGAAAAAACTGAACTGTCAGAGGGCTTGGAGCTCTCTGGTGGTACTTTCTTCTCTTCTTGACTTTTTGTTATAACTCCTCTTAAAGTTCAGTAACGCTTTCAAAAAATTACACTTAGAGTTTTGGAAGATAAATGGAAAAGTCAAGATTTGTGTGCCTGGGCTGTAGCGCAGGTATTGATGGAGAGTCTGTCTGTGTGTGTGTGTGCGTGTGCTAGTGCCAGGCTGGCTACTTGTGGAATGAACTTATTTGGAAAGGGATCTCTTCAGCAGCTGGTGGTTTCCTCTTTTGACCTGTGCCACTTCCAAAGAGGACTCGAGATGGTTTAGTGGTGATGAATTGGCAGACTTGTCACTAAGCTGTAAATCTTAAACCTGCCTTGCTGTGTTGAGGTGTGAACCCGAGACCTAAAGGAGGTCAGCATTTTAGACTTCTGCCATATATATAAAACTCTTAAACTTTCTTTAGAGAAGGAATTACTGTTAACAATTTTGCCACTTTTGCAGACCCTTTGCTATTCAAAAATTATCTGATTGACATCTGTATTATCAAGTAAATGCAATTCAGTTAAAAAAACCAAACAACCAAACAAAAGCAAAAAAACCCCAAACCACTCAAACAAAAAAACCCCAAAACAACACTGAAAAACACCAGAGTCAATCCCTGAATAATTATGTTCTGATTTGACTTTAAGTTTTTCTGGTTCCAGGACAGACATACAAGAAACAGGAAATCTCCCTTGTGTAAGTGTCACTTGTAAAATAATGCTAACACTGTTGAGTGTTATACTGATGTTTCCATTAGGAAGATAGGTTTCTGCACATGCTCCAGATTTTTAGCCATTTGATATTGTTGGGCTGCATATTCTTGCTTACATGTAAAATATATTTTGGTTTTTTATACTCTGTATACCTTTTCAAACTGTCAGAGGAACTGTCTACCAGGCAGAGGGATCTGGACAGGCTGGATCGATGGGCAGAGGCCAACAGGATGAGGTTCAATAAGGCCAAGGGCCGGGTCCTGCACTTGAATCACAACAACCCCAGGCACCGATACAGGCTCGGGGAAGTGGCTGGAAAGCTGCTCAGCAGAAGGGACTTGGGAGTACTGGTTGACAGCTGTTTGGATACGAGCCAGCAGTGTGCCCAGGTGGCCAAGAAGGCCAATGGCACCTTGGCCTGCATCAAGAACAGTGTGGCCAGCAGGAATAGGGCAGTGATTGTCCCACTGTACTCGGCACTGGTGAGGCTGCACCTCAAGTGCTGTGTTCAGTTTTGGGCCCCTCACTTCAAAAGGACATTGAGGTGCTGGGGTGTGTCCAGAGAAGGGCAATAAAGCTGGTGAAGGGACTGGAAAATGTGTCTTATGGGGAATGACTGAGGGAGCTGGGGTTGTTCAGTCTGGGGAAGAGGAGGCTCAGGGGGGACCTCATCGCTCTCTACAACTACCTAAAAGGAGGTTGCAGTGAGGCGGGGATTGGTCTCTTCTGCCATGCCTATAATGAAAGGACAAGAGGAAACGGCTTTAAATTGCAGCAGGAGAGATTCAGATTGGACATTAGGAAAAAATTTCTTCACTGTAAGGGTGATTAGATATTGGAATAGGTTGTGCAGGGAGGTGGTGGAGTCACCATCACTGAAAGTGTTCAAGATGCATCTGGATGTGGCACTGGGTGATATGGGTTAGTGGTGATATAGGTAGGCAGTTGGACTGGATGATCTTGAAGGTCTCTTCCAACCTCAATGATTCTGTGATTCAATAATGCAACCTTAAATTAAATTACTTCAGCTCACTTTGAATGAGCTGCTGGGTCTCTTCTTACTACTGCAGAGCAACCAACTCTGCAAAAAGCAGTTTAACTCTACTGCTAGGCTTAGCTTTCTTATTAGCCTTAGCCTTACTACTTCTGGTTCTGTGATACTGGCCTTTTTGCTGCTGCTGGTCATGCAGTCTGTGTGTGGAAAAGATGAAACAAAGAAGGACTGAAATGCTATATTGTATTGGTCAATGTGTTTGTTTTTTAAAAAAGTTGTTAAAATTATTTATTATAAGGAGACCACAATGTTTTCACCTAATTTGTAGAAATTTGGTGACTTAAACCCTGAGTGGATTATCTATTTCTGAAACCCTTGAAAGTCTTAAAATCAAGCCATGTTGAAAGAGTATTTTAAAAAATCAGTAGCTAGTACCAAGTAGGTATGTGCATACTTCTATGAAATTTAACTGAATGAGGAATTTTCAATTGAATTGCTTATTATTACACCAAGTGTGACTCCTCTTTTCACTATGAAAGTCTGGCAGATTAAAATCAGCTGGGAGGAAGGGTGGCTCTCAGCAAGTGAGCAGACTTATCAGCAGGATTTCACCATAGAAGGCTTTGCACATATGCAATCCTGTTATTTCAAGTACAATCTACTCCAGCTGAAATTAGCATATATAATTGAATAGTACTGAAGGCTGAAATAATTTACTTAAGCTCGTAACATTTTTTTGTAACACTAAACAGAGGTATACACATAACCCAAGCAAAACCAACCTCTGGGCTTTATCCCTCTCCACCTCCTATAATTAAATGGACTTCAGAACCAGGCGTGAGATATTACGATGACTGAAGATGCTCATCTGGAAGTCCTGCAGTGTTTTAATACTTAAAGTGTTGACCTCTTTGGCTTAGATTTGCAGATAGCTGTTAGATAGCTCTTTTGTGCACTACTTCTGGGTCTGATTTTGAATAACTATGGAAGCGGTAGAACAGTATTGCTGACAATAATAATGTTCATTTATAGAGTTTTTCTGTCCAAAGATCTCGGAAGTCACTAAAATCAAATTATTGCTCTCATTTTGCTTAGAAGAAAGGGAAGTCCCTAGCAACAGCTTAGTCAAAATCACCAGCAAACTAATGACAAGATCATAAATAGCACCCAGGTAGCTGCACTCCAAACCAGGACCTACCTTCCTGGTCCTCCATATGTTCTCTTGATAGGTGCTTACTCAACATGAGCAAGGGAGTCGTAAACAGATGACACATCTGTACACTTTTCTTTGCCAAGGATCTCTAGTGTCTAGTAGCATCACATATGAGTTCATTCATTCAGTGTTGAAGAACAGGATGTTTCAAAAAGATGGATCCAATTTCAGTTGAAGGTCCATTTCAAATGTGTCCATGTTTTTGAAACACGCTGTAGTGTGGCTCAATGGGGTTAAGTTCTGAGCTTTTTTGGCATGGTTTTTGCAGTTGCCAAAGATATTGTTCAACCCTTTCTAGTGTACATTTTATACTGTTGTGTGCAGTTTGGTTGCCAGAGCTGAAGTTTTCCTCAGGGAAGCCTCTGTTTGCATGCTTAATTTTTAATCTGATCTCTAGCAAATGTTAAAAAATGAGTTTAAACAATGGGGGACCCTCCGAGGTGCATTACAAGAGAGCTGAATGGAACACTGGCGAGGAAGGCACGGCAACAAAATTTCAAGTGATTTGAAGAGGCTGGTTTTTGTAAAAGCTGCAGTTTAGCCCCACTTCTCAATTGTGCCTTATTGCCTGGTAGCTGAGTTATTCTAACGTGATTGAGAGCAGAATCTAGCCAGGAGGTTGTGCTGATTGCGGAGCAAATATGTAGTATGTGTGCTTTTCCCTGGAGTGTGTGAGAGCTGCAACAACTCAGCAGGTAATTCAGCCACCTTCAGGGCTTGACCTTATATTTCCCATCAGGCTGTAAATTTTTGTTGCGAGTCCAATTTGAATTTTTTGTTCTTCTTGTTAATTTGTTAAGATGCAGCCATGTGTGAGGTGCTAGAAGATATGAAAGAAAATCTGGAGTCAGGCCTGAGAAAGCTTAGCCTTAGGCTTGGCTCTTCTGCGGAGCGGTGGCAGCTGGGCTCTCCTACCTGCGCGGGGCTCTAGTGGTGTTATTTTGGACTCCTTTCTGGTACAGGAATCGGCTCCACGTGTTTCATTTGCAGGGCTGGGACAAAAATAGATCACTAATATAGGCAAGCTTTGGGAGACTCCGACAATGTTTTGCTTTAAAAAAAAAAAAAAAAAGAAAAAAAAAAAAAAAGAAACTAGCTAGTAATTATCTGGGCAGTGTTTTTGTTCTTCCATTTTGCAATAAAACTGTCTTGTTGCTTCAGCCCATTCCCAGGAGCAGGAATTTGATGCCTCAGAACCGGCTTCCAGCAAGGCTGCTTCTCTCTTCTTCTCTTTTTGTTTCCCCCTGGGGGGAAAAAGATAGCAAGCAGTAAGAAGTGATATTGTATACAAGGCTATTACACTTTTGTCTTGGCCTGCTTAATGTCCTTGACACATACCCATTTCACCCAGCGACAGCCAGTATGCAAATTGGCTAAAAGCTCCATTAGGTTGTTCAAGGCTGGGGAAACCCATCTGTCAGTGTCTGTGACACAGCCGGGCTGGAGTCTCACGTGGGAATCTGTCCTTGAGATACCCAGGCAGCTGAGTTTCTTCTAGGCTCTAGTGTTCCCAGAATCAAAAGAAATTGTTGTACACTCTTCTTCTTGCTGCAGTTTGTATTTTTATTGTTCTTTTTCTCAGATCCCTTCCCTGAAAAGCACAGGCATAGACCAAGAATTACTAGGGAAAAAAGTGTTTTACTTTTTTTAGTTGCTTTTCCAGAAGTGAACATTTATGCGTATTACTTGTGGAAAAAAAGAACAGTAGCTATTTGTTGTCATAAAGAAGAACAGCTTTATTGCCCTTTTCTGTTTTTTCCTGTGTGATCTGCTGATGACAGGCATGAGGTGGGTATTTAAAAAAGACTTGCTGGGGCTCAGCTGTGGCTGACATGTTCTCTGTTAGTGGACCAGAAGTGCGTGATAACCTGACAAAATACCAAAGAAAGCGCCCATAAACAGCTTTCACTGAGAGGATTTGAATGTGGGGCCTGGGGCTGAGAGTTGCTCCTGCAGAGGCAGAGAAGCACAACTCCTGCACAAGGGTTGGGAGCAGGCTCGAGTCTCTCCTCCACTTGGCATCCCCAAGGAAAAGTTCCTGTGACAGCAACAGCACTTACTGTGCATCCATTGACTGAAGCCACTTACTCACTTTCTCTGCTGGACGGAGGTAAGGCTGCAGAGTGGTATTTTCACTGATTTTTGCTCTCTTTCTGAAATCTCTAAGACCTCCATTAAAACCCTTAACCAGCAGAGCAAGCCAGGATGGATGGTGTAGCAGTAGTTAGCCTGCAAGTGTATGGTTAGCAATGTTACAGTGTTTTGTAATATGAGACAGTGTCTGCAAAATACTTCAAATTTTCTTCACATTAGAGCAAGAAGACTAGGCGTATACCATCGAAAGTAGAGCCTTTCAATCTGTGTAAGGTCTGTATTGACAGGCCTGCAGACTCCTGATTATTTCCTGCTGGTGTCATGTAAGAGCCCTGCACACAGAGTATCTGGCAAAATAGCTACTGTAACTCCAATGCCCAGCGGTGTTCAGATGCATGAGATAATTATAGCCGCCTCCATAGCAGATGCTCTGTTCTCCAATTTGGCACTTTCCTTCTTCAGTTCACAAATAATTTTTTCTACCTAGGCCGATGGCCATTTTGATCATACAGATATAATTTTTTTCACCAAAAAGTCAGCAATTTGTTTTTTATGGGAATGCTTATACAGCGAAGAGAGTGGGATTTCTCTTTATCGTTCTGTTGAGGAAGAAGAAAAGCCCTTTTGATACTACTTTGTGGAGACTGATACTGAGTTTGTGTGTTTGTATAGCCAGGATCAGAATAAACTTTATCTTTCCAGAAATAGAACTTAGAAATTCAACAGTTATCCTTCATATTGCTAAGTGCAACTTATTCAAATCATGATAGAGTCTGCTTTTTGTGTTCCAAACCCAGTCATATAATAAGGAGGCTTCACATTAGCATATTAGTTTAAATTTCAGACATACCATACCAGGCAGTTCTGTCTTATGCTTCCAATTTTTCCTTTCTTTGTCTCTTGAGGTAATATCTATCTTGTTGCAGCGTGTAACTCCAACTAAAAAAATTTTAAAAATCAGGCTAAAAGATGGTGTATACATCTTTCTGGAAGTTAGTTGTGACTGGATGTACACAACCTTTGCTCTCACAGTTGAGTGTATTTTCACACCACCCCAGTTATTTCAGTGCCTGTGTGAATAGTTCAGATTTGCCAAGGGGAGCAGAGGGCTTGCAATCTTGCTGGAAGCCATTTCTGCATTTATTTTTCTGGCTGCCTGATCAGACTGCCACGTCCTAATGGGAGACAAAACATAATTAAACATAGGTGAGTTGAGCAGCTTGCTTTGAATAGAGGTGGACTCCGCTTCATGTGACAGTGAATCAGCCCTTTTAAAAAAATCTAAAAATGTTGGGACATAAATATTTGGCCTTGCCTGTGCAACGAGTACCTGTGCATAGGCAAAGCAGAAGAACTCGGGTTTTCACGTTCATTTAAGGAATTGGATGAACTAAGCAGTTGGGAACAAAGAACCTGCTTTGTCCTTACAAAAATTTTGGGTTTAATGCTGAAGTCGAGCTGGAGGAACAAATAACACTCAGGGCAAACGCTTCCTGAGCCTGACCCTATATGCAAGAGGCCTGAAGACACGCCATAAGGAATATCTTCTTTGGCGGAGGAGGAGGGATGTGCAGAGTGTTTCTCAGAGCAGGTCCAGAGCACAAAGGTCACTGCAGGCCATGGGTTGTAACAATTTCTAAACGGATGGAGAAAATGACAGGTCCATAAAAAAAAACAACTCTGAGACTAGCTAAGTTTTTGTGGCCTATTTACGAATGTCTGAGAAATGGATTTTAATTTTAGTGAATACTCACAAGCCCATCAGTGGAGCAGCACAGGGGGACACCGCTCTAAAATAGCTCTAGCAGATGCCACAATAATATGAGTTTTCCCTCTATCTCTCATTTATTTCTTGCTGTGCGCAGTTTCTTACTATATCTGTTCCCTTGATAAATGCAAGGATGTTCTTGCTACTGAATAGCCGAGTGCAATTGTCACAGACACTAACTAGCTTAACCTTCTCGTTGCATAGCTACTGCTGCTGTTAAATATTTCCTGGGCTAACAGACATCTTTGAAATGGGTTTTAAAGGGTTTTATATATACAGGCCATGGCTGTTAAACAATAGCAGCTTGGATGGAAACTATTTTAATGATAACAACAGTAGTGTCAGTTATTTGGTTAAACTGTCAGCTTAGAGAGGGAGACAGGCCATCAGTGGATCACTGCAAGGAGCTTAGAAAATAGAGAAAATTAACCTGCTAGCATAAGCAATGCCACCAGATCTTCAGAAAGGATAATTATCCTGCTACCTTGCTTCGTGCACAAGTGTTAACATTGGTACTAGATGTCAAGAGACCTTCTATCTTGCCAACTTTACCTTCCCTGAAGAAAGGTTCTCCTTTCATATCCTTAATTGCTTTAAATTCAAAGTATGGCAAGTTGATGCTGATTTATGAGGCGTCTTGGTAATCACTTATCAGCCTTGTCACACAACTGGTATTATTTATTGTAAAATTTATTAATTGACAAAAAGTGCCAACCCTACCATGCACACTGATTTCTGAGTCTCTGCTCCAGCGCAAAGTGATGGATGTGAAGAAGGGATCAGGTGCTGCTGCAAGGCAGTGGGCTTCAGCGGAGCAATGCTGCGCTGAGATCCTGGTAGCCTGCGGCTCCTTGAGGGGTCACTTCTGTGCATCTCTACCGAGTCCACCTCTGCTTACTGGTCTCGCCTGCCCTGGGTGAGTGTGTTGGTCCTTGTGTGTTAGAGGCGTCCCTCCTTGGTGATGAAAAAAGCATGACTGAGCCCTTGGATCACAGCCTCATGGGAGGGGTGTCTGTCTCTCAGGGTACTCGGGTTGGGGAACCAAGCTGATTTTGTGGTCACCTCCTAAATAATGCTACACTGTAGCTAATAAATACAGCTAAGGCACTCTTAAGCCCTTGCTGGATGAAGGCAAATATTGTGGGCTGGCTTAGTTTGGGGAAAGTGTTGAGAGGTTTTTATTGGTGGTACCTTTTTGTTTTCTAGGGTGGGGTTTTTTTTACTTTTGTTTTTCAAGGAAGCTGAGCTCATTTCAAAAATCTGTAAATAAGAATGATAGGATCACAGGGAGTGAAAGTCAGATAATGTGGATGTTTGAGTAAGATCAGCTACTGCTTTTGAAGAGGAAAGTGATTTGTCTTGTCCTGATTTCATTAGTGAATGCTGTATATATTTAAAAAAACTCTGATAAATAATGAAATATTTAATGAACCACTTGAAATTCAAAGTCCTGAAATTAATCAGAAACAGCCACATAATTTTCTTAGTGCTTTTGTTAGTAATTTTTCAGTGCAGTGAAGAAAACCCCGGTGCTTGGATTGTTGACAAAAAAATAAATAAAAAAACTTAAACCCATCTATTGTCTGTGAGCATTTCTTCCTTAATTTTTAACTTCCTTTTTCTTTATTGTTCTGTTTGTAATGAAGCTGGGCCTTATTTTTGTTGCCAGTAGTTTGATGAATGGCTTGAAAAGCATCGATGGCAATGGCCTTTTTTGCTCCTTAGCCGTTGTGGCAGGGGAAGGGGTTTTGTGTGTGTTTGGTTTTAATTCCCTTTTGTTGGCATAAATGGTTCTTATTAAACATCAAGGTTAGTTCACAAACTGGGGATGTTGGGTGAGAACTGCTAGGCCAGAGGCTTTTTTTTTTTTTAAGGATGCCTTTAAATCGAGACTCAAGTTTAAACTGTCAGAAATGTTATTGTGTTCAAGTGAGTAGCTGATAAACACTGGTTTAGCAAGTAGGCTGCTAGCCTGTGGAGTTGCCCGCTGCCAGGGCGTCTTCAAGTAAAATGCTGTGGCTAATTTTAAAAGAGCTCAGAACATTTTAGCACCAAAAATAGCCATGTTTGTAATTAGGGATACTAAAATAGAAGCAGTCAGATCCCTGGGGATTTGGAAAAAAAATCTCTGACTCTCCCTACCTCAGGTCTGCTGAAATCGCTGTGGCTTCGGTGCATCCAGGGCACTGCCTTGAATTCATGGCTAAAAGTCAGAGCCTTGCCTTAGGGAGAAGTTAACCCTTTTCCATGCTGCCGCAGCAAGAAGAGTAGATGAGGTAGCTGAGCTGAGCTAGAACTGGGCCAGCAAGGTGGTGATCAGGTTGGAAGAAGGTTGTCAGAGCGCTGTGCGCGTTGAATCGTATTAACTATATGCTCTCCTGTTCTGTGCTATGGCCTGATATGCAACACTGTGACATACATGTGGATTTTTGTGTATGTGTAACTCTTCCTGCTTTCCTTGGCAGGAGAAATAAGGGTCCTAAATGAGTTGATAATTTGACTACGCTTTCTTTTTTTTTATGTGAACTGTGATGCAATTTCAGCAGATTCAGTTCTACCCTTCATTGTGTTTGAATTAACAAATTGACTTAAATATGCCTGATTTTACTTACGTGTGTCCTCTGGACAAGGTTGTGAAAAAGATGGGCCAGGCTGCTTCGCATGGCTGTTAAGGACTGCATGGCACTGTTTGGGGGGGCAGAGGAGGAGAAATATGACCTCTGATATTTTATTTCCCAAGTCCTGCCATCCAGCCTGCGATCAGCTGCACCTCAGTAGTGCAAAGGGAGGGATGTGGCCTGTGAAGGAGTTTGTGATACTCCTGGGTGAAATGTAAAACAACAGTTATCAATGAGATGGATCCACTGAAAGGCTTGTGTTTTCTGTGCAGAAGGATGCTGGAATAAATAGGCTTCTGGTAACGTAGTGGTGCCTAATAAAACAATTTGTCTGTAGCATAGACATGAAGTGATTTAGAGCATATTTAGAGGCGGTCATCTTTTTAACTATGCAGAAAGCAAATTATAATGCTAGTAACAGATGACATATTATGAGAAGCTGCTTGTGTAAGTGTCCTTTAATTCTAAACTGTTATGGAGATGAAAGTATTTGGACTCCACCTTTAGAAACATATTGTATTTCCCTATTTATGTTTGTTTCCTATCATGTGATGAGGTGCAAGGGAAGGTGATGCTTGCTAATTTTAGCCTCACAGACTGTCACTGCAGAAATCTGGCAGTTAACGCTTCTGGAGGGTAAATGCTTCAAGGAAAACCAGGCTATAATGCATGTCATCGTACTGGATGACAATACAGGGGGAATATTTCAAACTCTTTTTTTCCTGGCTTGTGTTAATGTGCTAGCTAGCTTCCTGCAGAAGAATTACCAAAGATCGTGTAAAGCATTAATGAGAAAAAAGAAAAAATGTTACTTTGCTGAATAAATGTATGATATGGAGGTCAAGAAATGCAATGAATGCATATGTGTAAGTTCATAGCCATTGCTGTGTTTTTCAGAGCTATGTTACTAAATGCAGGAATTGCTCTGCATGTTGACCCTCACTTGTACTTGCCTATTTCACCATAAAAGCCTGAACAACTCCTGTCCTTGCAGATGCTCTGAGGCATCTTTATGCAGCTGCTGATGTTTAGAAGAGGGGGAGGAGAAATGGGGAAGGATGCCAGGAGGCCATTTGTGGCTCAGAAACCTTCAGTATACAGCTTGCAAAGGAACTTTTAAGTTGCAATCATCCTTGCCAGACCAGTGGATTGTCAAAGCTCCGTTGGCTACAGAGGCTTTTCCAGATGTCTCGAGAACAGGGTGAGGTCTTGAGTGTGGGGGACCAGAGACTGGGGCAGGGAGAGCTCAGCTCTGTATGGCAGCAGACAGTGGTGACAGGGTCCTGCCAGGGGTGCCATGTTTCTGTGTGTGTTTCCTTCTCTGCAGCACAGTTTTTGTCTGTTGGGGGTGGTTGGATAGGGAGTTGTAAAGATAAATGACCCTTAGTGAAATATATAATAGCAGGATAACAGGTTATTTCCTTCATGGAAAGACTTTTTGCCCTGCAAGAACTGCATTAGCCCAGGGTTCAAGAAAGGAAATTTAGTGGTAAGCCATTGCAAACAAAGTATTAGGCATAGGAGGGTAACACAGATATTTGACACAGTAGAGTATCTATATATTTTTAGTCTGGGATTCCCTTTTTCTCCTATTCCTTTTAAGAGGAATCCCTAAGAAGAAATATTTTAGATATTTGTTTTAGTGTGCTAAAAACATCTAGCACTTTTAATAATCTGACTCTCTATTTTGGCACATGGATCACCATGTCAACAATGTTTCTATTTACTTGCAAAAAGATGTGATAGCAATCCCCCTGACTGGGTGGCTGCCACCTCCTCATGTTTTTGAGGATTATCCATGTAAGGCATGGGATACAGTATGACAGAGTTTCACATAAAGTATTCTGAATGTTAGGAAGAAGGTGGAAGAAGAATCACAGCAAAATTTTCCTTGTAAAACAAGAATGGGGGGCAGCAGCACCACCAATTAATTTTTTTTTTTGATAGCGTATTTAAAATAAAAGGATTTTTTTTCTTTAATATTAAATTGTAAATTAATTCCCACAAAGAGGCTTTTCAGGACTAAAGTCTAAATGAGTCAGATGATGGAAGAGGTGGGACTTTTGGTACATGTTAGATCGGTGGTCTGCATGCAGCCTCTGGTTGGGAAGTCCCAAAGCAAAGGATGTACTGGGAATAATTACTCTCTGCTTGGATTTCTTATGCCATTTCCCAAAACACCTGTTATTAGAAACTGCCGAATGTAGAGCTCTCTGCTGGGTGGGCTTTTTGCTTTCCCAGATGTGGTGTTTCTTATGTAAAAGTAACTGTCATGTTCTTTTATCAGTCTGTTAGTTATGTTAAAGGAAGTTAAGGTTATACAGTAAAGGAGTCAGAAGTTAGGAAATGTTGGACTTCATAAGCCTGTGCAGTCTGAATTTGGATCCCATGTGAGTAGTCATTAGCACATGGCCATTTAAATACTTGATTAGATATGTTCTGCTTTTCACAAGATCCCAGCCTTAGCAGAGGTAGTTAGTGATAGTCCTACTTACAACATAAGGAACTATACTGAGTCCTGAAGCTGTCCTCAGGCACACCTTGGAGACCTGCAGTATATCTACTGATGTCTTTCAGTGCACTGTTCCAGATTTAAGATCACTGAAGAAGTTACTTTTCAAGATTTCTTGGGCCAAATTATCCAAAAATTGAGACTTAAGTTGTAGTTACCACTTTAAATCTATTGTGTGCAACACGTCTGAGTCTAGATACTCTTAGTACCTGGTCTGAGTACACTGCCCATTGAAAGCTGTGCCTTGGTGTGATGGTGTGTTAAGAAGAGGAGAAAAAAGCAGGTAAAAATCTGTTATAACTAGGGGTGTGTTTAATTTATAATGTTACCAAATTTGAACTTTGATTATCTGATGGCAGCTGGCAGTGGCATTAATTGTGTAACTTTTGGTCTCAGAGATCTTTAAAGACTTGCCAGTTTATTTAATTTCAAATTATTCAGAACCAGACTCCCTTTTCTTAGACAGAGTTTCTGTAGACTACACTGTAGATCTTCAAAGAAGCTGAGGAATCGGATTTTCAGCATTTCTAATTCCTTTAACCCAAGGATATTGCATTAATGTAAATACTACTGCTGCTGAAATCTGCGTGGAACATTGTTGTTTAATAATGACTTTAGCAAATGAACTAAACTGGAGGTCAAATCATAGCAAAAGAATAAAGTTCAGATATCTCAGTTTTAGTAAATCCTTTGTGTGCAGTTGAATTTGATTATGGGATTCATCTGCACCTGCAGAAATCACTTAGTAGACATTTGTTCTGTAAGTAGACTTCAAGGGTTTTTAACATACATAATGCGTGAGGTGGAGTTTTGTGTTGAGTAGTTCTTTCTTACAGCATTGGATGTACTGATACTAATATTTTGAGGTGGCCCTAACCTCCCGCCCCCCCCAACTTCATGTTATCTGCAGTCTCAGGGAGGGTGGGGATGGTGTACTCCCTCCTGTCATCCAGCTTGTTGGGACCACATGGCTGGCCACAGTATCAGCCCTCTGGTTGTGCCTTGCTGTCAGTTAGGCTTCAAATCATCAATAACTCCCCTTAAAGCCCAACTTTGTAGACAGCTTTTTATCCTCCTTGTTGTCACTCCAGCTCATGCCTTCCTCCGTTTGACTGCAAGGGTGCTGTGGAGAACCACATTGCAAGCCTTGCTGATGCCAAGGTAAAAAAGATCCACTCCTCTCTCTGTGTAGAGCCAGACATCTCAACACAGGAGGCAAGCAAGTTGGCCAAGCACTATTTGCCCTTGCTCATCCATGCTGGCTGCTCTCAGTCAGTTTGTCCCTTATGTGCCGGAGACATGGCTCCTGGGAGGATTTGCTCTTTGCTTTGGCCAGGCTGTGGCCAGCCTACAGTTCCCCCAATCCTGCCTCTTTTGAAGAAGGTGTAATGTTTGCCTTTTTCCATCCTGATGCTTCCAGTTGCCACAGCCTTTCAGAGATGAGAGAGAGCAGCCTCTTGGTGACAGCAGCCATCTCCCTTGTGGTGGTTGTTGAGTACAACGTATAACTGGCTTCCTGGAGTAGATTCTAACTTAGTGCTCCTCTTCTGGGTCAGCATCTCTCACCCCAGGCCTTACTATTAGGCAGAGAGACCCGAGAGGCCTGGCAGCAGAGCTTGCTAGTGGAGACTGGGGCAAAGAAAGCACCGAGTGCCTCCATCTGTTCTGTGTCCTTTGTCCTTAGTCCCCTGCCCTATTCAACAGTGGGAAAATGTTTCCCTTAGCCTTCATTTTGCCGCCAGTGTGCCCATAGATGACCTTCTTGCCCTGGTATTCCTAACCATTTTCTGCTCCAGCTGATAACAGGGTGTGTTAATGTTAAAATCTGATTATTTTGTTAGAAGTATTGTGGTTGTCCCCATTCTGTTTTTTTAATGTAAATAATTTCTTTAGACTTCAATTCCTTTTTTTTGCTCAACATTTTGTGCACACAAGTCTGTGACAGTATTAAATGGTATTAAGACTTTCAGAACATTTATATGTATCTGATTTGAAATATAAATCCTATTGCTACATGCTAACATTCTTCAACCTTCTGTTCTAAAGCTTGGTACAACATTTATTAAGGAAATATATTAAGGACAATTTATTTCTTGTTTTACTTACCCTGATTTAACATTTGAAATTAATTCAAATACATATTCTTTCCTGAGGAAAAAATTCAGTCTTAAAAAATAAATCATGCATGAATGAAGAATATTAAAAGGTCAAAAAGCCAGAAAGCTAACAGAAGAGACTGGTGGCAACGTTGTAGTGCAGAGGGAAATCTAAGCTCTTGTTTATCAAGAAATACATAATTTGGATGAAAAACACTGTAGATACAGATGAGTATGTTAGAATCGCTCTTTTTAAAAAAAAAAATCAAACCAAAACAAAACAACAAACCCAAACCAACTTTCTGTTTTGCTTCAAAAACTTTAACATATGTATCCTGTTACTCTAAATTCCTATTGCTTACAACAGGAGTGCCTCATTATCCCAATTAGTGTTCCCTTGGATTTTACACTGACGCGTAATAAAGCAGCTGAGTCCCCACATTGCAAAGCTCTTCACCTCTCAGCTCTGTGCAGACAAGTTCAGGTTCTTTGTATTGTTATGCACACAGAATCACAGAATCCTAGGGGTTGGAAGGGACCTCGAAAGATCATCTAGTCCAGCCCCCTGCCAGAGCAGGAAAAGTGCATGGCACAAGGCCCTAATGGTTTAGGTGAAATCTGTGCAAGATACTTGGTTCATCATCCCACAACACTGAGCAGAAAATAGTGATGATTTTAGGGAACTGAGAGAAGGAAGCTGTCACGATGAAATGAAATTTCTGCACTGGTTACGAGCCATTCTAAATATATCCTAAACAAACAACAAAAAAAAGGGTAGGTTACTTTTACCAAACTGCAATTGAGTTTAGTATGGATATTTTAATTGAGTCAACATTTCTGAGCACATGAGTCAAATGGCATTTGCAACTTTGGACAAGCATAGAAGCACAATCTGTTATTGAAGAAGTGGGAAGAGACTGGGAACTTACACCATTGTAAATTTAGACCTTTTGGAGAGGGCTTTTTTTCTTTTTTCTTTTTCTGAGAAGTGCTAATAACCAAGGATGGTGGAAACACTGAAGAAAGAAGTAGGAATTAGAAGTGAAAGGACTTGCTGGATTATGGTGTTAGAAATGATGGATCATTTGTGAATCTAACCAGCAGGGCATGGTTATGCATATTCAGATCCACTGATTTTGGAGCAAGGTGGACTTCCTGAAGTTTTTTGGATTTTCTTTTTTTTACTTTTTGAAAATGTTCATTATTTTATTAACATTCTAGCGAAAACAGATGTCCAGATCTCACTAGCTGCTAAAATATAGTTGTCATCTTTCAGTGACTGTAAGTATCATGAAGTTTAGGAGGAGACTTTCATCATTCAGTAGTCCTGTGGGTATTCCCAGGACCTTCAGTCATGACAACAAAGTGTGTGGTAGGGAGCGACTGCTGTGACATCTAGTTACACAGGTGGTCAAATACCCCACAGTGTGGGCTGGTCAGTTTGGACCTTTTGCCCCAGTCTGCATTTGGTGTGAATATAGGATGTATCTTGAGGGTTTAGTATACAGGCTTGAATTCAGTCTAACAAGAGTATGAATGGAAACAAAAATATTGAAATATTTTATTTCACAGACTGAAAAAGACAGCAATGTTGGGGCTTTTTACACACTCACAGCATGCTTAAGTAAGTTCATCCTCAAAACCAATATAATTTATAGGAAGTTGAATTTTAAAGAAAGGATAACAAAGCCTGTAAATAAATGGAGTGTAATTCTGAGAATTCCAAAAATATAATATAAAGGTTCTCTATTTTTGCATTAATTATTTTGTTTATTTAGTAAATTTTGCATCAAGTGCATTTGATTGATGTCTGGAAGAAAATTTAGATCTAAATTACAGTAAATGCTGGTTAAATCAAAGAAAACTAAATAGCATTTCCTACACTACCTCCCATGTCTGACACATGAATTCTAGAGAAAGTGGAGGTTTTGTAAGACACCAGAGTCTACAATAGCACAGTGGAGAGTGTTTATCTGTATTCATCTTCCTTAGCACAGGAATTTAAGCACTTAGTGACACTAACTGAAAAGGGGAGTGCTTAAATCCCAAAATGTGTCATGGTGCATCTTGCTCACCTTCCCAGGCAGCTTATGTTTTGTGTGGTTCTGGAATGTTGGCAGTGTGATGCTCAAGGCTTCTCATTACCAAGTTCCTTTAAAGCTTGCAGACCCGTTCCTTCACTTCAGTCTTTACAGAGACCCAAACAGTTTCCTAGCTCATGTGTAAAACTCATTCTTTCACATAGATGGCTCATTTTATGGATGTAGAGAAGTATCTAGACTGGGACAGAGAGGTTCCTAACGTGGGGTTTCAGACTCAGCTGCCTCCTGCAGCACGCTGCCTGTGGTGAGCCCCACACATGGTCACCCTGGCTTCCTTGCCTGCCTCAGCCTTTTGTGGTGCAGGGTTCAGGGCTGCCACAGGAGTGAAGGTGCCCAGGACTGCCTTGGCCAACTACTCCCATAGGCTGATATCTAAATCCTAACTGATGCCATTAGATCCTTGTCCCAGCTATATCAATTCACTGTCAAAGGGCTTTCTAGCTGTCTTTTAAATGACATTACAGACATCAGTCTCATGAGATGGGTTCCTTCCAAGGAATTAGGTATCAACTGTAATGACTCATATGGGCAATTTTTTTGAAAGCTATTTGCTATCACGAACTTGTTACAGGAGTTTGCACTGGAAGCAAAAATGTGGTGAGGTTTGTAATGGCTCATATCTTCTGTGGGCATCTTCTGGCCCCTGGCTAGAGAGGGGTGTGTTGCTGTAGCCCAAGAGGCCCCGAAGAAAACATGAACTCCAGCTATTGTGGAATGCCCCAAATTGTGTCCTGGTGGTGTCATGCTGTTATCTTTGGGACAGAACTTTTCCAAATTCTGTGTTCTGTGCATTCCTTTGGCTGCAGAAGGGGAGCCACAGATCATCTTTATATAGCACTGGGTGGAGGGGCAGAGGCTCCCCATACACATCTACAAAAGACTGTTGTGGTCACATGGGGAGATGATGGGATACTGTTCCTGGGGAGCTCTGCCACCCCTGGTTTCTCCATCCCACCAATGTTCATGTCAACAGTGGCAGATTTCCCACTTCATTCTTCCATAAAAAATGACAAACTGAGGAAACTTGTGTTGGAATTTGAAAAACCTTTTTGGTTGGGCTTTCATTCTGCGAAACAAAGCCACATCTGCTTCAGATCCCTGCTCACCAAATTCACAAGTGGAGACGAAACAGATGATATTGATGTTTTGATTTTGTTCTGTGCTTTACGTTCAGTTTTATGTGATGGGCTTTTATTATACTCAGGTTCTTGCACCAGTGTTGATGCTGTGGAATGTGGGGACTACGCACAGAAAAGCAAGGCAATGAAGCACGTGCCTTCTGCATCTCATTTCCAAGATGCCTTTAGTCTGACACGTGTAAACAAATACCCAGACAGTAAATTTAGTTTCTAGGAACTAAAAATGTGTTTGTTTTTACAAACATTTGGAAAGTTAAGTATCAGCCTTTCAATCTGCATTTTTATTCTTAGCCTTCAAATGGACCGACAACTCATTTTTGTAGCTCAAAAAATGTAAATCCAAATAATAATTTCTGCTTAAATTTGTTATTTCCCCCCCATTTTTTTTACCACAAAGTTGTTGTATCACAGGTAGTAATTGCTGTCGTATTTTGATCTGTGCTCTAAAATATTCTTATTAGGGGAATTGCAATGTTTTATCATCCAGATTGCCCAGATTTAGTATTCTTAAGATCTAGATTCTGTTCACATTTAGTCTCAGCACATCAATAAGATATGAATGGATTAGGTAATGAAGCAATAACATTAATTTATGTCAAAGAATGTAGGTTATTGTTTATGAGTTTGCCAAACCACCAAAATATTTCATCTATAGAAAGAATTCTTCTTCTCCGATGCTGAGAAATAAATAACATCACAGGAATGGTCTGTCACAGGAGCCTCCTGCCATGTTATAAATGGGAGGAGACAAGGCTGTGAAGGTTATTTTCCGCTCTGGAAAATATTTATTTGGTAACACAGCTCTTAAACCTAGTCTTTGGCTTTTTAATGCTAAAGACTAAATTGTACCTTCCTGTCTGGATGCGAGAAGCCCTAAATTCAGGGAAGCTACTATAGTTCAGTCCAGAGCGACAGGCAGTTCACGGATAAACAGAAAACTGCTTATGAGGGATGAGTAATTTTATCTTTGGTGTATAGCAACATATAGGGAGGTGAGGGTGAAGGGCCGAAGTTTGTGGCTCAGCAGCTTACATTTATTTAGTGACCAAAACTCAGGGGCCTGTGAGAGCCTGGGCATTCCTAGTCTGGAAATGATGCTCTTCATCTCTGTGCCGTTCCCTTGTCTTGGACTGGTTTTTGCTGGGGCCTGCTCATCCTCAGGTGAGATGACCAGCAGTCTCTCCTGATGAGATATATCCACTTAATTATTTAAACTTTATCATACTTAAAAATAAGCCACTTTTCACCTGACCATTCAGTTTTTGACATTTCCTATTGGTAATGGTGGGAAATGGAATGATTCATGGATTGACATATTTCAGTCTATCTTAGTGGATGTAATTTGCTCCATGAGAACATTTTCAGGGTTCTAGCGTATGTCACCCTGGCTGATGCTTGCTAAACTCTCAGTGCTCTTAAAGATTGCCAGGAAGAGGGAATTGCTGATGTTTTTTGGTTGGATAGTTGGTTTTAATGTAGAAAACTTATAAAATGAGACCTACTTTGCAGGCACTGTCCAATAAAGGAGTTCTTCCTCTTCCTGTGGATGCTTTGCTTTGTATGTATTTACCTGTAGATGCTTATAAAGCTCTAAAAGCTCTAGGTAGTGATGATTTGGAAGAGAAGTATTTTAGAACAGAGAAAATTGAGCCAAATCATGCCTGAGTTTATGCTTTATTGAGGTCTAGTGCTTTGTGCCAGGTTCAAGGGAATTGTAAGCCCCAGGAGTATTTAGCCTACTAATTTCAACAGCTTTGTGTATGAAACAAAGATCTCAAAGTATCTTATTGACCCATCAAATCCCAGTTTTAATCTGACTGTTGAATGACTGCTGTACTTACTGGAGGACTAGGGTTTTTTGGTTTTGTTTTTTTATTCCAAAATTGTAATTTTTCACAAGTGTGTTGGTTTTTTTTTTTACTGTGTGAGAAAAAAAAGGGTAAGCAAAACACAATGGCACCTTTTTCCTATGGACTAAAGATACCATTTGGAAAAAAAATGTTCAATGTATATAAGAAGCATAAGCAAGATAACACTGTGATTGAATAAATCTAAGTTTCTTTTTAAATAAAATATTTTTTCATGAGAAAGATAATTGGATTGGCATTTTATTTAAGCTTTAAAATTTATTTCATTCATTCAGTTTAGATACAGGGTAGCAAAATCATTGTATGCAAAAATAATTTTTGTCTGCAGAAGAATTAGGGATAGCTTTAGTTAAGTCAAATTTTAATAATATTTTCCCCATTGTTAAGTAATATTGCAGTCCTCAATAGCATTTTTCATCCAGTAATCACAGAGCATTATATAAGCCTTGAAAAAGTAAGGAAGAATCATTACAGATTGGTAAACTGAGACATAAGGAATCTCAATGACTTGCTTGGGGTAGCACAGTGATGCAGTGGCAGTACAGAGCGCATAACCCAGCAGCTCTGACTCACTAATCTTCTGGTATCCAGCAAATCACTTTTAAAGGCCTTGGAAGCGATTCAGAGAAATCAAAATCCTCTTGAGGTGTGTTCTGGTTTTCTTGATTGAAAGAACTGTGATGGAACAGATTTTGAAGCTTATTGTCTGTCTTCTTCTTCTTCTGAGTTTACTTACATTTTCACATGCCATTCCTTTACAAACAGAAAATGTTGTGAAGTGGTGGGTTGTTGCTTCTACAGAAACAGTCCAGGAAGCTTTGTCACTGTGCAGAGAGGTTAGAAAATATGTGCACTATTACATCTGTTTGTTTTCTGTTAGACATCTAGGGAAAGATCTGTCTGTGTAGGGAAGTGTCCAAGAGGAGCTCTGTCTTCCAGGCCTTCGTTGGCCGGATGGGAGCTAGACAATAGTCATGGCTGGATTCTGCAACACCAGCGAGTGCCCTACAAACTGAGGAAGAAAATTATGACTCGAGCTCCCTTGACTGCTGCCTTTTTGAAATACACAAGGTTTCTGTGTTGCCATATTCAATGTTTAGCTTTTTTTCACTTTTCTGTTACACCTGGCTATCGACCAGAAATACAGCTTACCTTTCAGTGCTGCTCGTCACTGAGGAAGCCAACCAAAGGCAAAAGAGTTGCTGTGGCTTTTATCTTTTCTTTTACTACTTTTGCCCTACCTCTTTGTTTTCTCTTCAACTGTGAAGATTGTCTTTTGCTTAATATGAGATTTGCTATTCAAGCAGTTCCAAAATCCTATCAACAGGCCGATAAGTTGGTGGCATCCTCTCATCATTACTATAATTGCCAGTAAGAACCCTCCAGCTCTCAAAAATTACTCCTTTGTTACAGTAGGGTGTAAAGAGAACAGTGTTTTGCTAGTGTGAGCTGTAAACTGATATTTGCACAATTTATTTGTATTTACTTAGCCTTATTTTATACTCTCAATCAGGAGCTAAGGGAATTGTGTAGCAATTGGGCTTTAAGTGAGATGAATCTAGCAGCTGGAAAACACTGCTTTCAGAGTGAAATGGATGGTGTATGTTCAAAATCACTTCAATAATGCATGTTTTAATGCAGGACTGTGTGTCGTACTTTTTTTTTTTCAATAAAAAATATGCATAATGATAGGAAAAGGCAGTGTATCAGTGTTAATGGGGAATGTTTCAAAGACCTTACTTTCAAGTGGATAAAAGAGTACAAATCTGGGATAGCTAAAGGTGAATACAAACAAATTGGCTAGTCCATTAGCATAGCTGTCCAGCTGCATCCTAAGCTCTGAGGCCACTCCAAAACCACAAGCCCGACTGCCTCAGAAGCCTGCCAAGGAGCCAGCTGCTGCTAATAAAGCAGACTATACGACTTGGCATCTGGGGCCAGTGATTCCCATCCAAAAGGAATTGTATGTGAAAAATATTTGAAATTTGTCTTTTTAAGTAGTGTTTTGCTTTGGAAGAAAAATGCTTTAGACTAAACTTGCAACAAGTGAAAAACTACATAAGAGTACTGTGGTTGTCATGGGAAGATAAATACCATTCTTGTGTAAGGAGGTTGGATGTTAGAAGGAGGAGTGCTGTTCATTTAGTAACCAAGAGGCTTCTGGTTCAGCATTTCTGGATTATTGAGTAAGAAAGACCAAGGTGTCTCATTATTCATGCTTAGCTGTGCGCACTTGAATGGGACATTTTGTTTCAGAGAGCTCAACAGTAGGGTTTAAGCACAAGGGTGTGTTCCTGAGACTGGATAAGAACTAAGCACATTAATTTCTCACTTTTAAATAATGAAAAAGAAGACATTTCATTCATTTTTCAAAGATGAAAACAAATCCTATTAGCCAACCATGCTAAATTAATAAGCTGCTTGGAATGATCTACAAACCAGTTCATTCCCCCCACACTCCCCATTGAATATTGAATAATTGAAGCATGAGAATTGAAAAATGAGTTGGTTGCATTAGTTATTTGAAAAATTAACAGCAAAGCAGCTCTGAATTCCAGCTCTCTTTTGAAGTAAAACATGTAGAATTTGCCTAATAACTTTTTTTTCTAGTGCTGCAGGTCCTGTGCTCGGCGGTGTTGGCAAAACATAGTTCCCAGATTTCTACAGCTGGTGTCAGGGTGTTTTGAGCCAGTCTGGAAAGCAGTGCTCCTCACGGCTCTTATGGCATAGAAGTTAAGTGCTTTGGCCCCAGCCACAAAGGGGGCCAATGTCAAAACAAGGCCCAAATTTCCTGCTGTTGGGTGTGCACATGGCTCCTCTGGCAATGCCCCCCGAGGCATCTTCTGGGATCCTGTAGCAAGTGGTCCATATCTGGGATAATCATCAGGTTGCCATTAATTTCTCTCATTCCAGTTATTATGTAGAGATTAACAAACCAGACCCTTTGCTCATTTGGAGGCAAAATGCATACTTTTGCCATCAGTTATACACTCATTGGCTCAGGAAATAAGAATTCAGAGCTTTCTTCTGACCTGAAGCTTTTAGTCTGGCGGCTAGCCAGGAGATGTCATCAGCCCCAGTACAGGCAATTTTGTAATCTTTCTGCGGATGGTATTCTGGGGTATTGGATATGCATGGAATTACTATGGGCTGCAGTGGTTGAGATTTATTAGTGAAGAGGGTTTGGAGTATATGAGTGTTTGCTGGTCTGAGAAGATCAGCATCCTCTAAAGTGGAATTCAGCCATCTCTCTGCTCACGGTATCTCTGTGGATGCTGTTGTGAGCCTGGGCATCTGTGTGTGCCTATTCTCTGTGCAGGACCACCTATCCTTTGGCCTAATTCTCTTCGTATTCCAGGGACTTACTTTTTTTTTGTAGCTGTGGCCTTAAAATCAGTGTAAATATAATTCATGTTCACTTCTAGGTCCCCTTTCAGTTGGCCGAGAGGGATAAAATGTCTTAAGCTTAAATTAGAATTAGGCCCCCAGTGCTTTCCTCTATGTGAGGATAAAGATCTTATAATAGAATGAAAATTGTTCTTTGTATTTCAAAGGTATATTTCCACTTGGTTGTTGTTTTTTTTTTCTTGCTTATTAGGTTGGTGTGAGAATAGGCCATTTACTCATTATTCCCTGCTAAGACATCTATAATAATAGCAATTAATAATTAAAGTACATAGCACTTTATTGGCTTAGAGAAAATTCTGTCTTTGCCTTACATCATTTACGTGCATTCAGTGTGAATGGTAAACTTGGAGGTGTGGGGTAAAGCAGCAAAAAATGTTACCTTGACCTTTCTTTATTTGTTATTTTTTTTTTAAATTTTGCATTACCAATGTTCAAAATGTACAAGGTGACCACAGGGTATTTCCTGAACTCCGGCTATACTAAAGCCAAACATGTACTATATGCAGTTGCATCTACCTCTACCATAGCCCTGGAGAACCCAGAGATTTAAATACGCGTTCAGCCCAGATGTTTTAAGATGCACATGTATGTGTTGGAGGTTAGTGTTGCCTGCAGTTTTACCCAACCGTGCCATGGCTGTGGCATGGAGCTGATGTCCAGGACGGTCCCACAGCACTGGGGCTCAGCTGACATGGCTTCCATGTGCTGGCACTTGGAGCTGCTGCTTCAGCTCTCTATTTCTGGGAATGATATTGAAGCTCAGGGGGGTGGAGATTACCCAATGATAAAATGTGTGTGCAGAGAAATATGATCCGTATGCATTAAGTGCTTTTGATTGTCAGCAAAAATATCTGCACAGATACTGAGGAAGGAAGTTCATTGCCCTTTCTCTTTTACGGTAGATGGGAGTGAATGTCACTACTTGCTAGCATGGCGATTGCACTGTCTGTTAAACTGATTTTTCCTTTTAATGGGTCCTACTTTAGTCATATTACAGCCAGGCTAGGTTGCAGAGGAATTCTGATGTCCTGGCTCTTGATGATGTGTTCCCACACTCCCAGTTTAAATGGGAGAAACTGGGAAGAAGGAAGGAGAAGGCAGTCAGAAAGGCACTGCTGCAAAGTGTGGTGCTTTATGTATTTCATCAAAATCTCTGAGCTTCACCTGTCACTGATGCTCCCCTTGTATTCTCCAATGTTTTTTCGTTCTTCTAAGTAAAGGGACTTGTTTTAAAGAGTTTAGAGCTACTTATTTAAAAATATCCATCTACTGAGGCTTTGATTTAGTGTGTGCATAATTAGGAGCATTAAAGTAAGGCCACTGAAATTAAAGGGGCAGTTGATTAGCATGATCAGAATTACTCACAGACTTAAATATTTTCCTTGTTCAAGACCTAAATGCAGAACGATGATATTAGAAGTCACTAAAGTGTTATTGCTACTATAATGAAAATTGTGTATGGTTTGCTTTTATTAGTCCATTAGGACATCATGGTTAACTTAGCACTGGCCTGACATTTACCTGCTGTTGTAACCACGTGTACTGCTAGGAGCATAAGGTGATCAGCTTGTGGAAACAGGATTTCCCCCCTCTCAGCAAGTTTGGTTGTTATGTTCATGGAGCTCTGACTCTAGTTGCCCCAGCTGCCCATCTGGAGCTTCAGCCCACAGTACCCCCTGCTTCCCCAGCTTCTTTCGTATATCTCAGCTTTTCTGCACAGGTCGCAGCGATGACAGGACGTGGCCTCCTCCTTCCAGCCACTCCTGTACTGACAGGCATTCTATGCTGCGAGTAAATATGCTGATGGTCAGAGGGCCAGGGATGGTTGCAGCAACTTAAATTCCTTGTTGTTGCCCAAGATTGGAGGCTCTTAGGTTAGAAGTCACTAATGTGTGTGTCCTTCATAGCGTGTGTTTACCAGGGAGTTAGGCAGTGGTGGTGTTTTCCTTGTGAGAATGCCTCCCTTTTTAAGTGATACTTCTTGGTTGTTGTGCATGGTTTGTGGTTGTTCAGAAGAGGGTAAGGTTTTAAGAGCGGGAGGTTCCAGCATGATCATCTTTTCCAAACCCTGTTTCTCTCTTGTGAAAGACATCAGTAATGACTGTCTTTTCAGGCTGCTTTGGATTTGTTTTCACCTTCTCAAGCTAGCCAGCACTCTGCCACCTGAATGTTCATGTGCTGGACGCCCCTCATGTTTAGAAAAGACTAACCAGGCTTCTGTCATCAGCTTCTGTACCTTTGGCTGGATATATTCCTATTTGTGTTTGAAAGTATTCTTAAAGCAGATTGTGTTTAACTTGTTTCTTTAATACCAGCTACTCCTGAGTATCTGTCATTTCAGAGTTTTATTTTGTGATCTAGATGAAATAGGTTTATAATCTACCTACTTTCATTCCAGATTTAAAAAAATAAAGAATACACTTCATAGCCATGGCTAAACCCAAAATCTCCTCCCTGTTTTCATTTTGAAAGACATCGCTGGCTCAGGGTGGGTGCATGCACTGTTGGAGGGGGCAGCTGGAGATGGTCAGGGAGGACAGGACAATTACGCCCCCAGTGTATAGCTCTGGAGTTACCTGAGTAAAGCACATGTGTTTACCATGCTTTTGTTTTCCATTAACAGCCTTTTTGTCTTGTTTTGTTTCCAGCAGTCCTATGCACCAGCTCCCCACCCCATGGCTCCTCCCAGCCCCAGCACAAACAGCAGCAACAACAGCAGCAACAACAGCAGCGGAGAGCAGCTGAGTAAAACCAACCTGTACATTCGAGGCCTTCCACCCGGCACCACTGACCAGGACCTTATCAAGCTGTGCCAGCCGTAAGTGCACTTAATATACTCGGTGTCTTCGGGTGGGAAAATGTCAAAGCTGGCCTTTCAGTTTATACTTACGTATGTCCACAAAAAGACATCAGAAGCCTCCTGTACTTGAAGGTTAGCTCTTATTCCTTTAGTTTGAGCAGCTAATGAATGCCTGTTGAAAACCTTCTGGTGATGAGTTTTGGGGGACAGAGAAGTGAGGGGCCTTCACATTGGCTTCTCTTTGTTTTAGTCTGTTTTCTTTCTTATGTTGAAAGAAGAATTTGCATGGCAAGAAAATCTCCCTAATAGCAGATTTTATAGTTAAAATGATCTGTGAATCACAACAACATGTGGATGTTCCAACCTCAGTCATTTATCACATCTTTTGATTGCTGTGTCACACTTTGCTGACCTCAAAGATTGAGAAGTATGAAACCTACTGAAGGTGGCCTTGTAGCCATCTAATTAACATCTAATTGACTGCAGTTGCACTAAAAATGATGCTGTAGAAAGTAGCACCTTCTACCTCCCATGTTTATCATGTTTGCAGTTTGTACTGATAAATATCAGTTTTATTGTGTTTTATTCCTGTTGAAACTGGAGAGACAGCAGAAAGGAGCTTTGTTCCTCATGCATCATCAAAAGTACTGTTTCCTAAAATGTTGCACCCTGTTACCCCTCCTCACTCAACTGAATGTAGTAGGTAATAGGAGTAGAACTGAGAACCTGATTGGATTTCCAGAATCTTGATTTTTATTGATGACATGTAGGAAGGGAATAACCCAGACTGAAATTCCAACCAGAGATCGCCTGGGTGGAATCCAGGATAACACATTTTTTTGTATTGAAATAAGAACCTGGAGAGATTTGAGAAGTAAAAATCCACCATTTTGCCATAGAGTAGTCTGTTCCAAAAGACTACAGCACTTCTGATATAATTTTTTTATCACAAATCAGCCTTTTAAATAGAGATCAATAAATGAAGTTTGATAAAGTAACAGTTGGGGTTGTTCTAGTGACTTGAATCCCAATGGCTGTTGTTTTGAAGCTTTCAAAAGGAGTAATAATTTAGTGGAATGTTACAATTTTGTGTCATTCTACCTTTTCTGATTTTAAACAAAAACACTGAAAGACTTCCCCTAAATATGCTTTATGTGGAGATGGCTGGCCAGGACTGGAACTAGCAGTCTTACTAAAGTGGTATCTGAACTTCAGCAAAATCATGTGAGCTTGAAACTCCTCCCTGTGACTTTCTTCTACTAAAGCTGTTACAGGGAGAACTGACTCACTGTTCACAGGAGTATAGCGTGCTGGTGATTTTTCGTATTTCATGCAAGCTGAATTACAAGTGTACATTTGACATTTGTACAAACTACATCCATTGACACTTCCCGCTTGTGACAGTCACAGATAATCCCAGTTCAAGGGCCAGATCCTCAGTAGGTATAAATTGACTGTAGTCTGCTGACGTTCAAAAAGCTATTTTGCTATACATCTTCTTGCAGTCTGACCCTTTCTAAGTTCAGACAAATGCTTTCAGCCGATCAGGAATGAACTAACTATTCCTAGAGGAGAGCCTCACAGCTTTGGTGCTTAGTGCTGCAGTTGTGGTGTGAGGCAGCGGTATGAGCAGCGCCACTTGAATCACAAAGTTCAGAGGGCAAGTCCCTACCCCTTGTCTGCATATGGGAAGTGCACATCGAGTATCTGAGAGCTTCCTTTTGGTGCTGTGGCAGAATTTTTAATGCGCTCCACTAAACTTAATCTGGTCTATGATTAAAGGGCTTTGTCTTGCTATTGTGGAGTTCCTCTGTGAACAGATGCTCTTCAAGAAAAATGCTGATGCTCATTTTGCTGATTTTCTACCCTTTGGCTGAATGGAAGTAAAAGTGAGAAACCAGACAGTTCTGTCTTTTTTTTTCAGAATATTAGGAGTATTGATCAAAGCAAAAGGGAAAGACAGTATATGGAAATTAAACATCTGAAAATACAAGAATTTCTCATGGCAGCATGTAGATTTTTAAAGTAATATATTGCAACAAATTTTCTTTGCCTTTGCAAGTGGTTACATAGTAGAGGTGGATAAAGGTCCAAGTCACTTCTCTCCCCCCTAAAAAGTGCAGCCTGTATAGCAGCGATCTGCTTCTATATGAGCAAGACATACATTTGTCTCTTCAGAAATGGTTGTCTTCTGTAGAGCTCTCTCTTAGTTTACATGTGTGGGGTCTCACTATATATCAAAGACTTCATGTGATCAGGTATTAACGTAATTTGCTTCAAGATATGAAGTGAAAACCTGAAATTCAAAATTCTGATTTATAAACCATATTATTATTTTGCAGTACAAGATTTTTGGAGGGCTGCATTTAAGGAAGGTATTTGCCAAGGTAGCTTCTGCCCAGGGTGCTGGTTCTCCTAGGCTAGCTGCCAGTGCCTAAAATGAGCCCTTCTGAACCGATTTCCTCTGCTTTAGCATGTGACAAGGCTGCCAGCAGTACAACTGTCACTTGTAATGCCTGACGTTTGGCAGGTCTGAGCAATAATGTTCTAAATCCACAATACTTCTCTCTCAGAAATACAAGGACTGCTGGAAATGCTTATGCACATTTATCATAGTCCATCCCATTTCCAGGTTTATTCCATCAAGGAAGCTGCCCTCTAAGCAATGTGTAACATTTTTTATTTAATTGTATTTTGCCAGGTGGATTATGGAAGAGAAACCCTTTCATCGGAACTGTTTGATAAAGCATGGGGCTGTTCTGGTGAATCCTGCCTGCTTTTCTGTATTTTCTGCTGTGTGTATCACACACTATACAGAAAACAGCAGACTGGAGTACTGTTGATGTTTGCAGTGCAGAGTCCATTACACGTGATGTCAGACATTTCTGACAAATGTTTCGACACTATCAAACCTTTTATCAATTTAAGAGTAACCTTGTCACAGTAATCTGTCAAACTGGTCATATAACTAAAGGAAAACAAGTCATCATAGGGTGTACAGTAGCTGAGTAAATAAAAAAAAATTGCTACTGGAAGAATTCCTTTTTGTGTGGTTCTGATCCTCAGTATTTGGTTTATCATGTGTCCAGCAGAGTTGAAGTTGCATCAAATTCTCTTTTGCAGCAGGGAGCTGTTAGGTTGCACTGTATCTTTTGGGACTTTATACAGTGACTCTGTCAAAGGTTACATCAAGAAAGAGTGAATAGGAATGCTTAGTGACCAAGAATCTGTTGTTGTTTACGTATGTGTCGTCTTCTGGATTTTCATAATCACTGAGTAAAGGAATTTACAAAAATGGACCTTGGCCTCTCTTAAATTTTCTTGAGGCTTTTAAAAAACAAGCTTTACATCTATCTGTTATCATATTGATCATCAGAACATACTAGTTTAAAATTCTGATTTTTAAATATTTCATGGAAATACCAGTAAATATCACATCATTAGCATTTATTTCTCTGAGATAGATACATAGTCTCTGCTGGTGCAGTGGTACACACCTTATACATGTATCTTTCCAGTCAAAATATGCGTTTCATCAAAACAAAGGATAAACAACCTTAAGATGTAAAATTACATATTATAGAGAGAAAAATGTGCATGGTGTTACACTGTACAAGCAAAAGATAAATTATTATGTTTGAAATATTCATAATCTGTCACTCTAATTTTCATGCATGGTGTTATATTTCATCCAGAAAAATTCCAAAATTCTCTTAAAAACATACACAGATGGCTTAGTTCCCTGTTGGTGTACTGGACACATCCCATTCTTACAAACTACATCCCAGTGGAGATAGATTGGAGGAAATCTCATGTACAAATTAAACATTTAAGCTTTATTACTTTTGAAACATTTTTCACTTCAAAAATTCATAATCTGTTTCTCAAGATTGTGGTCTTTCTATCTATCTTTTCTTACATGTTTGCACTGAAGATGACTTGGGCCCAACATTTTTTAAAAGGTAAAATAAATTTTAAAGAAGAGAAGGGGAATTTGGGAAAAGAGATATAAAATATCTCTTCCTCTCCCCAATAATTTTGAAAAAAAAAAAAAAAGTTGGCTTAAAAAAACCCAACATCTGAGTTAAAAAAAGCCTGTGCATTGCACAATTAAGACATTGGCATGTATACAAAAGATAATCTCTGCCCATCTTGATTCAGTCATGAATTTTTCATGCCCAGTCTATAGTCTGAAGGAAAGCTACTTCCAACTTCTAGTGTCTGATACTTTAAACATGTTTTTTTCCTGATTTAGTCCTCTCCCCTTCCATCTATTGTGTACCTTCAGAAATCTGTTTCCATCTGCTTTGTTCTTGTCTCCTCATCCTTCAAGTTTTTACTTCTGTGTGGTCCAGGGTAAAATTAAAGAACTTAATTAAAACAACAAGAGTAAAAATATCTAAACCTAAAGAGCAGCAAATCTGTATGCTGCTCAGGCTGACTCTTGAAGAAGATGAGACAGAATCTCCCAGATAAATGGTTTTTCAGGTATGGGAAATCCCTACTGAATTGTGGTTGTCATGAGTTGTTTTCTCTAAGTACCTTCAAGATCTGAATTTTGTGCAGATTACTTAAGGTTTTGAGGTTTTTTGGGGGACTCTGGGGGTAGGTTTGGGGGTTTTTCGTTTATCTTTGTTTTTTCTTTTTTTCTGAAGGTATCCCAACTGTCTCCTTGACAAGTAATCAAGTGTGAGATTTTAGCCTCTCATTACATTCTGAATGTCCTTGGTTTTGTCCCATGGAAGATCTGAATAAATATTCAGGCTGCCACAGTGTGGATTCTACTAAAGGGCTACCCCCAAGGATAATGTAACTGAGGTTATTAATTGAAAATACACACATTACTTAAATCCTAGATTATTTTTGAAATGAACTGTGTGCATTCCTTTTGCCCCCACAGAAAACTACTGAGTTCATCGAGGTTTCAGAGGGGTTCAAGGTGCCTTTCAGGACAGCGTCTCTTGTTATTAGCTGCAACAAGAAAAACATTTTCAATTAGACTGAGCTTTATTGCAAGTTCATGATGGCCATTTCTGCCATGTGTTAAGACAAGAGCTTGACATTCATGACTTTTTTTATTTTCCTTTTCTTTTGTGAAAATAAAAAGTCCATATTATATGAGAACTGATGAAATGAAGGTGTGGAGAAAGTAAGCTCCCTTCCTTTCCTTTTTTCCTGCATTAAAATTATTAACTAAAAATGTTTACTGTGAACTATAAATAAAATAAAGGTTAACCGATATTGCTGTAGTGAGCTCAAAACCAAAAAGACCAAAAGAATCCCTGGAGTAAATCCTTTGTTCTACGATGAAGTCAGACCAAATTTGTACCCAGTGTAAACTGGTGTTCTTATCCTGGCCTTGGTGAAGACAAAGCCCAAAATATAGGAGACTTACATAGCAGTGGAGCCTGTGTCTGCCTCTGTGTTTTTAAGAAGTAATCTTTGGAGACATAAAGGAATTTACTGCGTTCTGTAGCCTGGTGTCTATTAAAGCAAGATGCACTGTGGCTTTAGTATTAATTCAAACAGAACCACGTAATCTATGTCTCTCCTGTAATTAATATCAGCTGACACTGTTGCTGTGATATAGCAGAGTGTGAAAGGGCATGAAGGTGAGAGCGCTTATTCAGTGGGATTAGCTCATATAGAAACCATGTGGCGTCATATAGAACAGTTCCTGCTTAAAGCTTAGTGGGTGTTTTGGTTTGGTGTATCCTGGTAATGAGAGAACTGTGAATGGCTCTGAAATCTGTTGAAGAGATCAGTCTTCATGAGAACTGAAGAAATGTCCACACTTGAGGGGAAAGAAGAAACTTCCCCCCCCGCCCCCCCCGATTTCCTTTGTTATTCCAAGTAATATTGGGAAAGCCAAGTCCCAATAAGGATGTACTGTTAGGCCAAGCATGGCAAAGGTGTCCTACTGGACTAAATATGCTGATGAGAGAATAAAGCAATGAGGGAACTATAAGTTCAACAAGACCAAGTACAAGGTCCTGCACGTGGGTCAAAGCACAGAATCCTAGGGGTTGGAAGGGACCTCGAAAGATCATCTAGTGCAACCCCCCTGCCAGAGCAGGGTCACCTGGAGTACATCACACAGGAACGCATCCAGGCGGGTTTTGAATGTCTCCAGCGAAGGAGACTCCACAACCTCTCTGGGCAGCCTGTTCCAGTGCTCTGTCACTCTC
>VZRW01010957.1:96252-437059 GCA_013398125.1 Aegotheles bennettii | reverse complement strand
TGTGGGGCCCAGAACTGGACACAATACTCCAGGTGTGGCCTAGCAGTTCCAAGCAGACCAAGCAAGTCCCAACAGGCTGGTTGGAGTATGGATTGAAAGCAGCCTTGAGGAGAAGGACTTGGGGATGTTGGTTGATGGAAAGCTCCACAGGAGCTGGCAATGTGTGTTTGCAGCCCAGAAAGCCAACTGTATCCTGGGATGCATCAAAAGAAATTGTGGAGGGAGGTGATTCTCCCCCTCTACTCTGATCTCATGAGACCCCACCCAGAGCACTGTGTCCAGTTCTGGAGTCCCCAGTATAAGGAGAACATGGACCTCTTTGAATGAGTCCAGAGGAGGGCCGTGAAGATGATCAGGCGGCTGGAGCACCTCTCCTATGAAGACAGGCTGAGAGAGTTGGGGTTGTTCAGCCTGGAGAAGAGCAGGCTCCAGGGAGACCTAGAAGCCATCCAGTACCTGAAAGGAGGGACTACAGGAAAGCTGGAGAGGGACTTTTTACAAGGACTTGCTACTGACAGGACAAGAGGGAACAGTTTCAAACTAAAGGGGAGTAGATTTAGATTAGATCATAGGAAGAAGCTTTTTCCTGTGAAGGTGGTGAGATGCTAGCCCAGGTTGCCAAGAGAAGTTGTGGCTGCCCCTCCCTGGCAGTGTTCAAGGCCAGGTTGAATGGGGCTTGGAGCAACCTGGTCTGGTGGGAGGTGACCCTGCCCATGGCAGGGATGTTGGAACTGGATGATCTTTGAGGTCCCTTCCAACCCAAACCATTCTGTGATTCTATGATACATGAGTTTTGTTCTTCTCATTTGTTAACATGTACGTTCAGACCAGAGAAAAACACACTGATGGGTTAGCTTGAATAAATCTGTATTCTCAAGTTCTTTGTATCATGGACTGTAACCAAGAGTTTGTTAAGAGGGGTGGGAAAGGGAAAATATATTCATTTCAGGTTAATACTTTTAAGTCAAAATGCCTTGATCAAGAACCAAATGGTGCGTAAAGTAGACGTAAAAGCAGAGGAACCTAATGCTGTGGACATGATTTGTTAATTCTTGCATTGGAGACATCTTTGTAGTGATGACATTTATTAATGCCGTTAAAAACATTGTGGGGTGTCTTTCTGGATCCAAAATCCTACAAGGCAGTGAACTTGTATTTCATATGAGTGACATCTTTGTTTCTGAAATCAGTTAATTTACAGTTTTGCACTCGGTTATATAAATACTATATCTTTGCAATGTGTAAATATGGCCATTGATGTGCACAGGTTTTTTTCTCCTTTACCTGATATTGTTAAAAAGTTGTTTGTATATTGATTCCCTATTAAAATAATCTTCGAATGTCTTCCATTGTTAAAAACAAACATTAAAGTTTCCCCAGTAGGCAATGAACTGATCCTCATCTTACCTAGCCTCTTTCATCAGGGAAAACAAAACTCAGCAAATCAGCAAATGCCCACAGCACTACAGAGAGCTCCATCTGGGATGTGAACGTTCCCATTGTCAGGAAGAAAGGCAGAAAAATAATCTGTGTAAAGTAATAAATGAGCACCTGCACTCTTCTCTGTTTTGAATGTGCCCGTCTTTTCACTGGAGTGTGACAGAGTGTCAGTGAGAGTTTCTCATCTCCTTTCAAGTTGGATGAACCTGATTTAATGGAATATAGGGGAGGAGGCAGTGTTCTCAGGCACTGCTGCTGAAAACATTTCTTCTGATGAATTTTAATTAAAGTCCTTGGGAAAAAAAATCCCAACAAAACAGAGCTCATAACAGAAATACTGAGTTTTCTGTGTAGCCGTGTGAAGGGCATGACCGTAACAGCCACTTGTTTTGCTTACTGTGCCGGAGGGATGTTGAGATAGAAAGAGGGCAAACACACTTCATGAGCTGCTTCTGACCTGTTCTGAGATGTGTGTGTTTCCAGTCTTTCCTGGCCCTTTTTCTTTCTCCATTTCTCCAGCATATTTTGCGTGCAGCCAGTCAACAGTGGCATCACCACCCGTCTATGAGCCTGTCTTCCCCTTATTTATGTAAACATTTAAGAGTCTGAAAATGCTCATGGCCAAAGACTGTCCAAAGGACAGACAGGCTCTGCACCATGCATGTCTGTCAGACAAATACCTGGTTTTGTAGTGTGGGCATTGGTCTGTGGAAGGGCCTTCCAGTGAGGAGGTCAGTTGATGTGCTGATTTGACAAAGATTCCTTCACTGTTGTCCTTTGAGTTGTGGGGTTTTTTTTTAATGGGAATAATGGCAGTGGAAGTTCTGGTTATGTTTGGTTGCTCTGGTTTGAAGCCCATCCACATTTTTCAGATCTGTCTGCATTTTTGGTATTTGTGCTTCCAAATTCTGTGATGTCAAGTTCAGCGGGTCTATCTGATCTGTTGTCCTTTGAGAGATGATGGCAGCAGCAGGAAAGCAGAATCAATAGCTGTATTATATGTTCAGAGGGTGGAGAAGGAAGTAGGAAGTTCTCTGACTGGGATGTGGTTCATACTTCTTGGGAGTCACAGACTTCTGGGAGAGGATGGAGACACACTGTTCATGTTGACATTTGTGTAGCAGAAGTGTTTCTGTAACCTTTCTCTAGAAGGTATGATGCAGATACTGTTCTGATCTGTTTAAGAAATACATTGTCCTAAAGCTTTGCTGGAAGGAAACAATTTCAGCTGGGCTTAATATCCATCCCACTCAAACAGGAATAACCTGGGCACTGCTTCCAGCCAATGGCAAGGACCTTAGAGCACGCCTGCAATTTCTATACAAGGAGAAGTGTCAGGCCAACTTTGGTGGCAAAGCTATTGAATATTATCAGCATGAAAACAAAAATGTCATTGTGTTCAGTTGCTAGACTTCCCCATACTGTTCCAAACAAGCATCGACAAGAGCTCTGTGCTACGCAGAATGCAATGTCCTTCATTCCAAGTATTTGGTAACTTCCCAGAATTATTTGTGTGACAAGTGCTGCTGTGAGATTTGTGTTAAAATCTGAAAAGTCTTTAATTTTTTGGGAAGGTGTTGGATAGAGAAGGAATTTCTTAGAATTTTTGCAACAAGTCAGAGGTTTTATGTCTGTCTTGTTATAACATAGAGACAGGAAAGATGGAATGTTTACAGCCTAATTTTTGGAAGAGGTTGATCTGACAGAGATCTGGAAAGTTTTTTTTCTTTCTTTGGGCATGTATTTTCTGTGTCCCCATCAGGAGCTCTAGGGAAAGTGGAGATCTCTGTGTTCTGGTTCTCTTGGAAAGTACTTGCCACAGCTCTGGGGGCAACCTCAAATGAAATAATCAAGGTAACAGCAGTGTGGTAATATAGGTCCTATTCTGAAATAAGCTCTCTGCCAACAGACACCTAGCCTCATATAAGCTTCATGGAAGCACAGCAGTCTGTTCAAATAGCAGTTATTGCAGGATCACAGCCATGTTATTGTTTCAGTGTAATACAGGTAGTAAGTGCAGCATTTATGGCTATTACTGCCTGGTGATCACATAAAAAAAAAGAAACCAGACATGCTTTCCTTGCTTCAGCTTCCCAGATCAGCATTTTCATATACTCCTGGGGTTATAATCCAATTATGAAACTTCAATTGTTTTCTGTAATTCACTGATTCAAGAAGAACATTAACTTTTTAGCTCCTTTATAGTAGGGAACTAGTAATTAAAAGGGATAAAATAATTCACAGATTTATAGAATTTAAGATCCAGAAGTGACCAAGGGATGGTCTACCATTATTTTCTGGTGGATTCAGATCCTTAATTTTCCCTTATTTGCTCCTTAACTGAATATAGCTGTTTATTTTGATTTAAAGAATATGTTCCAGAAAAGCACCCACTCTGGATCTGAAGATACGAAAGCAGACAGCAAAGCTACCACTGTTGCTAACAGTTTGTTCCTGTTAACTGCGTTGCCTGGTCAGAATTCGTGACCCACTTCCAAATTAAATTTCTTGTGTTGATTTTTACCTGTTGGTTCTTGGTGTAATCAGATTAAGGACCTTCCAGATTCTCTCCTTCTCCTACTGTTTTCCTTCCAGATGTATTTGCACACTATAATCAAATCATGTTTCAGACTTTTTTCTTTAATAATCAGAATAGATGGAGCTGTTTAAGTCTGATTACAAGACAGTTTTCTCCAGTCTTTGGATAATTTCAGTGACTGCAAGGGTCATTTAAATGTTTTGAAAACTAATTATTTGAGGTTAGAAATAATTTTCTTTTCATGTTTCTGGAGATTTGTTATTATACGTAGTTGTGTAGCCATAATTGATTGTATGAGTCCTTAAGCGGATGAAATGTATCACTGGAACATCTGTGTTCCTAAGCAGGAGAAATGCTGCTCAAAAGCTGCCATGGTGTCTTAGCAGGAGTGTAAGGAGGTGCAACATGCGCTCTTTGGAGATCACAGTACACTGGTACTGGCACTATGTCAGAAGCAGAAGCTCACCTCTGCACTGCTGAGGTTTTGATTACCTTTAATTGTAATTTTGAGTAACAAAAACCCATAGAATGAGAAAACTGTAGCACCTTTGAAGCTTTATTTCAAAAAGTAAGGGATGTGGGTCTAAGCCATACCTAACTTAATTTTGTAGAACTTAATTTCTCTACTCACTTTTAATATTTCTTGCCCCCTTTGCTTTACTGAAATCAACACCAAATTTAGGATTGTCAATTAAATGGAATATGTATGTGACACTTTTTAATTGCTCTACAGTAATTTAGCACAAATATTTCAATATGAAGTTTATTAAGTGCCTTATGAATTGCCTAACAAATGAATTCTATCATATATACAAATATACAGCCAGTTAAAGGAGCTGAAGGATTCATATATAGAGCAATCTCTTGGCTTTCAGAATAAAATGAACTCAAAGCAATTTCTTTGAAATGTAAAGGAAAACCGGTGGCTACGGTGGAAAGAAATGGAATATGACCAAGTCATTGGTAGGGTTTAGATAAAAGCAGGACAGTATGCTCATGCCATGATTTTGCTTGTTACCTAACATAAGAAATGAACTGAAGACATGAATGCCTGCAGGTGTCTCAGACGTGGGAGACAGGCTATAATGGTATAACTGTTAAATACTATCAGCACTTTTAGGACTTCTAGTTGTTTCATCTCTGTTTTCAGTGAGCGATAAGAAAAACCTGGCTTTGTTGTAACATAGATTTGCAATTGCTAGTTCTTGTTAGGTTCTTGCCTTAGTTACTACAGTTTAGATACAGAGAACCAAGATTTTCTCTTAATCACAGGACCGCATAATTTGTCCATCTGTGTCCCTGCTCTGCTGTTCCCATGGTATGCTGGGGACATGGGGCTTCTGTTAGGCAAGCACTAGCAGCTGAATCTCTCACTGGTGCTGGATAGGTATAGCTCTACTGGCCAGTGTAAGAGGTGTTTTTTGGTGAGGAAGAGAGAGATTGGTCGGAGCGGCAAGAAGAGTGACTAGAATACTTTGCAACTCCTTGGATGGTGTTGTCTGTCAGTACAGTTTAGTGTGTACTGAGGCAAGTACATGAAACCAGACATAAATTCCTTGTCCTGCCTCATTCTTTTTTCCACTGCCGGCCCTTCCCACTTCTCCTTCACCAGCTTTTTTCCCTAATGCGATCGTCTCCTAAAGAGGGATATTTCTGCACAGTAGTCAGGCTCAACCATTCGTTTAGTAGGTGCTGGTTAGCAGTGGAAGGGTACTAATGAAAAAGCTTGTGTTAAATTTCCCTTTGGAGGCAGCCCTGGGATTGTTACAGCTCATGTACACGTGGCATTTTAATCTCTCTGCAGACTTCTGAAAGGAATTTTAAAGGACTGTTCCTCTAGTTAGTAGCTGTCACCAGTGTGTGAGGCACGGTCTCAGTGGAGAATTTAGCAGCCCTCTGTTGCACCTGGAGTCGAAATGTCGCCAAGTAAATACATCTCTATCTTTTCAGACTGCCAAGTCATGGCAGCACTGTGTAGGACTCGGGATGTTGAGCCTGTGAGAGGCATCTCAGCACTCTAAGCAGATTCCTGGGGCTGGGCACTTTTTTTGGCCAGGGGACCTGCTGTGGGAGGCCGTCTGGTGGGGACATCGAGGTGAGTTCGACATGCTGAGGGCTCACAGGATTCAGGCTGTGTGCCAGCAGTAAAGTGCTCCTCACCTCCTAACGAGGTAGCCCTCCAGTCCTGCTATCAGGAGGTCTGCAGCTGGTCTGCTTAATGGTATTTAGTAACAGCATGTGCAGTAAAGCATGCTCTCCTATTACACAGAGATCCACTAATGCTGGCATCAAAAGCGGTGGGTAATTCAATCACACCCACAAAAATGATATTAACATAACATTAAAGAGCTGTGTAGACTAGCAAAAGACAGGAAATTATGGAGTTCAGGCTTGAAACTTTATCCTTAACTCACCCATATTGTACTGAGACATTTGGAAATTTCCACAGAGTGTGTGACTTTATGGAACCCGCAGTGGGGTGGATTGTCCTGTTTGTCTGCAGAGGATTTCCTTGACTAACATCAGCCAGCATTAGTGAGAATTATATAAAGAAATCCTGGCACAATTTACAGAGCATAGCCAGACAATGTGAGCTTTAAATATGAATTTCTTGGCTTGGGCAGTTTACTCAGCCCAGCATTTCTGAAGTGCTGTACCAGGCATTAGGTGTGTTGACTTTTTTTTAGACCAAGTTCCAGTTGAGTAGCTAAGCCCCTCCCTAAATTTCAGAGCTAATTTTTAGGGGTTTCCTTGTTATTTTTTTTCTGTTCAATGTCACTAAAAAGATTTTTATTTCTTTTAATTTATATTTTGATTTAAAGACACTACGCCTATTTATTTGAGATAAATTAGCGATGCTCAACTGAATTATACTTTAAAAAAAAGCGCTCTACCCATCTTTGGGCCTTATTTTTTTTTTCCTGATTTTTCATCCTGCTGAACTATTAATGTAACTCAGTAGGCAAGAATAACTTCACCACATAAAAATGCTTGGTTGGAAATTGAAGAAAATTGTTGACTACCTCATCTTCTTCCTCGTGGCTTTCTCCATTGTACCTGCCTGTACCAGCAAGGATGAGGGGAAGTTCTTTCAAGGACCTCATGGGTCAAGGAGGAGTCAGGGAGTCAATTTATGGTCTTATCCACAAGATGTTTATAGAGAAGGCTTAAGCTGTTTTGTGAGTACAATCGTTTTATTTTACCGGTGGACATCAGAGCCACCAAGAACTTATTGTCTGTCACTACAAGGGTGAGACTTCACTACAATCAAACATGAGTTTGCAGATCTCCCAGAGACAGTGAAGCCAGCAGGTACACTGCTTGCAAAGCAGATAAAACAGCAAAGGGTGCAGCACATGGGTATTTTGTCACTTCTTCAGGCAGGTTTTGTAGGCTATGTTGAAATGCTTTCTGACCTTGGATACCCTGATACCAGTGCCTGAGTAAAACCAACATGAGCTCAAGTCACATCTGATTTAAAGTTTATTCTCTTGTGGCTCTGGGAGAGAGGGAACTAAATGATGATCATTATTTGGGGGAGATTTAAAATTTTTCATCTAGTTCAGTGGAAGTAAAAAGTGACAGAAATCATCAAGAATTAATTTACTCTCATAATATCTCACTTGGAGATTTTGTATGGTGTTTTCTGGACATGATGAATTCTTAATATGGTTAAGCTCTGAGGTTGTTCTGATTTCCCCCCTGTGTACTCTCTGTGGTAAGAAACTGGAGAGGAGTGCCACCATGTCGGTCTTCTGTGGTGAACAGGATGGTCATTAATGACCATGTATAGAACAGTAGGAAGACTATCCTAGGGGAAATCAATTTTCTGCAGAGAGCTCGGCTTGTGAAGAGTAGAAAATTTCCACTGAAGGGGAAGGGAGGAAGTGGAGATAAAATTAGCAGAGCAGGGTTTAAAAATCACAAAAGCTTCAAAAGTGAGGGAAGGCTCAAAAGACTGTGTTCAAGGTGGAATTTTTTTTTTTGCCCTGTCAAACTTGAGTGAGTTTTGAACATGGTAATCTTGGAGATGGGAAAGCGAATGGCCTTCTGGAGCAGCTCTGTAATGCGGCATATGGGGAGATTGGGGAGAAGACGACCTGGGGTTGAGAGAAATGGTGATTCTTTTTTAAAGTTCTTTTTTCTTCTGCTATTCTTCACTCTTACATGTTTGTGTCTCTTCTTTGAATCACAGAGTTTGAGTGCAGCACTGAGTGTCTCTCTCAACTTTGGGTGGCCCAGTGGCTGTGGAAATCTTCCTACACACTGTAATGGTTTGCTTCCCACTCTTCTCTGCTCATTTCCTGCTGCTTAAACCTTGGTGCTCCAGCCTTGCTGCTCTTTTGTAGACAGACTGGGGAAAGCTTGTTTTCCCTAGGATACTGTCATTTTACTCTTGTTTTTGAAAAAAATATTTCACGGGGGAGATAAGAAAACAAAATTGTAACTGTTGTTAAATATCATTCAGATAACAGTTCTAATACGAATAAATTTGCTTAGACTTTGTTTGTATGTTTATGGATCTTAAAAATGTAACCAGACATAAATTTTTAAATCTCAAACAAGAGGATGATTCTTTTCTGACTATGCTCAGTATTAAAGGCTAAATCAGAGATAAGATACCGTTCCCATAAACATGGAAGCTTGAACAAAGGAGCTGTTGTCCTGAGAATGTCAGAATCAAAAAGAAACTGAAATCTGAACTTAGGAAATTGTCTTACAAAATGGAATGTTGCATGTAGAGTAACATTTAATGGCACTCAGAAATTGCAGAACAGGGCAAATCCATAGGTCTTTCTCTTGATCTCAGTGGTCTCTGGAGCAAGGCCCAAACAAAGTGAAGGGCAGAGTCATGTGGGAAATGAATAGCTGGAGTGGACCTTTTCTTTTGCTCTGGCTTCTTGTTCAAGATGTTGGTCTTTTGGAGAACTTCCTTTCTTGAACAGCAGAAAGGGAAAGGGTCAGAAACTCCCATGGTCTGAGCAAGAGAGAGGAAAGGGTGCAAATGCTGTTGATGAAGATGATGTTTCAGGAATGTGTAAATACATGCCCTGGTACTGCAAGTGCTTGGTTTATGAGAGTTGGCCATTGGGTGTATTCACGACTGTCCAGAGTATGAATTCACTTGTTCATAGTTTTAAATATTTGCAGACTATGGCTCTGTTTCTTGTAGAATGTGTCTTTGACTCCGTGAAGTCCGTGTCCTTTCACATTGGTTTTGTGCTTTCACTGCTTCTGATGGGATGTTCCAAAAAGCAGTCAGCTTCCTGCTAGAGGTGATAATTTTAAATTTTGTTATTAATTTTTAAACCCAGCACATTTGGCAGATTGTTTTGGCTGCTGGAATATAGTTTATCCATACAGGATGTACGTGCCGTTTATATATCTAATAGCAGTAGTAAAGTGAAGGATGTCAGCACTGGGGTTTTCATAAATCTTTAAATCCAGCTCTTTTTATAAAGCAGGGAATAGAACACAGGGTGGATTTGCTCATTGTTATTTTTTTTTTTTCTTCGCAAGGTTGCTTTCTGGGACCCAAAACATGCAACTGCCAATCAGTGGGCTTTTTTCCTAGCTAAGAATGTTCACTAATATTTGATGAAGATGTTGCCCTTGGTGTTGCCAGCTCTTAGAAGTTTATTGCAAGGTTCTCAATATTTGTTTTTTAAACCCTTAGATCCTGAGGCATGTGATAAGATGGGAATCTCCACTCTCATTTTTTTCTTTTTAAATGTAGGTTTATCTCCTTTGTGACTGTAAAGAGAGGCATGAAAATACAACCTGAGTCTATCATAAAGGCTCAAAATACATAAGTAAAATAAAAGGATATCTCAAATGTATTTCTTTCTTTCTTTTTTTTTAATACCAAAAGTTAATTTCATAACTTTTAGGTGTGTTAGAGAACAACAGGAATTGTCAATACTATATTCCTTGGCCAGTTACAGGAAGAATTGTGGGTTTATCCCAGTGAATCACAGTTCTCTCTTTCTCAAAGTATGCCCAATACTCAGAATGAGGTTTCAGTTTTTCCATGTATATCTTTATACAGTTTGAGAACTGTATCTGAATTAGTTTATTTGTAGGCACCTGAAGCCAGTAGTATACAAAAGGCTTTTCTTGAGGGCCCCCAAGCAACCAAGGCTAATTTGCTGTGAAATCCAGTGTTGCTGATCAGATTTCAAGATGTATTCACTGTGTTTATCATTGAGTCTTTAGTTTGTGGGGTAAAATTTCTCAGCAGAAACATAAAGTATTTGAATTCTTGCTCCTTGTTCCAGATCCACCCATGTATATTTCAGAAAGGGTGGGCTGTACATAGTGCATCTTTTTTCATAGCTTTCCATCCTGGATTCTGCCTGACAGGACCAACCAAGTTTCCTTTTAAGGACAGAAGACACTAAGTGTACAAAGAGTGTATTTATTTAGTGAATCCTGTGGATTATCTAACTCCTTCCTGGTCTACGTTGACTGTTTCTGGATGCAGGCTAAAACCACTGCAGAGAACAGCAGTTGCCAGTGTTGGCTTTTCTTCTGTAGGGACTCATGGCCAAGGTGGCTAGTGAGAGCATCTGGCACAAAGCCTGAGTGAGGAGTTTTTGGTTGACTAAGGTTGTGTTTGTCTTAGGCTCACTGGTTTTCAGAAGTGCTGACTGATGAGCAGAGAGCTACAAGATGTGCGAATTATGCCATATTCCATGCCGGTTGATGTAACTTCAATGCTCAAAGACAGAAAACAATGAGACAGCTGCTCTGTTGGTGTAAGCTGGGGCAGCCCATTGGATGCAGAAGGAGGGCACCAAGTTTCTGGAAACCGAGAGTGCAGTCTTTAATAAGCCCTCCCTTTCCAAAGATATTTACCAAGCTGACACAGTGAGGCTAATATGTTCAATTATGTTCATCTTTGTTTGGATGATAAAGAATGAAGAATTATTTATATAATAGACAAGGGCTCTAAATGAAATAACTTTTTAAAACTGTAAATGTGATTTTGTGACTCTTCATTTAATGCTGTATTTACTTGTGGCATTTTTAAACATTTTGAAAACATAAAAAAAAATAACAGATGATTAATAAATCATGTATCAATAATGCATGCTGGACAGCTTCATCTTGTTTGAATTTTGTTGTTGACAAAGCTATCTCTTAAGATTTTGGAGAATACCTACTTTGGGACCCTGCCTTGGCAGTTGTGGTGAGTTACTGGCAAGAACAGATTTGTCCTCTTAAAACTGGTGACTGTAGTAGTTGGGGCCTGTGTAAGTTTGTTTACTGTATCGGGACTGGAGACAGGACTTTTCACACCAAACAAGCACGTCAATTTAGGAGCTTACAAACATGCCTTAGCATTGAGAGTTTTGAATTGTCCTGTTTTCAGTTCAGCTGGGCTTCTTACGTGCTTGAAGTTATACATGTGCATGAGTATTTAAAAATACTGTGGACAAATAGCTTATTGAATCCATTTCCACACCTCGTCCTGAGGCTGTCTTCACATCAGAGTTGTCCAAATAAATGAACAAAAATCTTCGCTTTTAAGAATGTACTTGGTGGAGTTAAGTAAAATCTAAAGAAACTCAAAACCAGAGGTATTCTGTCCTCATCCTGGGGAAACAACATGCAATTTTGTCCATGTAATTATGAAAATCCAAATCCATGCTCTTGTTTCTCCTTGAAAATTTTGGGCAGAGAAAAATGTGCTTCTCTGCACCACTTTTGTCAAAGTTGGCTTTTGGAAAATGAATAAAACTGTGACATTCCAGTCCTGGGAATAAAAGGATTAAAATAAATATATTAAAGGAAAAGATACAATTCTGTGATGTAGTTCTTGAAATATGTATTTTGCAATGTAAAAATAAAAAAAAAGCCTGTTCCTCTCAAAACTAAGTTGTTTCCAAAGACAACCTAAGTACTTGGATTTCTCTAATTTGTAAATAATGAAATAGGACCTCTGTGAACTCAAAAAGTCTCAATCACACATTTGATTCGTATGACTTCTGTGTGAACTCTATAAGGTGCTTTAGCTTTAAATTTGAGTTTGAGTTCACAGTCACTGGTTGTACCTGGAGCTCATGCTTTTCTTTTTAATTCTCTTTTATTGGCTATTATTAGAGAGGTATCACCTGATTTAGACATATATGTGTATATATTTTACAATATGTTGCAGTCATAGGATTCTTTCAAGAGTAAATTTTTTTAGTGAAATGTCAAAAAATCTACCCAAACTGAACGCTCAGAGTTCCCTTGAATAATGAGGCTATTGTTAAATGATTGAACACTTTAGAGATTAATATCATGGTATGTTGGCATGCTGGTTCATACCAACTGTAATTTAACAATGAATCCTCCATAAGTAAGCAAGAGTGTGAATGAGAAATCGGATACAAGACAGCACAGCATACAAGAACATACAAAGTAAATAAATTCTACACACAGGAACGGTATGTTGAGGGGGTTATTTCCAGAATATCTGAGATAATTGAGTTGCTGGATCTGAAGATCTTGCTGAAGATCTGCTTAATTTTTTCTTTCAGTGCTGATGAGCAATGTCTTTATAGCAGAAAACATAGATTTTGAATGTTTTGGTATCTCCCCCCACCCTGTTCTTTGAAAATTAGGTTATGCCTGGTATTATTTGTGACAGGCTACAGTAAACCACATCTCATACCATGAAGGATTTCAGATCCCTAAGCTGTGTTCCAAATAATGCATCCTATCATTATACAGAAAATTTAGCAGCACTGCTGAGTGTCTGCAAACAAAAGTTGCATTTAATTTTTTAAAGACATCTGAATTCTTGCAAATATGGAATAATTAGTAGTTGAAGATTTAATGATGGCCCAGAAGAAGGACTGAAGTGTTCTGCATGAAATCACAGTTATTAATTTGTGTATGAATTTTGTTTTCCATACTTAATTCAGCAACTGTAGAATATTTTGCTAATTATTTATTAACACTGATTATTTGTCATGGCAGAACTGTGAGGGAAAAATACAGCTTTCTATCAAAGCAAAAATATAAACATCAGAATTTTAATTTATATATGATATACAATAATGTAGTCATGTTTAAAATAGTTTGAAATAGCTTCAGTATTCAAATGTACAAATATTATATGAATATAACATATAGCACTAATTCAGAATAAACAGTGTTTAGAATAAAAACTGCAGCCAAGAGCCAAGTATCTTGCTTGCAACAAACTAGGGAAAAAACACTGTAAGATGTCAAGCTTTTATGGGTAGTGCTGTTTTAGTAAGTGGCATTTTATTCTTTCTGTCTTGGGTATCAAGATTGTGACAAAGCTGTAGGCTTATTATGAGTACTGTGAATAGGATTTGAGCTTGTACCTACTAAAGGCAATAAAAAACCCCTGCCTTTGATTTCTGCAATTATTGGTTCAAGCCACTTAATTTCATTTACATGCAGACAAATTTTATTTTATTTTTTATTTTATTTTGGTAAAAAAAGAAACAAGACTACAGGAAAGATTACCTTTGAACTACTAAGGTGATATACTTCTTACAGGTCTCAAAGTTTACGCTCTTTATATTTTCAGAAATTTAGTATCTGTTTAAATTTTGTTTACTTTAACTTTTGCTTTACCTGGCTTAATTTCCCAAGCACTGAAAAAAAATTACACTAAGTCTCCAGAGCCCGAACACATCCACATGGGACTATTTTTCCAGAGGTGAATGTGCATATAATGTTTAAGATGATGAATGCAGATTGGTTTGAATAGGAAATATAACTGGCTCTTTCTTGGAAAATATCTGCGTTGTCTTGTAAATACATTTCTAACTCGTATGTGAGATGCCTCTCTCGTTTTAGTGCAGATGAAGGCAAGATGCCTTCCTGTGCTTTCATAGCAGAATATTTTAGGGATGCTAGAAAGGAAAGCTAGCATTTTAAGAATAGAAGAATTTTTTTGTTTTAGGTGTTCCTACACCTATTTTAAGAGGTTCATTTGCAGTATTCTCCACCCTAGGTTGCTGAGATTTTACAAGAAGCAAACTTCACTAAAACTACTGAGTTTTCCATAATCTTAAAGAAAAGAACACCAAAGTAGCTAACACAGCTGCTCCATGGCTGTATTAGATCTAAACAGTGCTTGCATCTTCTGCAAAGCAGGATTTCTGAATATTACCTGTAAGCACAGTCAGTGTAGAGGAAATAGCGTGATCTGTTGTCTGAAGAAGACTTTTGGGTTCTTTGCTACTAACATGGAGCTGTTATTCAAGAGAATGGTATGATCTTGGGTCTTATTTGTCTAAAGCAATAAATAGTGTTCATAGATACATGCCTATGGTTATTTTATTGGTTTTGAGTGAATTTCCCTTTTGTGTGTATTTGGTTGTCTGAAGTTCATGTGACATTGTATTATAGGAATAACATTTCTTTGAGAAACCAAACATCATTTCCTTCTGTACTTTAGGCCTCAATAATGTGGGCTTTTTTTTTTTTCTCTCCCCAAATCCATAGTTTTCCTAATAGTGTCTGCTTTAAACAAAATAAACTAAGTTATGCTATTTTTATATTAATTCACAAGAATGAAAGAGCCTTAGAGTTGCTTATCTAAATCCAATTACTGCTGGTCAAATTCATCCCAGTACAAAAGTTCCTAAGATAAAAGCATGTATTACCTAAATGCCCAGAAATGCAGGCTGTTTTCAGTCAGGTGAATTGTGCTCTGAGCAATGTGTGGGGCTTTGAGTGAACCCTGGCCCTGGGGGTATAATTATTAAGCTCTCAACTTGGAAATTATATGATAATTCCATTGGTTTAACTAAGCAAGGAAGAATTCTGTACACTGGTTACTTGGGTTTAAATCCCAAGTTTCACATTTATTTAAAACATACAAACAGTAACTGGAATTAGGTGAAAGCTATGTTTCGTACATGTCAGTCCACCTCCCACCTTGCAGGTGAGGGTGGCAGCATGCATGTAGCACCAAGACTGGTGAGTGGTGAGACTCAGCCTGCCCAGTCAGATGGCCGTTATGCAGTACAGGACTAGTCATGGCCAGCCCAAAGGCTGGTTTGAAAGGCAGAATAAGACATACCTCTTCCCAGAGGCTTTTGTTTTCTGTAATGCCATGGGAAAGCTGAAAAGTTTGAGTAGCCGTGACCAAACTGGTCTCCCAGGAATTCCCTTCTTTGTCTCAGCAGCTCTTGTTGTTGGCTGTCCCTCAACACACTTCGCACCTTGACACGTTGCTTGCCAGCAGTGGGGTGGGTGGTGCCTGGTTCCTCTGCATTGAGCTTGTCCCAGCTGAATTTCACTTCCCTCCTAACCCTAGTCACCTACTTGCCTTCCCCTGCACCCCCAGCTTCCCGCAGACAGAGGCAGGAATGGCTGGTGTCCTTTGTGTGCTGTGAGACAGCAAATTTGCATCAGTTTGGGATCAGCATGGGCAGTGGGAAAGTGGTATCACTTGCAGCTGAAGTGCTTCCTTCAGGAACTATCTCCACTTTAACAGCAGTTATCAAATAACTTTCTGGGAAGGGCCGGGTTGAGCTTTGTCTGCAATGTGAATGCTGATCAACCACCTCCCTCCAAGCTCTTGAAAGGATCTATTGATACTTCAACTTTGATGTACATTAAGGGTTTATTCTGCATTGCTTGCATCTTTTGGAGTCTGCTGAGTAGACAGAAAATGTGGGGTGCAATGAAATGGGGCGCTTGAGAGAGTGGGTTTTGACATAGCTCTGTAGCCAGAACTGAGCAGGTTTTTGTAGAGTTGTGCTATGTGGGGCATCAGTGTGGGCTGTGGCAATGAGTTCCGCAAGTAGCTCTGGGTTCTGGGGAATCATCACCTTCTGCAGTTTTTACACTGTATATTTTTCTTGGCCGTCTGTATGTATTATGAGAAACAATGAAGACAACTAGTCACCATCTCACTGCACAGGTCCTTCTTTAATGAGCTGAAGTTTTAGTCTGTATAGTTGCTCCTGACAACTCTTTCAAATACCTGGCCACCTGGTTTTAAATGAAAATTATTATATGGAAGAACGTTAAAAGCATAATTGAATATAAGTGATTAAAAGGATTTTTAAAAAAGCATGTAAAATTTTCTATTTGTGCTTACCATGCATAAAGATAACACTTCAGGAAGAATGCAATGGAAAACACGTTGTATGTCTGGAAATCTTTTGGATAGTGATTTGAGTTCAGTTGTTCAGTAGACACATTCTTGAAGTAGCCATCTCACAGATTCATTACATCTGTTCCCTGGGTACTGTGATGCAGTAGGTTATCCTTAATGATACAGTTATTATGTTGAATGGTTGATAATAAGGCATTGAGGTGAATTCAATTCCACAATTTTTTTTTTCTGACCAGAATTTTTGATTCAAAGTCTTTGAAAGAATACCTTCATGCACCTTAACTCGAGAGGAGATTAAACAGTGCTCGTGTTTTCTCACAATTTTTTACATTGATGATGCCTGTAGCTTGTAGAATAGAGATGAGCAGGCTGTTGAATTTTATAGTAGTTTCTATTTAAATACAAGAAAGCAAGTGGCCAGCTCTTGTGGCGCACTTTATCCTTATTATCTGTGGGCGTTCCCATTGAAGAATATGTTTTTGGTACTTCTAAGTGCATCAAATCACATGTAAAGGTGACAAACAGAAAGCTAAACAACTTTGGAGGGGAGATATAACTAAATGCCATTCTCCACACGTGCAAGAAAGAAATATGATTACATTTGTAGGAACAAAATACCTTCCTGATTTCACGCAGCATGCAAACTAACATTCTTCATCAGAACTGATGTTCTGATTACTGTAAAATAATTACTTGAAATATTTAGGAAAACAGTGTCCAAATTAATTCCAATTACTTTCTCATGGTAGCGCTCAAGGTTTATAGCAGTAGATTAAATCGCCTGCATATGGCTAATTGCCTATAACAGTGTTAGTGTGGTGCCTCTTACCACTCTGTCAGTTTTTGCAAATGTCAAGGTGTGCACGTAACTTTACGTGAAGGAGGAAACCTCTTCTGAACTGAACAGAATTACTTCTGTGAGGAAAATCTCTAGTGTAACTAAGTGTTTGCAGGATCACAGTATGTAGCAAATAACTCTGGGAAATCTGTAATAAAAGCAGTGGAACCACGAATGCCTGTCTCTGCTGGCAAGAAAAGTTAGCTTTTAGCTCTCACATGATTTGGATGAAACAACATATCAATTCATTAGGAATGGCTGGACTGAAAGGGAGGCTGGGTGTTAGTTTTTGTTGGCGGAAGTTTAGATAGGGGTTGTGTTTTATTTGAGGTTGTTGTGGGTTAGCCGCTGATTTTTGTTGGATTCTTTTTCCATATATCTGTCAGAGGCCCTTTACTATAAAAGATAGGCATGTTTTTGCATGTTCTTCATGTATTTGACTTTATATCTAAATAAATTAAATACATGAAGATGCACCACACGGGCCAAATTTCCTGCTGGGTAGGTTGGCCCACTGAGCAACCATAAATCACCCTGGCAGAGAATTTGGCCTTGCCTTCTTAAGATATGTCTTTGAGGCCAAAGTCAACTTCAGGTTTTACCATGAAGAATTATAAAATTAAGTGGAACATAAGTGAGTATAAAGGACCCAATTTTGGAAACGCCTGAGGTTAGAAAAGCATGTGATCTCATGGTTAACATTAAATCTGTTATGTATGTGTTTGGAGTGGAGTCAGCTATGGCAAAATAGACCCACAACTACCAACCCACATGCCCATCATGGTGGAGTGTACGATGGATTACATCTGCCTTCAGAGCACAAAATCCTGCTTGTCTACAGAGCCAGCAAAAAAGGGGGATGTGTGGAGTGGAGAAAGGCTTGTAAGATTTTTTTGGGTGGGTGAATTGGGACTCAACTTAGATTGCACAAACTGGTAATGCCTTTAGGTCAGTTTGCCCTCCTCCTGACTAGTTTGAGTCTGAAATAAACCAAAGCAAAGCTTGTTTTCCCTCCCCAAAATGAAAGTGAAATGGAAACAAATGCTTTTGTGGGTTCTTAGGGAAAGGAAAAACAGTGAAATGGAAAGTCTCACTTTGCATCAGTCACGGAAACAGAGTAAAGAGAGAAGGAGAGACAGGGGCCTTTGTCTAAAACTGAGTGGCTACATGTCACTCACAGTGTGGAAACTTCAGCTGAGAACTTTGTCAGGCACAAAATTGACTCAAATTTTCTTTGCTGGTACCAAAGAGTATGTTTAGGCAGGCTGTTCCCAGTCTTTCCCATTGGTGGTGCTCCCCCTTCATGAGATATTTGTTTGCTGTTTTCAGTTCCAGACTGAAACTCTTTCTTTTTTTGTTTGTATTTTTTCTCCTTTTCTGGTTTGCTGGGTATATTTGCAGACTGTAGGACGTAGAAGAGTGTGTATATGTAGTACAGTGCTCTACCTCTCCTTACAGTACTTTTCTGTATATTAGGAGATACAGATTTCCTCCTGAGGCAGAGAAGGGAATTGCGGCAAGGTCTTTCATTTCCTGGTTTCTGAAGTAGAAGTCACTAACACTAAATTTATATTGTTGTTAATAAAGATTAACCAAATAAAAATTGTTTTGCCATACATTTCAATAGCTTATGATTGAGGAACTGTTGATTATTTTCCATAGGTGCTGCTTTGTCATTAGAAAATAGAATTTTATTAGAACCTTTTGTAGTAATACAACCTTCATTGATGGTGAAAGTTGTATTCCATGGTCAAGTCTTGCAAATGAAAGCCCAATTTATCAGAGTACCAGTATTGATTTTATTTTTTTTTTAAGGAATTTGGGAAAGGATGGAAGAGGAAGTTTTAGAGGAAGTTTTTTTCAGTGCAGCGGAGACCAAGACATATCAATGACTTCAGAAATAAAAGTGTTTTCCTTATTCTCTTGAGGTCTTATATTCAGCCATAAATGCTTCTGTGATCTTTTACCAGGGTTTTTTGATACTTAATAGAAAGACTGCATTTTTAGTTTTAACCTCTGTGAGGTAAAGGCAGGTAACTATTTTATGGTCTGATTGCTTAATGCAACAAGTTGTAGCTGCACAGATTCCCTCTTTGTCATGCTAAGTGTATGCAATTGCAGTACAGTGCTATGCTATCTATGGGAGGCGATAGAAATTCAAAGTATTAACATTTATCTTGGAAAGAGCTAGGACATGCACATAAACCTCAAAGGTTCTGTTTATCCAAAACAGAAGCTTAGGGTGTATATTCAACAGGCATGGATACACACATGAGCACAGTTGTGTATGCATGCATATAAAAAAAATACCAAAATTCCTGCATTTTTGTTAATCCTGGAAGAATCTTGTCCATCTGTATTAAAAAAAAACGTGTTAAAGGTTTAAACCAGCTAAAAATGAAAAAAAAAATTTTAAACAAACCAAATTAATTTAACCAAAGAAGCCTCTTTACTAGTGCTGATGTTCTACAATCCTTACTATAATCAGCATTCAAGCTGGCAGTGCAGTGCAGTGCAGTGACCAGAGATGGACAGGCTGTGGAAAATGACCAGTGCTTTTCAGGTGAGCTCTCGAAGTGTTTGTTGAACTGCAGTGGCAGAAGAAACCTCTCCAGGCGTATCAGGCAAACATTTTTCAAGAGCACTAGGTCTCTTCCTAGTATATGTGTTATAGGTGTGCAAAAATAACTATGTTTGTTATTCAGATATGGTAACATGTATTTATATTTTTTTTGTTTTCTTCATAGGTATGGGAAAATTGTATCCACAAAGGCAATTCTTGACAAAAACACAAATCAGTGCAAAGGTATGTGCAAAAGGTCCACCCTCTGAGTTCATTGTCTGTTAGAATGATTGACTGGTGGCTTGACTGCCAAGGCTTTGGCTCCGACTGTGCAATCAACATAATGCACAGTATATTACAAACATATTTAATAATGCCAAAGCTTTGAGTTGTGTTTCCAGTAACATTGCTCATTAATTTTTTTCATTAACAAACAAAATGAAAATCACAAATCAGAACAAGTATCAAATTGCTTCAGCAGAAAAGTAGATTACCTTTTAACCACATAGTGCTGTCTGATTTGAATGATATTATCAGTGATGCAAATTGATTTCCTATATAAGTATGAGAAACATTTGGAAAAAGTTTCCCAAGCAAAATGTGGTTTAATTTTTCTATTTTTTTGAAGTCTTGGCCTACGCTACTGGAAGAACAAAATACTCTTTATGACACATACAGGTCCACAAGTTGCAATATCAAGATATAAAAATGATTCCTCTTTCAATTTTATATTCTTAATTTTTCTGCCAATGTATGAAACCTTTTTTTAAAATGAAATATAGCATGTTTCATGTGTGTGTGTGTATAGCTGAATTTGCTCAGGTAAATATTTCCTGACATATCTAGTAGTATCTCAGGACTAGAATTATTATTCATTTACCAGCCAAAGAACCATCAAGTCTATGAGGGAGAAGCTGTGTTTTAAAATGACTCTGTACCTTTACACTAGTGGTATACAGAATCCTTTTGGAGTAATAATATCTGTTAGAGTGGGTTTTTCTGATAAGAAGCGCGTTCTGGACAGCATTTCTGTGTGAGTTAGTAAAAAGAAAACGCGTTGCAGTACAGGAATATCTCATGAGTGGCCAGATAGGGTGTGAAGAGAAGCAGCAGAGAAGACATTTGGGGAAGTTATGAGATGGGGTGAAATCTTGCCATCTGTACCAAAGATGTTCTTGAAGTTTGTAGAAGTGTGTGCTTTTATTGCCTGCCAGCAGCAGCATTCATTAGCCGCTTAAGAGAAAAGTAAGTGGGAAGACTACAATTCTAGTCTTAGAAAACTCCACCAACCCAATTGGTCATGGGCCATCATCAGAAATGGCATTGCCATGCATTTACTTTTGCCTGAATGTGCATTTCCTTTCCTTGGAGCGCTGTTCTGGCAGACTTCTGATAACATCACTCTGTATTTCTTTGAATATTGAACCAGGAACAAGACCTGGTTTGGTTGTTTTTGGGTTTGTTTTTTTTGTTTGGTGGTATTTTGAAGGAATACCCTTGTGGGAAGACAGGCTAGGCCAAAAGCAGAAAGGTCTGGCAGGGTGGACAGAGGGCACAGAGGTGAGTGCTGTAGTTTCAGAGATGGCAGGAGATGGATGTGCCTGCTGCTGGCTGTTGCATGGCTGAGAGGTTTGAGTTTTGGAGGCATGGTACAGTGTGGGGAGGTGTAGGGAGAGGGGGACTTGCAGCATGATGGAACTACAAAGGGACTGAGTGGATCGAATGGGCTCTGAGGTGGTTTAACAAGGAGGAACAGTGCCATGGTGGGATAGGAAGGGCTTTGGGGCTGGAAAGAGTTGGAGCTTAGGCCTAGGAGAGCTGGAGGGGCCAAGGCTGCTTATGTGAGGAGGAATGAGAAATAGGAAGCCTGTGATTGGGTAGGTTGGGGTTACTCTGGGGCCACTCTTCACTATCTTACATTCCAACTAAGACATTCCTTTGGGGATGGGGACATGTAGGTCCTTGTCCCCCTCCCCACTCCCACAGAAGACGGGTGTTCTCTGTCGTCTCATGTGTCAACTCCGTCCTTTATCTTTTTTTCTGAAATTTGTCAATCTGAAATGGTAACATAAATCAAGCAGATTGAGTTGGGTTTGAACTAGGCTGTATGTTGAATAATGAGATGAAGTCCATTATTTATTTTGACTGGTCTTGACTGTCCAAGATCACTGTTGTCAGTGTAGGTGCTTCATCTGGGTGCCTAAAGGTTGGTGGAAAGAATCTGGGAGAAGAATGCTCAATGTTCATCGTCCTTAACTTTTTGTTTTGTTTTAATGCATGTTTGACTGGTAACCACTCCACAAACATGGTGTGATCAGAACTTCCTTACGTTCCCATTGCCAGTGGTAAACAAGGAAAGGAGTGAACCTGCTTGTGGAACACAAGATGTGAAGTGAAAAAGATTCTGAAGAATTTGCATGGTAGAATTTCAAGAAAAGAAAACACCTGGGTTTGGTATTCTCTATGTTACAGTTCGCTTTGAGATTATTGTAGTAGGGGCCATATAACAGTGAGTTGGAATTTTGTAAAAGTTTGCTTTCATGCTGTTGTATTACATTGTAGGGCAGAGATATTTATTTGTATTTTCAAAGATGGATCTTTAAGACATAAGTGGTGCCATTAAAAGATCATAAACATAATTGGATTTATTAACAGTATGCTTTGTGGCATAAAAAGAATAGACGTTTTGCTGCTTTAAGTGCTGGGTACAATTTCCTTCCTCTTCAGTAAGACTGCCAAAAAAGAAAGGGAGAAAAAAAAAAACTGAAAAAAAAAAGAAAAAAAAAGAAAAGTTTCCCAGGAATCAGAAGTGGAAGGGACCTGAAGAGGTCAGCTGGTCCATTCTGCCTCGGGGCAGGATCAGCTCTAACCCACCGCTGAGGGGAGTTTCTCTAACCTGAGCTCAAAGACCTTCAGTGGTGGAAGTTCCTTGAGCTCATCAGGCAATCTGCGATAGTACTCCTTCTCCTCCCTATAATGAAGTGTTTTTTAATGTCTCACCCAAATCTTCCTCAATGCAATTTAAGCCTATTGCTTCTTTTTTTATCCCCAGTGGACAGTTTATTCCTTTTCTCTTTGCAACGAACATATATATTTGAAGAGTGTTATGCATCTCTCAGGTTTTCCTTAGACTAAATGCTAGTCCTTTCACTTTTTCCTTAAAGGCAATTTGTTTTATATTGTATTTTGCTGGTCTCTGTCTAATTAGCTGACTTCTTACTTAAAGACCTTAGAGCCAGGCACTGGATGTCAGCCAGCCTAAATCTTGCCATTTTCAATAGTGTGAAGAGGTTATTTCATTTGTCTTCTCTGTCATCATGTGACTCTCCTCTTTGTTGATATATTCATGTAAATAACTATGTGTATTTAAAATATAGATATATTAGTGAAGCACAGGGAGTTGCGAGACAACAACAGTGCTGATTTATGCTAAGAGATTCTCTGCAGCCCCTGGTTTTGTTATTCTTTTCTCCAGTGCTGCTGCCAGCCAGGCATTCCTTATTGTGTGCTCTGCTCTGTGTTGTTGATTATTCCCTCCTAAGGCTAGTACTTTTCATTTGTCTGTATTGAATTTTATCCTGTTTTTTTTCTGGGTACTCCTTAACTTGCTAAGATTATTCTCAAATCTTAAGTTTCCAGAGTGCCTGCAGCACTTACCTCTTTAGTATCCTCTTCACAGTTAATAAAAGATTTCTCTAATCCACCGGACAAGATAATTTGGAAAAGACTGAATAATAACAGACCTGGGGAAGACTTTTGAGGAAACTCTCTGGGTACACCAGGTAGTGCAACAGTGAGCCATGGAGAATTTATTTTTTAAATTGGATCTGCTAATCAGTTCAGCGCCTGCACCACAGCAGTTTCAGATAGATTGTATTTCTCCCATCTGCTGAAATTATGAGAGACAACCAAGGTTTAACTAAAATATATAGTACTTACTTACACATAAGACTAGTTACCTACTTCTGGGTGGAAGTGTGATGTGACACTATTTATTCTTGCTAAATGCATGCTGTGGGGTACTAATCACCTGTTACCTCTGAGGTTCTGGGAATGGATTTATATGACTGCTCTAAGATTTTTTTTTTAGAAGTTGAAGCTGTGTTGAAGTGTCTCTAATTCACTGGGACCTGCATCCATTTCTTTAAAAAAATTGAACAATCCACAAAGCCAAAACAAAGCAAAAAGCCCCAGGCATTTTGTTTGCTCCTTTCTAGTCTTCTGGATCTCACTCACCTTCTGCAAAGTATGAGGTACCCTGTTAAATGAACACGTCATGCTGTGATGTTTATACAGTGTGATAGGGTGGATTACATTCAAGGAGATGATAGAAGAAGTTATTATAATTAGAGATTTCAAAATCTATTTTGGTGTCATTTGTGTGTTGACCAAGGTATAGAGTAGAGCTTAAAGTGGAAAATAGTTAATACAACAAAGAAATGATTTAAAATACTCCATGTGTCGATGTGCAGATCTGTTAGAATTGGCTACTGCTTAGCGAGGAGTGTTAAGTTTCCCCTTGGAAGACCGAGCAAAATACTGCAGTGGATTTTAAGTCATTCTCCACTATCCCTCAGACTTCTAAAAGGACACCCACTACATTCCTGTCGTGCTAAGGAACAGTGTTATCTGAGGATTTCTCCCTGCTGTGAATTAAGCAGTTGGGTCTGAAGTAATCATATATGCTTCAAGGGAGTTCACTAGAGAAACCTTTTGACGTAACCTCTCATTTTCAGATTGCTCTTTGTTGGTGGCATAGCTGCTAAGTGAGGCAGAGGAGAAGCAACAACCACCCTGTAAAAGAACAATATATAAAACAAAATAAGCACAGTCATGACAAAATGGCCAGAAATCACTGAACAAAGCAGGGAACAATCACATATGGAGAATAATGAAAAACAGACACATGATTCATTCAGATGTTCAAACACAAAAACCCTAATGAACAAGTCGGAGAGTTTTGGCTGCTTTTGCTTTTTCCCTCTCCCTCCCCTCTTTCCTTCTCCTCTTTGCACATTTCCCTTCTGGGCCTACTGTATTTGCTAATTTAAAAGTAGGGGAAATGAAATAAAAGAAACCATTCAAGAGAAGCGTTAATCTGAAACGCATAGTCTCTTCTCTTTCCAGCCCTCACCCCCGCCCGCTCCATACTGGCTTGCCTTTGATAGACCTACGTGCTTAGAGCCGAGGGAGTGAGTAATGGTTGTTTCACAGTACAGTTTCCATACCTCATAGCAATGGAATACAGAACAGTTAATCTGCCAAATACACAAGCCCATTTCTTAGAGTATGAATTACTGTCATCTGCATCTGCCCTTGCAGACACTTTAATTGCATGCATGCAGATTTACTTCCTGGTTTAATCAGGAGCTCATGATTTTGAACATTTCACTACGACCTTAGAAGATGAGCATAGGAGAATGACTAAAAATTCAAAATCCCACCTGTGGGAATTTTTTTTAATAAATAAAAACCTATGAATCACAGTAATATGTAGGAGACAAACACTTCAACTGCATATCCTTCATTTTATGTATATTTTTTCAAACCGTGCATGACTTGATTTGTTGAATAGCAGTATTTGTCTTAGGAGAGAAATGAGTGTAACATGATGAGGGGAACTATAGAGACTATTTATAATTTTAATATTTCATTGTGAAATTTTTCTTGCTGAAAAATATTAGCAATGATCTATTAATTTTTAAAATACAAAAACTGAGGATGCAGGTATGCAGTCATTAGGACTGTGGTGGGCTTATGGTAAAAAAATGCCATGAGCTCATCTGTTTTAACCCACCATATATCATGTACAATTTTATTTCTCCAGTTGCCGTGCTGTTTTTAGGCCGGGACTTAAAATTTACTGTGACCTATTTTATAAAATGAGAGTTTATTTGTGTAACAAAAATGGGGTAACTGGAGACTTACTGTAAGTGTTGGAGATAATTGAAATGTTGTGATAAAGTGCTGCTTCATATCTTCCAAAAAGAGTCTGTCCTGCCTTGTGTCAGTGGTACTACTCATCTGCTTAAGTTCAGCAGCATCCTTACGTACCCTAATGTACTGGAGCTTAATGAGCAGGAGACATGTGCTCTGGTATTCTGATAAACAAAGTTTATGAGCATATGGTGGATGTACCTTGGTGTGTAGGTTAGACAAAATACTTTCATAACTTTGAATTTCAGAAAGTAATATTTTGCACATATTCTATGAAGACTAAAGGTTATTTGTGATCATATGAAATTATGCATTTTCACTTTATGTTTATTAATTCATATTCCTGCTATACTTGAGATGGCACAGTTTGGTTATGACTAGCAACATGAAGCAAGTCTGTGTAAAATAATAAGCTAGTGAAGAAAGAGCTAAGCTGCATACAAAGCTATTTAGTTAATAAAATTTATTTATTTGGAGTAAGCTCAATTTGCAATAACTGTGCTGTGTTATTTATGATTCTCAGAATTGCCATTTTGAGAGAGAAAAAAAGATCCAGCCAAGTAGGTCTGTGCCTGATCACAGACTGTAAACTGTTCACGCTAGGAGGGCACGCACAGTGTGCTTCAAGGGGAAATGGATCTTGTAGAAAGTAAATAATTTGTAAAACAGACTTATTTAATTTTGAAACTCTAGACTTGTGTCAAAAATAAATCAATCCTGTTTTCGATGCCGGGTTAGACAATAGATGTGGTGATTTTTTTGTTCATTGGTTTTGCTTGCATTTTGATTTTTTTTTTAATCCATTCTGAAGTTTTATGTGATCAGTGGCTTAATAGTTCACAAGTTATTAAAAGTGTAGCAATATGGAATATTTTAATTTGGCAGGTTTTCTGACAGTGAGGCATTTGTGAAGGCTGGATAGATGCTGAGTGTGGGTAGGTGCTTAGCAAGTTTTATGTATGGCTCTGCTGATCCATCTCTACTGATCTGTAGCAGTCCCAGCTAATCTGGGTCCTGGGTCTCTTGAACAGAGAATGCAAACTATGCTGAGTTGTGCCAGTTTTGGTTAGCAAGCCAGCTGATAAACCCACATGTCCTGAGGTAGCTGTGCTAAGTTTTTTGATAACAAGAGATATGCTGAAACATCATGAGGTTAGTTGTTTAAAATTTGTAAATGTTTGGAGGGGTTTTTTTCTGTTTTTTTAAACTTTAATTTCACTTCTGTGTTTTTTGTAAGTAAAGGTTGATATTTTTTTTTCTGTTTAAACTAAAAAGTGATACTAATTTGTAACAACATCTGACTAGGAGCCAAATCTTCAGGGAAAATACCTAAAGGAGAAATCTAAACTCCTTAAAGGCAGACATATATCAAAATAAAATGAAAAGAATTGCTGATTAGAAACCATAAGATTGTTTACTCACCATTGAAGTCTTATAAGTTCACACCCTACCTTATCAAATGAAAGCTTGTTTGATCTGCAGGCTCGTGAACAATGATGGTCTATAAATTTGACTATTTCAAGAAGTTGCGAGGTACTAGATGGAGGAAAAAAAAAGTGCATGTGTATTTTCAAAAATGCATGTTCAGCTGTCCCCTTGAATTTACAGATGATGTGTTTTCAGATTTTTGGGTAACATAATGAAGCAATGTCACTCAGTTGGAGCATGTGATGCTGTTGAGTGAACTACTTTCCTGGCACCTGTTGGTCAGGAAAATGGCCAGCAGGTGTTAGTGTGTCTTGGCAAATGTGCCAGTGTTTCACAAAATCTCTCTAGCTTGGAGCTAGAGGTTCTCATAAATGTGTGGTTTTGAATGCTTTTCACATTTGCTGTAGTGAAATAGGAAGGGGTTTGATGAGTCATGATGAGCAAGTCACCATAGATATGGAGTGTGGCAGGCCTCTGCCCTGCCATGGTGAGGACTCGGAGACTTACCCGCCTCCATATCTGCAAAATGTTGCTGCACCTCAGCAAATATTCTTGACTTGATCTAAACGGTGCTCTCTCTGAAGCAAGTCCTCTAAAAATTGCTTATTGAGTTTAAAGCCAGGTCCTCTACAGAGGAAACTCCTTTCTAATTAGTTCCCCCTACAGTTTCTTAAACAGGTTCTTTGCAATTAAGGAAAATATTTCCTGGGTCATTATCTTTTCATAATGAACTCATGGCCTACCAAATAGTTTCTGTAAGGACACCCAAGATGTTCAAGTATTCTGTGACATATCTAATCTGTGATTATTCTTAATTTACTGCTTCCAAAATTTGTAGGCCCATATCACTGGCAAATAATTGGTTTAATTTTGTTTCCTGCCAGAGAAATAAAAAAGTAAAATTTCATTTATACGCAGTGATTAATGTTTTGATTCATTGGTCCGTATAAAACTTTGCCAATAGCTTGGCATGTGTTTGAAGTGCATTTTGGGACTGAGTAATGTTAGGCTCTTAGTGGTCTCAGCAGACTTGGAAATATCTATTTCATATCACAGAAGTGAGCGGAAGATAATTTTTTTTCTCTTTGAACAGCAGCTCATAATCTGCTTTGTTGAAAGCTTACTTGCAATGTGTTGGCTTTTTCAACTGTCTTGCCAGAATCACTTCAACTTAAACTTTTTTTCTCTGATGCTGTGATATAGCATTCATGTATTGGTAAATATGTTTGGCCTCTGGTTGCTTGAATGCAGGTCATCTCTCCCAAAAGCAGTGGAACTCTGCTGAGAAGTTGGTTTCTCAGAAGTCTCAAGACCTTCAGCTCAGCAGCTGACCTGTGGAAACCCCCAGGCAGAGGCAGAAGAGGACGGTGCGTGGCTCCTTAGTTTTGCTACAGCCAACTCCGTTATATGCTTTCAGAGTATACAGCATAAGCAAAACTAATGCTTATTTGATGTAGTGACAATTTGAGAATAAATCCAATCGACACACTCCTGTTGAACATGGGTACTCAACAGGAACCATTCTGAATCAGATCTCTTAATTATAGTGGGACTTCACTCTGCAGTATGCCAGCAATCCGAGAAGTCGCTGTTCGCGTTTTCCCCTATTAGTGCACGTGCCTGGCTTTTTTTTAGAAGAGTAGAACTCTCTTACCCAAGTGAATTAAGTAAGTGTTCTCTTTCTTGGTAGGTAATATACCATGAAAGTAAAACACTAATAGACTGTGCCATCATTTTTATTCAGTCTGTCTTTCTAGGTAGTTGAGGGTTGCCTGTCTAGAGATGGCGCAGGATTGCTGGAGTAGAAATGTATGTGCAAGACAGCAGACAAATCCTTAACTCTGGCAATAAAGTTGTAGCTCCCTCAGTGCTGAACAAAATAGTCTCCCACACCAGTTCTGGGGAAGGAACCTGGCAGGCATTATTGTTACTCCATCTGTTTAGGTTATGGTAGCCATACAGCAGTAAAGCTCTAGGTGCTAATCGATGGTACATAAAATGGTTGTACCAAAATTAGTTAAAAGACAACCTAGTCCTATGGACTTTGCAGCCCAGGGCTTTGAAAAAGACCAGTATCCACAGTTAATGTTAGATACTGTGAGTAAGCTTATGACTTTGAATAGAATTAAATAACATTTTTTTAAAATACTGAATTCTCCAAAAAAGAAGACCCCAAACCAGTCTTTCAGTTCTCGTGGGAATGAATAATCATAATTTGGATAACATTTAGTGAGCTTTTTCAACCCAGAATGTTTTGAGGAGAGCTAAATTTGTATATGAGAAACGGAGGAGGCCACGCTAGGGGTGGTAGAAACAGCTCCCCCGCTTGGTGAAATAGTTTTTGTCCGACTGTATCTTCCTCAGGACCAATGATCAGCTGATGTTTTCTTCCATTAGATGGCAGTGGTGTGATGTGTGGTTTCTCTGGACCCCCAAATCACAAGTTTGAGCTCTTTGTAATTTTTAAATCAATCTTCCTTTCTTCTAAAAGATACCTCCTAGTTTGGTTTATAACTTCAGAGTCTCCAAGCTTTCAATTTTTTACTCATGTAGAATTTTACAATTTATTGTCCACTTTCAAGCAAATATTCTAGAAGACCTGGACTTTCAAATACAACAAAGTCAAAAATTTTCAGAAAATGGGCAGCTACGTAGAGTGGAGACTCGGTGATCCCACGGAAGGAAATGCAGGGTGGATTTGATTTTACTCTACTTAAGTAACCCATGCAAATCACTACTTGCTCATCTCCGGTGGAACTAGAGCTTGTGCTGGTTTTACCCAAAAAGGAATTTGGGAGGGAGGTACAGGTATCACAGGGGAGAGTGGAAACAGTAAGGAATGCTTGGGGTGGGGGAATTTGATGTTTACTGCAGCAAGTTGTAGCATCACGGTTGGGATAGGACATGGGCAGAGTCAAGAAAGATTGCGCTCAAGTATATAAGACAACAGGCTTTGTCCAATTCATTGCTTGTAGATTATCCTGGTTTATTCTAAACACAGGAGAAAACCAGAACTATTTTTTTTTCCTATGATCTTTATGAAGATCTTTCAGCTGCATGCCCTTGTTGCTTTCAGTATTAGTCGTGGTGTTGTTGTTTATTAACTTATTAAATATGGAGCAGTAAACACTGTTTATTTTTAAATGAATTAAAATGGACTTGTTGCCCTTCATGGCTTTTTATTAATTGACTATTTTTGCTAAGCTGTCTGCTTTCAGAGCAAAGGTTGCAGCCAGGAGATGGGGATCAGTGGGACCTCCATTTAAATGCATGTTATCTCTATGTTAATTGCCTGCATATTTAACCAACCAAGCATGTAATTCTGTGGAAAGTAAAGGCTTTTGTGGTCAACCTTTAATCGTGAAACAGCAAGAAAAAGCCTGAGTGACCCGGTTTACCTAAGGTATCTTGGTTGCTCTTGTCAGTCACTTCAACTCACAGTAAGTAAATTGCAGGGTAAATTCCACATAATTGATGGAAGGTATCTTAAAAAAAGCCCTAAAACTGAAGGAAAATCAACTTTCAAAATTTTAACATTCAATCTTTGTTTATTTGTTGCACATTATCTTGCTGGTTATTTCCTTTTAATAAAACCAGATTTTATTGCTATTATAGGTAGTTATTAGAGAAGAAAGTAATGGAACAGACATTAAATGTGACTTAAGTTTAGAGACAGATATATATTTGTGTTAAAATAGTTACATTTAAAGGAGAGGGGTATATGCCATGCAACAAATTCTTCTGAAGCTGCTGGAATTAATAAGACTCTGTTTTGTGACTCTGCTGTTTTTGCTAGTGTTTAGTAATGAGACTGAGTTTTTGGAACTTAAAAGTTTTAGAGATTGCTACCTCTCAAATTTGTTTGAATAGGGTCAGTTGGTTCAAAATCTATGGGGAACATATGACATGGAAATATATGTAGATATTTCTGCAGTATATTCTTTGCCTTGCTTTTTACTCCTTCTGTAATTATTCCTAGAATTCAGTTTATCTTTTTGAGCAAATATGGAGTTGACATTTCTATAGACAGTTCAAAGGGCATAATTTTTTAATGTGAAACTGGAATTGTTTTCGCCCATGTGTATCACTACATTTATCTAAATTTAATTTCTTCTGGTTTAGTAGCCAGTTGCTTTGTTTAGTACGGTTCTTCTGCAGTTCTTCACAGCTGCCCCCCTCCCCCCCCGTTTTTTCTTTTGAATAATCTTGTCACTTCACTGATTAGCCTCTTCTTCTCATTCAGAAACAGGTTGTGCAGTATGGTTCCCAGCAACACTCCATGTAGAAGTCCATTGGTGCTGTTCCGTGGTTGTAAGAAAGACCATGCCCTCTACCCTTTGTTTTTTATCTTTTAACCAATTGTTTATCCAAGAACTTTCCCTCTTAAGCCATGGCTGCTTAGTTCCCTAAGAAATCTTTTGTGGGGGCCTTGTCAAATGCCTTTCGGATATTCAAGCAGACTGTATTAACCAGAGCACCCTTATCCACAGGCTTGTTGACCTTTTCAAAGAACTCCAATAGGTCTATGAGGCAAACCTACAAAAGCTGGGTTAACCCTCTCCACATACTGTATTTCCATTGATTTTATTCCATTTCTGTAATCTGACACCAGGTTTACAGACCTGTAGGTACCTGGATCTCACCTTGGATCTTTTCAGAACGCTGCTGCCATGTGTGCCACCTCCCGGTCCTCAGGTACGAAGTTGACTTTAGAAAAGAAGCTTCACACCACTTATTAGCATGTGTAGTCAGCTATTGCATCCTGGAGCTCTTTTCAAACAGGGAGTGTGAATACCATCTGTTGTTACAATTCGTTAGTGTTCACTTTTGTCAATTTGTCCCATAACCTGTTCTGTGGTCATTTCAAATTAAGAGTTGCATCTGTTCTTCTGGGCTTCCTAAGCAGCTGCTCTCTGAAATGGCACCTAAATATATGATCTTTGCTTTATATCCCATTTTGTCCAATCTGTGTAGGGATAATTAGAGTCCCCTATGAGCACTTCACTCACTTTCTGCCCTTACTTCTTTTCTGCATCTTCCTCTGCCCATGGCAGTTGGTGTTGCCATCCTGGCAGAGCAGTCAGGAGCAGAGGTAGCTCTCCAGTAATGCAGAACTCCCGTCCTTCATGTTTAGGACTGGGATTTCAGTTCTTGCAGTTCTTTGTTACTTGCTGCCATGCTTAGCCTGAACATTTCTCCACCACCACTGTCTACTCGGTCTGTGTCATGTATGTTATATGGTGTTATGGTGGTTGCTCATGGTCTGCTACAGTGGTTTGCCTCACTTTCAGTCTTTCTAATAAATGAGTGTAGTAAGTATTCTAGTTCCACCCATCTTACTGCTTAAGCTTAAAACACGTAAAAGAGTTTCTAGTGTTTCATTTGTGTTGTTGGCACTGTGTTGGAGTGACTCTGTGGTTACTTTCCATCCCAGTATGTCCATTTCTGTTCTCTGATGTAGTTTTGTTTGCAAGAGGGGTAGATCTAGTGATCACCCTATGATTTTCTCCAGTGTTACCAACTCCCCCATCTGTTTGCCCAATGAGAGAGACTGCCATCATTCCAACCTGCTTCTTCCTTCTGATTAGCCCCAAGTTCTAGAGGGATGCTTTCAATGCCAGAAGATGCAAAGCCAGCAGCTCTCAGTGGGGAAGATCCAGCACTGGCTCACATCCTGTTTCACCACCTGAATGCTGCCTTGAGCTGGTGGCTGCCCTAATGGGCTTGGGCCTGCTGTATGACACTGCTGAAATATCCTCTATGAACCTCTCCCTTAGCAGGATTTGGCTAGATTGCTTGGAAGTGATGTCCCTGAAGATTCAGTTGCTGAATTTTTCTGCCTCATATAGTCCCTCCCATTTTGCAGTGCTCTCAGGAGCCAGAATCTCCTGCTGAAAACCATAAGCTGTCTGCACAGCACATTCTGGCATGCAGCTGTCCATTGGGGAAGACATAGAAATGATAGTTGACATAGTAAATTGGGTAATTCCCACCTTAATTTCTTCTCCCTGAGTATTTGGTGGGGTTGTTCCTTCAGCTGCTTTTTATCCAGGTAACGTGTTTGACCTCCCCTTTCGTTGCTGCCTTAAGGACAAAAGCTAAAGTTGTCTCTGCCTTCTATGCAGCCACACTCATGCTCTTATGGTCTCTGCTTAGTTCTAGGAAACACTGGAGATCTTGAGGTTCTTCTTATTCTAAAGAGCATAGAGAGGTATTGGTGGAGAATGGAAGACATTTAGGAGAACATTCACAAAACCAAAGCAAAATAGGAAAAACACTGCTTATGAAGAAATCAGTTTCTGGTATTACATGTGGAAAAAAAAATGTGTGCTGGCAGCAAGAGTAAGTAAGGATAAACGAGCCATGATTAAATTATGGATGAAATATGGGCGAGAGTTTCTGACTACCAGAGCAGCAAAGTTTTGGTACAGGAGGTGGAGCAAGCTCAGTTTTTATGACAGGAGTTGTGGCATGAGACTACTTGAGAGTGGGGTGCGGGATTGATTGTTGTCCCGAGAGCAGGATCTGTCTCCTGCTGTGCAAAAAGCCAATCCACAAACACAGTTATTTGCTTTAATTCCAGTTCTGCACACAAAAGGGAGCTAGGTGGTATCCCACAAAGCTCACTCAGATTCCTGAAACACTTTTACACACAGAATTATGTAACACTACTTTAATTATATTCTATCACTCATACGTGTGATTGATTAACTAATTCTTTGCTTCCATTTAAAGTGGCAGTGCTTAAGAATTCCGCTACGCATGCTCAAAGAGGAGGGGGCTTTTTGTTAGTAGAGGTCCTTCTAGCCTGTGGGTGGGTGTTCTAGTATGCTAATGGAATGTTAATAAGGTGAATCCAATTAGTCAGTGTTTTCTACCTAGTGCTCAAGGCTGTAGCCAGTTCTCACCAAGATAAGATATAGGAGTACTCCCTGTCATCCCTTTCATCCATCTTGCAGGCCTGTTTCTCAAGGATGGGCTATTGACCACCAGGAATGTGTTTTTCTTCCATTCTCGTTATCTTACTGTTATGCAAGTTCTGTTTTTATTCTAAGTGTCTCTTTGCTCTCTCTTATGTGATTTTTCCCAAAATTTCCAAAAATCTTACTTATTTCAATTAATAACCTACATCATGATGACCAACTTCTTGTCCAAATGCATGCATTTGTGTCACAGTTCTCCTGATGTTGTGAGTTTGGAGCCAGACAATTGTGGTCAGATGAGCTTTTTAGTGCATCATTTCATTCAGCTGCTAGAGTAATCTAAATATTACACCTCCATGATCAGCTCTGTATTCTCTTTAGGGCTGCTTTCCTTGCGGCCATTGCAGCTGATGTGGTAGCTGGGCTCTGGTGGACACTGGCTTAAGGCTTTTGAGGCTGGGCAACTCTCCAGCCCTTTTTAAGAAGCCTGTCCCTGAAGGATGATTTCTCACCTAGGTCCTGGCTCTCGGGCTGAAGAGGGGGCCAACAATCTCTCTTGCCCTTAACCAGGCTAACTGACCACGTTGGGGTGCACGTGTGCGTGTGTGTGGGAGCTTCAGTGGTTTGCTGAAATGCTGGGGAGTACAAGGCAGAAGAGCAAAGGGTGGCTGTGTTGGTTCATCTGCTTGTGAATTATATGCATGTTTGCCAGTGTGAGACCTAGGAAATGTCTGTAGGTTTGCACATTAAAGAAAATAAAGCAATTCCAGAATAGATTTTGTCAAATTAACCTTCAAAAGCCCAGCAAAGTGAGCTCGCTGTGTTTTGGGAGTGAGGATAAGGCAGAGGAGTGGCTGTGAAATGCTCCCCTACTATTTTAACTGAAAGTTGAGACTGTCACTCAGTCATTTCATATTAATAAGGCTTATAAGAAAATGGGATTATCAGATTATGATTTTAAAGCCTGTGTTCCCACTGTGTGTTAGGGAAGAGTGGAAGCACATGTTGCCCACAGGACTAAGTGAAACCAGAAATTTCATTTCAGTTTAGACAGTCTTCACTGACACTCTGCTCCTGAGTTTGGCATTTCTGGAAGGGAGAAGAGAGGTGGAATGTTAAAGGGGAGAAACTTTACAGTCAACATTTGGTTTGAATTTACATGTAACTTTAAAAAAGAAAGGAAAAAAAGAAAAAATGAAAGAAGTACTATTATAATTCCAGTGTTGGTCCATTTTAATGTCAGAAACACTAGCTATTTTGTAAACCTGCCATACTCCTTTCATTCTATATGCTGCGTCAATGTCTCTGCATTGTTATTTTATCCTGGTAAATAAGGATTTAAATGGAGAAAACTTTGCAATAGAGAAATATTTGGATTGGCATATAGAAGTGTCCTTCTTTGTTTATTTTGCGTATTTATTTTATAAATTAGATAGCTCCCTGCATTCTTTCAGAAAACAGAAATGAGACTGAATATTATAGCTTACCTCCTTTCTAGTAGAGGTCCACACTGTAGATTGCAGATCTAGGCTGTGCTATTCAAAGCATTGTAAGAAAATCTCTGAGTTAGGGTGAACAAGGCCTTCAATTTAAGACCTCAGTTGCCCTGTGAAAGGCAGTGTTATCAAAGAGCTTGTGATATTCTCTCTCTCTCTCTCTCTCCCTCTCTCTCTTTCTCTCCATAGATGTATAATATGTGTATGTATGTGTTGATCCACTTTATTAGAAGTTGATGCATCAGACCATCTCATATAATACCTTGCATCATTATAATGCAAGAATTGACAATTTTGAGCATGTAGATGTAAGTTATACAAGTCACAATTCATAAATAATAACTAAAAATATAAACATTCCAGAAAGAACAATTTAATTTTCAATCACAAGATTGGCATTGACATTTGGAGTTGACAGTAGGGTTCAACTCATTAATATTTTCATTTTGTATGTGTCCTTTACCCACCTTCTGAATTTTCTGAATATAGAAAGGGCCACCTTAGGATGTACATACTTAGCATTAGATGTGTGCTGAAGCACAGTACTGAAGAAGGCCTTGAGTTTCACTAAAATCAATCTTCACAAAACGTGTGTCAGCTTTGATGCAACCTTGTACTTCAAAGTTCATTTTAGGACAAAGGATGCGTAAGCTCGCTATTATAGGACTCACAGATGCTGTCATTTATACTGAGCCCTACACCTCAGTATTTTGTTTTATAGGACTGTTAGAAATATCACAGGCTTGAGCATGTATTTGAAAAGCTTGATCTCCCTTTTGTGGTGGTGTAAAGGTAGTGTTCCTTGATCTGACGCTCTTGGAATGAATTAGGTCATTATGGCTAGGCTGCATGTCAAAAATGTTATCATCATTATTTTAGTAAAACCCTGTCAAATATTTAAGATGGTAGCCTCAAGGAGTAGATGCAGCACTCACTTGAAGAGGACATTACACGCCTGGCATTTATGTTGGCTGGCCTGCATGCTTGTTTTAAACATCCTTTGGATTACTTTTCAGATTTAGGGCTAAATCTTCAAATATTTGTCATCTGCTCTTGTAAGTTAGACACAGGTGTGCAATGTGTCATGCTTACATGCTTAAAAACCTACTTTTAGGAAAACAATGCATTGCTCCTTTTGATAAGTGTTTACTTGTTCTGCTTGCACTACTACATCTGAAGCTGCACATGGTTCACTCCCTGTGATTTGAGTACATTTAGTGAATTGTTTTGATACACAGTTCTGCAAACTCCCTTTAATTATTAAATGGGACTGCAAGATGAGTAAGAACTTTTGGAAAGCTCAGACTTCAGACATAATGCAGAAGAGGAGAGAACCTTTTGCTTTGCAAGCTTCTGGGAGGAAAGAAGGTATTTTACACCAACTGGCAAAGAGCTTACAGGGCACACTTCCAAACTTTCAGAAAAAGTTTCCCACAAAGACTTTTTTTTTAAAAAGTCATGCTGCAGGAATTAAGTTGGAGATATCGCTGACCGAAAGGACATTTTTTCTGAATGAGCCGAGAACCAAAGGAAATGACTCCAGGGTTTGAAATCCTTTTATTTCCTCTGTGGAAGATATCTGTGCAGCTGAAACAAACCATTCTGGCTGGCTTCAAGCCAAACTTTGTGGGAACTGAGATTAGGAAGTCCTATGGTCAAAATAGCCATTGAACAAATTGCTTCCAGTTTAAAGCCTCAAATTGCCCGATAAAGCTATAGCGTTTAACCCTTCCTTTTTTTTTTTCACTTGGGTGAACAACCTGCCCATTATTAGGCACAAACTGCTTATCCAGTTGTGATCCCTGCAGTGCTCTCAGAATTGCCTGCAAAACCTTTGCTGATTTTTACTTTATGTGAGATAGGCAGAACAAAACCCCAAAAAATGTTAGAGCAGGTTTGGGTGATGTTTCCCACTTAAAATAACAGGAAAACTTCTATAAACGAGAAATCAGATTGCCAACTGCATTGTGGTATTTTTGTCTTGCAGCCCTTTTTGAAGGGATGCTTTTTGTTTTGTTTTATGGTGGGGTTAGCTGGCTCACTTGGCCTTTGTGAACTAAATGAAGCTGCAGGAGCAACAGCAGTCGTGACTCTGAACTGCCATATTTAGTCCAGAAAATGCTAAAAACCAATGTGCTGTGACTAGAACACCAAGCCTGGCTTCTGAAGGCTCTGGCATGTGCTAGCTAATCTCCAAAGTAACAGAATACTTGAATTAGAACAATGAAATCCTACATTTTTGTTTATGGATTTCTTTCCCTGTTGCCTTCAAACTGTTTTGCCTCTGGTAGGTAAGGGCATGCTAAGGAAGGCCCAGATGGGTGGCAAAGAGAATCCATGCCGGAATCAGGAGCAAAGTCTGGGTGTGCTGATGCATTGTTACCGCACTGTGCTTGGGACCATGTTGGGCGAACCACTTCTATCACCTACCTGTGTGCCTGTCCCCTTGTGCCCATGCCCGTCTCTATATCAAGTGGGTAATGCTTCAAAGCAGAGCTTGTCCGATGTGGGTGTAGGCTGTATTTTGGGCAGCTCTAGAAGAGGATGTTGATAATTGTACCACAGTCATAGAGATGTGGCAGGATGTGGCCACGTCCACTCTTCCTGTCCTCACTAGCACTGTTTTATTCCCCAAAGTGCATATGTCTTGGTGCCTACTTTGTATATCATGCATTAATGCTTTTATGCAACCTAAATTTAGAAGTCCTAAATATTAGGCAGGTATTTCCATCATTTCACCTGGAGGTTAATTCCCAAAATAATAAAACTCATTATTAGTAAGTTTTTTTCTTTTATACTCAGCCTAAATTTTGCTTTTCCTAATTTAATCCCTTTACTTTTCATTATCCCTCCTCCCCTACCTCTGGGCACCACACTAATTAATTCATCTCCCTCTTTGGTTTTTGCTTTTTACCCTTCAATATTATAGTTCAATGTTAAAATGCATTCCTCTTCTCTTGTATTTACTCAGCCCAACACATATATTTCAGCTTCAGCAATCTTGTAAAACTATTCATGCTGACCTCTATTCAATGTTATTGCTCATCAGTGAACAAACACTCCATTTTGTTTACAAATTGCTGCTATCAAAGTGATCAGAATAAGATGCATTACCCCAGGTAAGTGTGTGAGTGACATTATAAACCGGGAATTTGTGTATCAGGGCCCTTAAACTATTTCTGTGTGCTTTCTCTTGGGTTTGGTGTGTTGTTTTGTTCTTGGTTTTTTTTTGAGGGAGGTTGATCATAGGTTTTATGATCAGATTTGAAATCAAAACGGAGCCTGACACTCCTTAAATGTACTTAGGAAGTCCTACATAATAAATACCTAGGACATAGGTGATTTTAATAATTCAATGATTTTTGAAATGGGTAACATATGTGAGTGACCTGGCATGAACTTTTCAAGAGTCTCAGTTTGCATGTCTCAACTTTTCTCTTACTACTCTTTCGGAAATGGTTTCTAAACATCATGAAGGTTGTTCTTTCCTATTCTACCATTTGTTGGTAATGTGAATAATCAGCCTCTCTGTTACTTAATGAGTAATTAATGAGTAATTCTCATTACTCTCATGTACTTGTAGACAGTACATAGACTGTACCGTCAGTACTTGTAGACAGCTATCACATCTGCCCTCCTGGGTTTATTTTATAACTTTTATTATTGTCTGTGTCCTAGACATAATATGCCGGTGAAGGTATACTTAAGCAAGTCACCAATGAAACAAATACTTAGTCTGTCATTAGTCATCTGTATCTTGACCAAACCATCATTTCTTCTCTTCCTTCTTTCAAAAGGGGCACCTAGGATAATTTTTCCATTCGAAAGTCTGCCGTCCAGTTACAAAGGGAGCATAGTACTGTCGTGTATTACCAATCATCTTAAAAATAAACAAAAAAAACCAAAACCCAAGCAAAAACCCCAAGCCCAAGTCCCAGACGATGAGCAAGTAAAGGCTGGAAAGAGCATGTCCTTGTCATTTGGCAAACACCATATACACCACCACAAAAAGCAGAAATGATGTGAACTTTGCCTGGAAAAATGAATCACTTATTAAACACTGTGTCTGTTAGGATACATTGTCCAACATCTGCAAAAACTTCTGTAAATTATATTTTAAAATTTCTATAGGGCTTTATTTTTCTGTTAATCATTCTATCAAAATATCATCTGTGGTTTTCTGTCACCTGACAAAGAGGAAATGTTCCTCTGGAAGATTGATTTGGAGGAAAGGCCAAGTGGTGTGAAAGCAGTGATGATACTACTTGGCCTGAGGAAAATAGCTGTAAGCCAATAGTAAATGCTAAGCAGAAAAATTAAGAACCAGGAGTGCTCTGAAAGGATCCTCTGAAGTCATGCGGTTTTAGTCCTTACCTTAGGGATGATGGAAGACTCCTAATTCATGCAACAGAAATGACTAGTAAGCTCAAACTGAAGAACTGTCACGAATAATGGACTGCTGCTAGCTTGAAAGGTTGTAGTTAATAGGCATGTGAAGCAATTTTGCAGTGTCTGTACTTAAATGGAGCAGCAATAGGACAAAATTATTAATAGTCAGAACTTTTTTTCCTTAAAATAATGAATTTAAGATCTCCTCACAGGATGTATATTAGTCTATTTTGAGATCCTTTCATGGAAACTGAAGCTACAGGAGGAAGGAAGGAGAAGTTGTGTTTTATCCACAGTCACTGAGGGAAGTGTTGGTAAAGCTAGGATTAAACCTTCTGAGTTTTCTTTGCTGTCCCACGTGCATCTCACAAAACTCTTTGCAAGTGTCTCCAGGAGGTAAAGTATTCATAAAAACCCTTTAGACCAGAAAAGGACTGCATTAATTAGTGCAATTAAGAAAACCAAAACATGGAGTCCTGGCACATGAAATATAATTACTGAATGATAAATATATAGTCTGCATTTTAAAATCCCATGCAGTAAAACTGAGTTTAAAAATGGAGATGGCCCCTTTACTTCCATGGGTTTTGTATTGCACAATTGTAGGAAGTGTACTGATTTCTGGCCATGCAAGCTATGAAAATTCCAAATTTATCTACATAAAAATATGCAGCATCACCCCTCATGGTGATAACAGCTACAGTGACCCAGGTAAATAAAAAGGTAGTAGTAGTGGTGAATGTACACACAAAGATATGTTCCCGTGCATATGCTTTTGAACTGATAATGAGTTTATTGTGGCCATATCTCTCTGTCATTCCGCATTAGTATTTATACAAAGTAAGTTTCACTGCTGTCAGTGTTCATGAAAAGTACCATTCAGATTAGTGTGAGTCACATTTTAGTCTTGAGGGGAGTGGAGTATTCCAGCAGCATTTGCCATCAGAAAGCAGAAGCCTGGTCACAGTACTTTGCTGTTTTAAATTTAAACTCGATGAGCTCAGCACTTTGTTTTTTCTAGGGAGAATCAGATGAACGGCTGAATGTAATGTTGCACAATGACAGGTTTTTGATAGTTAAAAAAAATCAGATAAGTGGATTTCCTTTTTAAATGATTGACTGGAATGCTCATGTTGTTCCTGGAAAAGCTTAAATGTAGATCTATATGTGATGTAAGAACATATATAAAACTGCGTATTTAAGTAGGTTGCTTTCTTGTGTATATCATATTGTTGAGTTTGAGATAGTATTGTAATAACAAATTGCTATAAATTATTTATTAATATTTTAAATATATTATTTTTACAGCTCCCCTCATTTCTTAAAAAATGTATTGTTTTGAACTGGACATTTCTGGAGGGCTGAGCTTGAAGAAATTCATAATAAAAATTCTGGTGAAATATTGGTGCTTATTCATTTACAGATATAGCAATACATTTTTCTGAATTGTAAACACTTTTGAAAAATTATAATGTTTTTATTTGAACATTTGGTAGTAAAGACAATCATTCTGTAAAGTGCTCATTTCCTGGGTGGTTTAAATCACAACACATGGCTGTTTTGCACATGGGAGATACTATAGCTGTGTAACTGTTGTGATTGAATGTGGGAGGTATAAACTGCCTTAACCTGTGGGTATCTTATCAGACCTACCTTTTCAAAAGTGCAGTTTGCAGCAGTTCCCATCAGTCTAACTTTAGTTTCTCCCTCCTTCCCCCTCCTCCTTTTTTGATTTCCTAATCTATGGTTGCAAGCAAAGCTAACACACACAAATCCCACAGGCTTCTCTGTCCCCACATTTACAGCTTCTAAATTGCTATTTCTTGACTGATAACTCTTTTCTTGAAACCACACAGGCAGAGGTATTGCCAGTGGAAATCAAAAGTCATTCTTCCAATGTCATTAGTTACTACATTGCCATGAAACTTGTTTGGTAGCAGTGAGCCCCTCATTGCTCAGAGGTGTAAGATCCTGCAGAAGGATCGAGTAGAGCTGGTGCTGCCACCATTCATAGTAAAGGATTAGAAGTGACAGCCAGCTCTTCCCTTGACTGACTTAAACAATCACTATCAAAATGAGTATAGTCGTGCTGCATTCAGTCATGTTGTGCAGTAATATATGCTAACACGGGTAACGGGATAGAGGAGATGGTGTTTTATATTCATTGGGCTATGTAATTGGGAATCTGCTAGTCACGTGTCTCCCATGCTGCTATTTCCAGTAATATTCTTCATGTTGAAGCTTGTTCCAAATGTCTGAAGTAGTAGGTAAAGGGGAATGAAATTCTCTTCACGGTACTCTCCACATTTGTTTTGGTTTTATTTTATTTTTTTGAGTGATAGGTTGCTTAACTTCTCTTTGCTTCAGTGTTTTCCCATCTGGTATAAATGAGGATTATCTGTCTATCTTGGATTCTTTCACGGCTTGCATCACTCAAGTACCAGAGTGCCTCACAGTCTTGGGTGCATTTGATCTCCCAACACCCCAGGATGTGGGGGAACTACCATTAATCCTGTTTTACAGAATTTTAAAGAAAGTGTGTGGTAAAGCAGATTTTCCAGGTCAGTGTTTGCCATGAGACATTTTTCTGTCTGGTTGACTGTATATAATACTCAGAGAAGGTGGAGGATCCTGAACTAACATTTGCTTTTCTTAATCCTCTTGGGTGAACGTGTCAGTTGGGTAGTTGAATTGGTTAACTCTGAACCTATTGCCTATCTTAGCCAAGGTAGGCCCTACTTACATTATAATCAGGACAGCCTTTCAGGAAATGGGCCATGACCCTGACCACACCACTGATATTTCTCAATGAGCTGTAGATATTCCTAACTGGATCAGAGCTGAGTGGCCGAAGGTGCTGTTTGCACAATAGCCAAGCCACTGCATTTCCTGGACTAAAGAAGACAATGACCACAGAATGAACATAACCTTCCTTTTTATCTGGGGGATGGTGCCCAGTGTAAGGACGGGAAGTGTCTCCATAAATAACCAGGTTTCGGTAATGTTTAAAATATACTCAGTCTTGCGTTTAACATGAATTTAATAATTAATGGTGCAAACCACATGTAAGGTAAAGTAAGTGTCTTGAATTTGGCATGCAGCACAGGTGTTTACAGGGCCAGAGGGGCTTACACTGGTATTACAAATTTACAGGAGAGATTGCTGTCTTTGTTTTTTGGAGTTCATGCCTTTCTTTCCCAAACAAATTATCTTGGGGAATGTGTACATGGGAAAGAGACTTGGTCAACAGCCGGCTAGATATGAGCCAGCAGTGTGCTTGGATGACCAAGAAGGCCAGTGGTATCTTAGCTTGCGTCAAGAACGGTGTGGCCAGCAGGAATAGGGCAGTGATTGTCCCGCTGTACTTGGCATTGGTGAGGCTGCACCTTGAGTGCTGTGTTCAGTTTTGGGCCCTTCACTTTAAGAAGGACATTGACGTGCTAGAGTGGGTCCAGAGAAGGGCAATGAGACTTAGTAAGGGTTTGAAAAATAAGTCCTATGAGGAACGGCTGAGGGACCTGGGTTTAGTTAGCCTGGAGAAGAGGAGGCTTAGGGGAGACTTCATTGCTCTCTACAACAATCTGAAAGCGGGTTGTAGTGAGGTGGGATCGGGTCTCTTCTGCCAAGCCTACAGTGAGAGGATGAGGGGAAATGGTCTTAAATTACAACAGGGAAGGTTCAGATTGGATATTAGAAACATTTTTTTCACCATTAGGGTGATTAGACATTGGAACAAATTGTTGAAGGAGGTGGTAAAGTTGCCATCCCTGGAGGTATTCAAGAAGCACTTGGATGAGGCACTGTGATATGGTATAGTGTTTTAGGGGTTGTTATGGTGGTGCTGGATAGACGGTTGGACTGGATGATCTCGAAGGTCTCTTCCAGCCATAACGATTCTGTGATTCTGTGCATGAACTTGCCCAGATTCTTATAGCAAGCTGTGAAGGAGCTGAGGGGAAGGAGCCTCAAGGAAAGCAAGAACTGCCCTGGAAAGTGTTGGAGATGCTCCCAGTTCTGCAAGGAAACAGGTCCCAGGCTCAAGCTCAGCCTTGCAGCCCTCTTTTTTCCTTTAACAATCAGAATTTCAGGGTAAACACGTTTGCTTCTGGGACACTGAAAGAGAGGAAAAAGTCCCCCTGTAAGTTTCCCAAACTCTGTACAAACTGTCTTTAGGAAGCACAGGTCATCATTCAGTATCACCAGTGTCTTTTGTTTCCTAATGTGTGGGGATGGTTCAGGACAATAGCACTACACACTTGTTCCTCTTTTCTCCCCTCTGTCAGCTCTCACAGCAGGCAACAGGTATGACTTGCTCCTTGACTTTTTTTTAAGACCTTTTGAGTTATGGGACATGTATGTTTTTTTGAAGATACCTGTAGTTTCTTGACATTCTACAGATTTGCTCACAAAATTGAAATTAGAGAAATCTGTTTGGTTGCCTAATGTATGCTTGCAGTGGCAGGGGCTATTTTGTTTGTGTTAGTGCAGAATATTCTGGTATATGCATTTGTATAGACAGATGTATTTTGTTTTCTATAAAGCCTAGGAGAGATTTTAGAATTGCCCAGGATATAGTACTGGGGCTTATGTCTGTTACTGTTGCATTGCCCAAAGTGCATCCAAAAGAAGGTGCTCTAGTTTAGTGATCGCTATTTTTGTCCTCGCTCAGGGTGATGCACACACACATCTGTGCCTCCTGTGGTGTCTGCATGGGGTGATCCCAGGGCACGGAAGAATGAGTGTTTTCAAGGCCCCAATTTACTCTTAAGGCTTTTCAGTATGTGTGCTGTGGGCTGGTGGTCAGCCTTCATTTCCTCCCTCTTGCTAGAGCCAAGGACAAACTTGTATCTCTCAATACATTAAACCTGTCAATGTTTGACATAAGCAACCAAAAGATTGATGAATGGAATGTGAAGCAGCTGGTTTTGGGGGTGTGTTATTTTGTTATTGATAGGTCACCACTTTTTTTAACAACAAAACCTGTTTCGAAGGCGTCTTTTCAGTGATCATTTAAGGTATTTTAAAAGAGAAAAATGAATTCTGTCACAAACACCCATAGTGACTTGTCCTGCAGGTCACCGTTTCTGTGCAGACCTTTAGATCTCCATCCCTAATGAGTTCTAGTGACACAGGCTTTTCCAGTAGTTTTACGAAAAATATTTTTAGGCAGTGGTAGAGCATTTGGAGGTTAGGGATCCTGTGTTCTGCTCTGAAGCATGAGTGTAGCCTTGTCAGTGCTTACCTGGGATTATAGCCAGAGCTCTGGGCATGGAAAGATGATTCTGGGATGCAGTAGGGATTCTTTGTTGATACGGATCCTACTCCTTGCTCTGCAGAAATGAATACTCGGCTGCCTTCTAAGTTGCAGGATATGCAACTAGTTCCCCTCTTGCTAACTTGCTCCCTTGCTGTCCCTTCCTCTATGCTATGTTAAACCCTGCCTGCTTTTACAGAGTAGGCAACCTGCTTCAGTTGGAATGCTGCAAAAATCTCCTCTCCTCCAGAAAGGCCTTCTTAAATCACAGCCTAGTATTTCATACCTGGAACAGTCTCTTCAGTCATCTGCCTTTTTATAAGCCTTATATTTTCTAATGATTTAATGCTATATTTTTATCAGAATGTTGTGGTACTGCTGCAGACCTATCAGAGTAGGCTGTTCTTGACTATCAAATCTCTTTAAATATCCTCTTACTAGTGGCAATAATTAATAATTAGGAAGGGGAAAATCTATTTTCCAATTATTTATTTGGCAGGAAGCTTTTCCTCAGAAGATAAGTAAATACCAAAGGAACAGTGAGTTGAAAAATATTGTGCAAAGTTTATGTAAACAAATTACGCGAAGATAAACAAAAAATCCAGAATGTGGGCTTTTGGCTCTTGATTAATGAGCTTTTCCGGTGTTTTGCTGGACAGGATCATTCGGTTACACCATGCTGTGTACAAAACCTTTCTAAGGCTTTGTGTATCTGTTTTCTGGAAATCTCTCACCCAAGATATGTTTTTATTTAAAAATCCTGATGTGTATCAGTAAGTGCAGTGGGCAAGTAGGTCTTGGTGTAACTTTGAGGTAGGTCATTGGAATCATACCAGAGGAGACTTTGGTCCCAGCATCTTGTCTCTTACAGATGGCCTCCCAAGTGCAGTAGCAGTGTATTCATAAGCACGGGTGCTTGTTTTCATCTGTTTTTCAGGGTAAGCATAACATTTGTTGGACTCATATTGCTGTTGTGTGACAAACTGGGATAAACACTCCTTAGTCAAAGGTGGTGTAGGCAATGCAGAGTGATCACGTCCCTGTTCATAGCACAGGGCAAACCAATTCCTGTTCTCTTTAAAATCTCAAGAGAAAAGAGTTTTTTGTGTTGGTTTGGTTTTTTTTAAAGCCCCAGAACTATCATCTGAAACTTATGCATTGTTGTGGATCATTGGACACACAGTTCAGCTGGAATGATTTCTATTTAGCTCTTGTTTTAAACCACATACTTTCATTTTGTCTCTGGATTCTAGAGTGCAATGAGAACCCACATTGTGTCACAAGTAAACAGATTAGACCTAAGGGAAAGAAGAGACTCCAGTGACTAAATCAGGGTATTATAATTACATATGACAAATACATATGTTTAGTAGGTTTTTGGTTTTGAAATCCAGAATCTGGAGGCAAGGATAAAGTAGTGGTTATTTATCAGTGCTAGCCCCAGATGCTCTGCTACATTTACATCCCACATTAAAGTAACTTGTGAATTTGTGTTTTCAGTGTGTTTTGAGTGTTTGTTTCAGTTCTTTAACAGTGCAGTGTTTCAGCTATTCTGAAATAACACATGGATAACAGCTGTAGGAAATCATGCAAAAATTTTATTAAGCACTAGACTCTGAAATTGCCTTTTTCCACTACAAATGCACTGACATCTGGGTCATATCTTCTGGTTAATTCCAATGTGCCTGACAGTGTAACACCCGAACAAACAAGAGGGAAAACAACACAAAAGAAGGAAATAGAAAACCAGTGTTCCTTGTGTTTCAGACAATGTATTCCAGAATATCTGTCAGATATTCCTAATAAATCTGTCTGAAGGTCTGACTTTTAGAGGGGGTGGCTACAGAAAGTCAGTATGACAGAGCTGACTACCACTATTGTGAAGTTTGGAGGTTTGTTATTTTCTAGCAGTCAAATTAAAATTCGAGAAAGTTATGTCCAGAAGATAGAAGCAGGTGTCCTCCATGGGTCTTGGTAATGGGCATTGAAAACAAAAGGGATCAGAAAACATTCTCAAGTTCTTGAAAGCTTGTACAGTAAGAGGTGAATATAATTTCAAACAGACTGTAACAGACAAAGCAACAGAAGTGCCAGCTGTGTAATGATTAGCTGTCTGAGTAGCCTGAAATTTATATATATGCATTTTTTTTTGTTAAAATTGATATGTAGGTTCTCTTCATACATAAGGTTTTGAACGCTAATCTGTCTTTTGATTTACAGAGGTTAACATGGGAAAAATGAAAAAATGAAATGAAAAAATACTACAATGAAGTACACCTTCAGCTGGTAGTTAGTTTGATATGTAAAATGTTACATTAGTTACAAAACATTTATTACAACCCATTATGAGATATACTCATTGTAATATTAGTGTAAATTCTGCAGTTTCAAGTGAGATTAAAATGGCGCTCTATATAAAATAATACTCACAGAAGATCGGGCTGGTAGGAATATATGTAGTCCATCTAGCTGACCTTAAGGCAGGCTTAACAATACCTGATTTCTTTCCTACAGTTACTTCTACATCCTATCCCCAAAAAGTTCCATGATTGGGATTTCTGAACGTTCCCAGGCAATGCATGCTATGCTTGCCCACAGTTTTTTTCAGACATCTGATCTATTTTCCTTGCTGTGTTTTAGGTTACTATTCCCAATGAACATGGAAAAATAGTTTTACCTTTACATATTGCAGCAACTGTTAATTTGCTAGAAGACTGTTATCCTGTCTCTCTGCCATCTCCAATAACAATAACATTTTAGTTGTTTTTTGCACCACCTTCCTGTTCACTCATTGCAGTAAGATCTGCTTTTTGGTGCTCCTAAGGCATTGTTCGGTGTCCTCAGTGCTATGAACTCCAACATGTGTTTTTCAAAGCTGTTGCCAGGCAGTTGTTCCCCTTCTTAGTTAAAAGTATATCCCCAGTATGACCTAAACATCATATTAGATTACTTTTGTTGCAAAATCTCTTCTTATTCCTTTTCATTCTTGCTATTTATGTGACAAAGTCAACAAAGGAAGGAGAGAGGGAGTGAAGTCTCATACAAACTAATTACCTTAAGGCAGCAAGTTCTTGCATGCTTCTCAGTGACTGCTCAGGTCCACACATCGTCCAGTATTTTGGGGTAAATGCAAGTTATTTACAAGAGGTTTCCTTCAGCAAAGGAGCAGCAAGCTCCTTTGCATTTTTCATCGAGTGAGAACTTGCTAAGGCGGTGACCAAACAGATGATGGATGGTAATTTGTTCCTGTATCACTACTTCGGTTTCACCCTGAACTATAACAAAAAACAGTTAACCATGTTTTAAATACAAAAGGCCTTGATCAACATACCATATAATGTGGTGGAAAAGGTTTCTCAGCAAATTTAAAAATTGTAATGAGGAATTTTAAATTGTGATTTATTTTTATTCTTTCTATTTATTAGTGATAATTTTTGAGCCAACTGACTTCGGGGCACTCTGAAATTTTCTGGCAGTAAGGAAAAAGAATCTTTCTATTTTTAATAATTCAGTTGAAATTTTTAGTCACCCAGATAAAATTACTTGGAAAGGAATCCACAGTCCTGTTTTAGAAAGTCATATTTGAGCTGAGTCTCATTTTAAGGGTATTTTTTCCTTATGTGCAAAAGAAATTCAGAAGCTTTTTTAAAAGATGAGTAAAACAGACATCCAATTGAATCCCCCCAAACTGCATACAGTAAAGTTGCAGGGATGGCTACCAACAGATCTTCCCATGCAAGAGAAGAGACATTTGCATGTTCTTTGTACATATAAAGGGCTATTGCAAGTGAGGTGAGTGAGTGTCGTGGTTAAGCAGCTAGTTTTGAAACACCTGTTGTGATATCTAAAGAGCCTTCATATGTCTGCCCAAAGTCCACTTTGGACATTTTTCAGTGAATAAACATCTTTTGGCACTAGTGATGCCACTTGGTTCAGCTGCCTGGAAGCTTCTGCTTCTCACAACATTTAACTCAAAAGTGCTTAGAATCTAGTTGTGTCTACATGTACTTAGTGTCAGTGCACACACAGAGGTTCTGGAAATGCAGTTATTTTCTATCCATGTGTGGGTTTAATGGGATTTTTGAATAGTTCAAGAGCTCATTTTTTCCAAGATGCTGAGAGAAACATGAACTCGTTCACACCGTGGCTCTGGGTTGCTTTACCTAAGCTTTTTTCATTGGTTTACCATCTATTGATGTGCAGTATGAAGCAGTGGACAGTATCTAAGGAGAGAATAAGAATATCCTTTAATAGAGTAGAAAGTCAATAAAACACATTTTTAAAATGAACCGGAAGGCACAAGCTATTTTTCATAAGCTCGGCTCTTTCTTTTTTGGTCTTCTTTTCTCTCCAGTCAGGTTTTGTTATTAAGCACTGTGGCTTTTTAATCAAAGCCCACAGTTACCCGGAGTACATTTTTATGCTGGCTCTGGCCCAGGCACAGGCTGCCGAGGCTGCACATCGACAGAGAGCCCGGAGAAGTGTTCCTCAACTTGGACCTTTTGTCCCAGCTTACTTCCTGTTGACCGGCGAGTGGCCCTTTGCCTGGCTTCTTGTCAGGTTGTTCACACAGAAGAGAGCTCAGTGTTTCTAAGGGCAGTGAAATCTTGAAGCAGATTAAAACTAGTATGTGATGCTCTTGGAGCAAGAATGCCAGATTTTTATTTTTTTTTCCTTTGTGGGTTTGCTAAAGGACAAAGGTCGCCAGGACGAGAGCGCGGTTTGGTGTGCTGGGGTGTAATTACACTCCTGCCAGGGAAGAACGGCACAAGATATTTACTGACGGACCGTTCTCTTTAATGGCAGGATTGAATTCCTGACCATGTGTAAAGCCTCGTGAATATGTACTATTGCTTGTCAGAATATATTTTTAATACAGTTACTACAGCTCTGTTGCAATATGTCCAGCCTAAGCACTGTGTTTAGTAGCTGGAGGAAAGAACTCTATTTGGACATGTCCTTTAATGCAGAGCCTGTAGTATGGTGCGTTCATCATATTATCTGTAAAATCTCATTGTCTAGCTCTTTTCCTCTGCTACATATGTGTGTGATGTATGTATCTATATGTGCATAGTTAAATATATGCACATATGGATATTCATAGCAATTTTAGTGTTTATCATAGGAGTAGAAATACAGTTGTAGCTGCAACAGTGCAATGGTGATACAGGGAGCCCTGAAAAAGTCATTTGTGCCCCAAAGCTTTTCTGTTCTTTTCCAGCTATGTGACCTGGACTAGAGAAAGTCACTGCTGCTCCCTACAAACACTATAGGCTTTGCCTGGCTTTTTTAGTGTTTATGACAAAGAGGAAAATTATCGTAGTGGAAACCTCTCTCTCTGCTCAGTTAAACCTGTGTGCACTGTTCTCCTGGCACACAGGTATTTTACTGCTGTCCTGAGCTACTAGGGAGTGATCTGATGAGGAGATTCCTTAACCACCTGACCTGTAGGATGTTTCAGGAGATTAAGGTGCAGGTTTACGGGATTAAATGAAGAGAAGGAAGAGGAGGCTGAATATCCGAAACTCACTTCCTGAGAGGCAGCTTGTAGCACAGCCTGCCGAGGACAGTGGCAGGGTACCTGCTGTGGGAGTCGCCTTGGTGAAGATGGCAGGGCATGGGATGCAAATGCCTGCTCATACAGGCAAGGACGGCAGGAATTCACCCAGCATTCTCCATGCCAAGACCTTAGCCCACTGAATAAAGACAGATGTAGCTCCAAGAACTGAGGAAGGGCTGTGTGTGTGTGTGTGTGTATGTGTGAGAGAGAGATTTCAGTGATTGAAAGCTTAGATTTTTCAAGAATTTCCTAGGATGCATTCAGGTAAATTTCAGTAGGAAGAAGCATGCTTGTTTGAGGTTTTAATAGGAAGCAGGCTCGCAGCAGCAGAGAAGTAGGTTATGAGTCCTAGTGCATCTCTCTTTCTCTCTCATTCCTCATTTCTGTGTTCCTGAGGGACTCCTTCATATCACGAAGCCCGTTTGACTTATGACCTAAACCAGATTCTTTTTTTTCGTAGCTCAGCAGAGGTGAAAGGCTAGGGCAGTATCCCACAACCAACCTAGCTTCCACAATCTTTCCCAATCTTAAACACTTCAGTACTTGTGGATAATTTTCCACTGTCAAGATACCCATTTCCAGTGACTGGATGATAAGGGGAAATTACGGGGTTAATGAAACATTTTCAAAAAGTCTGTACAGGAAATTGTAAATAGTTTTTAATACTAAACATTTTTAAAACTTCAGGGGAAAAAATGCTGGTCACTTTCCTAATTGGAGAATGCCAGTAGTTGTTCCTATCATTTATCAATATAATTTAATTTATTGCTGGCATTTTTTCCCCTCTATACAGTTCTGGTATCATTGTATTTTAATATCATGGCTATCAATTTACCATAAAGGGAGAAAACTAATGCTTTATGCTTATGGGAACAAACAGTATTAAATATGGAAAATTAAAATGTCTTTGATTTTTTTCCATTTTGTTGGATCTGGGTTTTTTAGTTGGTATTTGTTCCACATTACTTTTCCCTTTGTAAAATATTTTTATATTAACAAATAGCTGAGTTTATTATACATGGAAAATAATTGCTCCCCCAGATGTCAGGACTCCAGTACTGTCATCTTTGGAGCCAGACCACCTATCCACACAGTTATTTCTCTGATTTTCATGTCATTTTTATAGTTTTGGCATGGACAGCCATTTTTTCCCTCAGCTCCTGAGGTTTTAGGTGCCTGAGAATCACTGTGAAACCTGAATCTTGGTTTGTAAACTTAAGCGACTAATAGATCATGTATAGTAAAAAGGAAAGGGCTAAATTGCTCTAGAAGTGCTTGAAGGTAAAAAAAAAAGAGGAATTGGATAGTGAAAAGGAAGGTGAGAGAATACACGTGTTTGCTGTAAATAGGCTTATTATGTTTTTGGGCAAAACCAGTGGGCACCAGTGGTGACTGCAAGCTGAGAACACAGTGGATCTTTTCAAAGTTTGAGTAATAGAGGGCTTCTTTGAAGGAAGCACGATGATACCAGAAGTGAATGCAGCTAAGAGGAAGCCTTCATTCTGGCCCTGGTAGTCACAATACTGAAAGGTTGGTAGGAAATGGATGAGGAAAGCATACACATGCCGATGGCATGAGGGACACCAAGAGCACAAAACTGCTGTCTCCCAAATGGCTAAAAGGATAAATGCTCATTTTGCACACACAAAGAAAATATTTATTTGATAAGGCGTGTTGAATTATACCCGGGGAAAGTTCCACACACCCTTAAAAAAAAAGATTAAAAATCAATATACTGTTTTACAAATACATTTTTATTCCCTAGTTTCAGTGACTTCTGTAAGCTGCATGTCTGATGCCTGGCTTCCAGGTCCAAGCAGCAATGATATATTAAATAGCTGTGTTTTTTAAAAAAACAATCTGTTTTCTTTTTGACATGTGAAATATTGAAGCATCTACTGGCAAGCTTGTTAAATTAGTTTCTTTTTATTGGATGTCATTGGTGAGAGAAGAAATATGCAGTACAGATGTGTGCTTGAATGCTCAGGGAGACGACTTTAAGGTGTTATGATGTTGATCACATTGCTTGGCCTTTTGGGCCAGTTCAAAACATCTGCACAGCTCAGCTGAGTTGTGTTTTTACTGGTTGGATAGCAAAGCTGATGTGTCAATACAGAGTTTGAATTAATGGAAGGACTGTTTTCTTGGCTAACATTAAAAAGTCAGGAATTCAGACCATTCCCAAACGTAAATGTTCTTGTCTGTAAATGTTTCAATAATAAGTAGGTGTAGTTACAGATATCCATCTTAAACAAACAGAAGACCCTCAAACTCAAACCCCAAAATCTCTCAACATTTTTTTAGGGTCCAAATTCTCTTTTATTTTATTTTTGGAAGATGCATATGAGCAAGGAGTGTCAACTGGAGCAACACTTCCATGAATTATTTGAAGTTAGAAATAAGCTTTTGCCCAGTACTTTCCTAAGTCCATTTGGAGTGCTGTTTCAGTATTTTTTTTCTCTTTGAGGTCCAACTTTTCTGTCAGCTGCAATCAGCAGTGAATTAATATATTTGGATGAAACACAGCAAAAAATGGGTTTCCCATCTGTCAAGGGGGTTTTTTTGTGTGTTTTGTTTTGGTTTTTTAGGCTTTCTTCACCTATTCTGTATTGCGGTGCACGCAAGGTTTTTTGAAATGGAGGCAAAGGAGAAGAAAGAAGGTAGGAAAAAAAAACCCGGTCTGCTGTTTTTTCAGATCTGAAGACTAGCTTGTGTGTGCAGAAGTATCTTTTTCAACCGTCTGTTGATGTAGTAAAAGATATTTTTTCTGTACCTGCCTTCTCTCCTGTCCTTAGCTTGGACTGTTTCAGTGTCATAACCGCCAGAAAGAAACACCCTGTCCAAACAGCAGGACCAAGGGCTGGAAATCTCAGGTTGGAGCTCTGGGTCTGAATCAGTGCCCAACCTGACCTCTTCCACCCTCTGAGGGTGTCCTGACCCTCAGGCTGCTCTGCTGCCCTTAGCCCTGCTGCAATTTTGTGTAGAAATTACGATGTGGAGGTGAAAGATCTGTGGATACCTCTACAGTGTTTTATGTTAATTTAAATGGGTTGGGGTATTTTTTAGAGGAAAACTATTTGTCTAGCAACTTCCCAGTCCATTTCACTGGAGAGCCTGCAATATTTGTGTCTGCCTTAGGAACAAGTTGCAGCAAAATGATAAATGTCTTGGAGAGTCAAAGCATTGGATTATATAGCCCAGGGTAGCAAACACACCTGGGTCCAGGACTGTTTGCAGGCTGAACTCAGTCTGGGGAAAGCCCGAAGCAGGCTGGCGTGGTCTGCACCAGCAGTAAAAGTGTAAGAATGGAAGGAATTAGAGCAAGCCAGTAAGAAGTTTGCTGGTCTGGCCTAGAAGTTTAATGAGAAGTAAGCATCCAGCTTTTAGACATGAATTCACCACCAGCACACAGCAAGTTGTGACCCTCACCACTTGAAATTATGGGACATTAAAAGATAGATGTTGACTCCACCAGAAAGTAGGAGAAGTCAAAACCTTGCAGGCAGGAGCATCTAGCAAGAGATCATAGTAAAATGTGGGAAAGCCTTTGATTAAGAAATTAAATAGCTACGTTAGCTAATAAACACTGTAAGACAGAAGGTTTGCAAATGATAAGAGGATTAAAACATTGCTCTGCCGTTAGACATTTTGCATCTCCCATCCTCCTCCCTCAGATGGAAGTCCCTCAATAAGCCAAGACATTTTGGTAGTTACCAGTTGAACATTAAGAGGAACATGCTGTCAAATGTTAACTCTAAATTAAGATGTTTGTTATAATAAGTGATTATCTCTTTAGGCATATGCCCCCAAATGAACATCCATAGAGAATCTTTTATAAATAATGCTTTCAGAAAATGATAATGATAAAGTGAATTGTTAAGGAAGAGAGGACAAGGAGTCATTCCCTGTGGTGATGCCTTGTTTATTCTAAAGCATATAAATAAATGGTGGGATAATTCCTTCTCTAGAACACAAAGGCTACCCTCAACATACGGGTTTGACCAGGTTTTCCTTTCCCTCTATTTTTGCTAAGCCTATGTATAAAGTGTGCTAATTCTTCCTTTTTATCTAGAGAAATCATTGCAATATCATAGTTAAAGCTGTATATAGACTGATCATTAATTGGGGATTTCAGAGACTTTATTTACTTTTTTTAAAAATTATTCTGAATTGCCTTCCTCTCACATTCTTCTGTGCAAAGTTGAATGCTGTGCTGTGATTGCTCTGTCTGTAAGCTGCTGCATCCTGTACAATACATCTGCTTTCTTTGGATCAAAGTCAGTAGGCTTTGTGAGGGTATCTTGGGTGAAATGGTGAAGGGAAACCATACACTTCTCAGCCACACATGACCTATGTGAATGCAACGTATTTTCTTGGGGTAAACACTTTGGTGATAGGGTGGAGTTGTTATCACTCGATATCCATTCTACCAGTCCTCTCCACATTGATCCAGTACTACTGAAATACCTTGTGCCAATGCTGTCTCACGGGGACAGACCTCCTTTCTGATACAGAAGAGCTATCAAAGGTCTTCTGTCTAGCCTGACATATCATGGCCACAATATCCTGTGATATGTGTCATTGTTCTATTTGATTGTCTTTTAAGTTAAGTGGGAAGATGAAGATCTTCTTAAGACTGGGATCAAGCTAGTTTTTCTAACAATCTCAGATGTATATGCTGTATCGAAAACGCTGAATTTCTGGAACTGAAGACACAAAACCCCAGAATCCAATGTTAGCTATGTCACTGTAAATTAGAACAATCTCTCATAGCCTTAGTGTTCTCCAGGTGTACGTTAAGATCAGAGTCTGGTCAGTAGATTTGAATTTCAAATCTTCAGTGTGGTGACAAATTAATTACAAGAAGATAAGCTCTGATTACCCATCAAGCTTCAAGTGTAGCTCCACAGTTTTCATCACTTTTGCTGACACAACATGTCATTGTCTAGACTCAGTGAACAGTTATAACAAGAATAACATGTTAATTAATGTTGCAAGAAAAAAAGGAGGGGGGATGAATTTGCTACCTCGAATACATATAATTTAAAGGGAGTAAGAGGGCAAAACTATCATCAAACCCCAATAAAAATGTAACCACAACAGTTGTGTGTTTTGATAACCATAGGTAACAGAAACTGCAGAGCTAAATTTGGCAGATGAACACTGTCTATTTAAGTAGTAGAATACATAATATTTTAAATTTATAGTTGATGCTAATGTATGATTTTCAGCAATTTTCAGAATGTTTTTATGATCAGAAAATGTGTTTTGCCTGTCTTACTAGTTGCACAAGATGACTTTAAAGTGCTTCTAGTCTAGTGCAATAACATTAGTCCTTTGTGTAGCACAGTGTCCTACAGTGTGCATAATGACAGTGTAGTTATCATAGCTGTTAACAAATGGGGCTTAATGGTTGCTTCAGTCTTTATGACTCACACGAGACCCTTTAAAAATTGTACTGTAAACTCATTAGATGTAATTTGAATTGGAAGTTCTAGAAATAGATGCTAGCTGATAGACTTTGTTGATGGTCATAGAGCAAAACAATTAATCCCCAGTTTATTTGGCCTGGTGGGTTGGCTTTGTGTTTGTTGATACCTCACATGTTCTTGTTTCTTTCTCTGAAGAACCATTAGAGCTTTTTTTTTTTTCCAAGAGAGGCGGAAAAAATCTGTTCTGTTTGCATGAATTCAAGTTTGAGGCACTTAAACCACCTGGTTTTCAGTTCCACTCACTGCCAGCACTCAACTGTCCTGGTAAGCTGTGCTTTTTTACAGATGTGAGGCAGACTGGTATGAACAGCTTACCCTTAGGAAAAAATCAAAGCATTAGATCAGTGTTGATGTAATTTTTATTTATTTTTTTCTTGAATGCTAGTAAATAGTGGCTGAAGTTCATGTGAACCAGGATGTTTAGAACAGTCTGTTTTGCGCTGCCTGACTTTCAACACGAGGCAATGTGTAATTTACATGAACCTTCTGCAGAAGTTTCTGGATCACGTACCAATGCAGTTCTGGCCTTGTAGCACAGACCCTCCGATTGAAGTCCAGCTTGCCGTTCCACACAGACTCATTTTTTCCAGGATAGAGCTCTTCCCAAGTGCATAGAACACTAGTAAGTAGTTAGATGATGTTTGGCTCATCAGCTGTTCAGTCTTATGATAGAGAAATAACTCTTCCAGCATTCGCTGTTCTTCTGAATGGAGGCACTCAGCAGAGTCGCCCAGCTTTGGTAGCAACCAAAAGAATTCCCTGGACAAGGCCATTAAAATGTTCTTTTCAAAGTGTGCAGAGTATCGCCTGGACGAGCTGGGGCGCAGGCACGTGAGCCAAGGGGTGGGCATGAGCCACTAATTAGGCAAAACAAAATCAAACTTGGATTTGGAGCACTGTGTGGGTCAGAGCCAGCAATGTCTTCTGCTCCAGCAGTGATTTATGACACTTCCTCAAATATGAAACATCTGGGAAGAGAGGTTGGTAAATTCCCTTTGAGAAAGTGCATGCAACAGGATGGCAGAGGAAGGCAAGGCATGTGAAAACTGCCGAAATCTTGTATAACTCTTTGTAGCATTAAAAAACCAAACGAATAAATGAATGTTGCTTCCTCCCTCCTTAGCAAAACAGAGTGTAATGCTTCTGATGGATAACGTCATTATTTTATTTTTCCCAGATAATGAGGTCTCATTTGGGTTAATCCTATGGCAAAGCAACCCATCAAATTAGAGCCCCAGCTCCTGCCTGATCTGTTGTGCCATTATTTCTGCACATCCATTGTTTTACCACATAGTACATTTTATTTGGTGTAGTGATCTTTTCTGTTATGATACTCGCTGATATGGAACATATGATATTGTGACTAGTCCACGTTTTCTGTCATATTTCGCTAGCATAACCTTGCAAGTGGTATGAAAGGCTTTTACACCTGTCAGAAAGGCTTACTTAACTCATATGTTAGAGCTACTGCAAAACCGGCTTGCTGAAATGAGCTGCAAATTCAAAGCAGCATATTGAATTTTGTAATTTATTTGTTCACAGCACAGGTCAATTAATTTATTTCACAGTGATGTAATATTTAATATTTGAAAAAAATAGATAAAGCATGTCTGAGACGCTGTTCTCTGTTCAGCTGAGCAAAACAGCAAATGTTTCTCCTGTTTGCAGCAAATACAATGCATGTCATATGAATAATACTATACAGTGAATAATAAGCATGCTTGCTGAAATGGTTTGGGCTGTATTGTTTTTTCTGTCAATGGAAGATTCCTTAACATTCCTTGTTAAAAGGCACAGTACAATTAAACAAACAAATAACTTTCCCAGACAGGGAAAATAAATAACCTTTCTGGGCCTCCCAAGCTTGAATTGTCATGCGTATTTTATCCATAGTTCTTTGAGACATGAAATATATCTCCCTTTTTGGTTTCTACAAGGCTTTGCAATGTGGGCCCAAGCTTAGTGTAAGCCTTTCCTTCTACTCTAGAACACAGATAATCAATGATTATGGCATCATCCTAATTTTTTAATTGTCTTTTAAAATAGCACTCAAAGAGGTAGCGTTATGTGCTTAGTCAGGTTTGTTTATTCCAATTCCTCAAGCTTCATCTTTTGCCAAACCCAAACATTAAAAAAACAGGACAACAAATCACAAATGATTAGGAAAACAAACTCTTGAGTCTGACTTTCAGATAAGTCACTGATACCAAGAAATCTGAGATGAAAGAGCTGCCAACAGTAGAAACCCAGTATTTTTTTAATAACAAGAAAAACAAACAAACAAAACAGAAATGCTTTTAGGTCCAGTGGTATTTCCTGTGGAGAAGAGACAATAGAATAAATATAGACAATAATAGAATTCAGACAATAAATGTACATAAGTGATTTATTAAAACCAGAATATATCCTATAATCTCAAATAGCTCACTCTTGTACATGTGCTGACACCCCTGGCCTGGTCTTGGTGCATTCTGTCTATTAGGTCCCATATATTATCCCTTTCTGAAGAAAAGGTAAGGGGGAGGCTCTCTTACATGTTCCCCAGCTGCCTGGTGGTGCTCCTGCCAAGATAGATGGCCAGGCTTTGTTCTTAGCAAATGAACTTGGCATTTTCATCCTATTTTTAAATAGATTACAGAGACAAAATACAACAAACACATCTTTCTAGGGTATTTGTCTGTACCAATTTGTTAAGGTAGAGAGTACTTGTATTGCAGTCTCAAGTGTTGATTTTGATGGCCAGGTTTTGTTTCTGTTTGAATGTGTAAATGCTTAACAGCTTGCCAGTAGGTCTTTACGAATATCCCTCCAAACATTTATGCCAGTGCCAACATACATGCATTCAGTTGTATTTTCTGTTTCTGTAATTTCTAAATTCATTTGTGATTTTGGATTTTTGCTAACTTATCATTAGCAGCATCTTGTTTGTGTTATCATAACTATGTGTGAAGTTTTGAGGCATGCCTGTATGGTAGTTGTACTGTGACTTTGCTATTTTGGCACTGAATGCCAAACCTTGGTCTCCTGCTAGAGGGCCAAGATGATGTTTAGATAGTATCATTTATCCATTTGTCATATCAAAATCCGTGACAGTGTCCTGCAGAGGGTAGAGAATATACTTCGCTCTCATGCCTTTATTTAATTGCTTCACTTTGATAGCTCATATTAAGGCTTGTTGTTATTTTTAACAGAAACTCATGCCATATAAAATGCATAGTTGCTACAAGTTGCTACAAAGCAAATGACAGCCTGGATCAAAATGGCTGGGGTCCAGCTGTGTATGTTGCTCATGGCAGAGCCCTGGAAACCCACATTTTTTGGTGCTGTGGCCAACAAGGGTTTGGGATGAGCAAGTGGGTGGCTACTGCAGGGTTAGGAGAAAGAGTAACAGGACTCTTTTCACTTTGTCTTTCAAGATAGTAAAAACAACAAGTAGTTTATGCTGTTCTCCTCCCATGAGAGAAGCAACCCAGCCATGGCCCCTGATGTCTGCAACAACAAAAGTCTGTTTTGCTCCTGATTAATATTCAGATGCCTCTGTTGGTGTTTGAATGAGCAGTGATGGAGGCTGTCAGATGCTATCAAAAAGTTAATGAGCTTGTTTTGCCACTTCATGTGCTTCTCAGTAACTATTCTGAAGGTGAAAAGCTGGTAGGCACATGATCTTCTGAACTGTGAAATCCGGTCTGCTCTTCCTTTAGATATGCTAATGTGGTTTATCTATTTTGTCTGTTACCAATAATCAGAGTCATTTAGATCACCACTGATTTACACACTATGTTTTCCTGCCTTTTTCTTTGAGGACATATTTTTGAGGAACTAACGTCTGGTTTGACGTGGTATTTTTCTCATGCTGGTATCCTCACTTACTCAGACTTTCAGGTGACCCTCCCTGGAAACTATTTGCAGCTGTAGTTGCTGAGTTGCCTTTCATTTATCGTGTAGACAAAATTGTGGTGTGTCAATAGTGACTTCCTGAGATCTGAAATAAGTCTGTGGACACCTGAAGTCTGTTCTTCAGTTCAGCTTAGATTTCTCTAGTGTATCAAATCTGTTGGACCCTCCAGCCTTCTGCTATTGCTTTTCCTAAGCTTTGTGAGAGCGTCAGGTTTTCCTGAGCTTGATTTATAATTTTACTAATCAGAAATCAGATTGCTTGTGATATTACTTCCTTTGATATCCTGGGGAGGTGGTCTAATACATAGATACATTTCAAGTCATATGGTAGTAACAGATGTGGGGAAACAGTGCTGTGCTGGTCAGCTTGGCCTTTTACTGAGTAAGCAATTGTTACCTGTGTATGACTTGCCTGTTGTTTTCTCTACTGGGTTGTCAACATCCCCAGCACTACACTGGGAATTCTTGGGAATTTATAAAAAAAAAAAATTGTGGAATTGATCTTAGATCTCATCATCATAGTCATGTTTTAGTTAGTAACATTATATAATTGTAATTTTCACGTGTTTTGAAACCTACCTTAGAGAAATCAGCTGCTAATAAGTTCCTACAAGATGAGAAATCTTCTTTTAGAAGTTCTAATTAATGACGCTTCCTGTGAGTGGTAACCATCTTCTCTCTTCTAGTAAATTGTGGGGTTTTTTTCATTTTTCAGTGGCTTTCTGTCTGTTTCTCATTATTAATTATTGCTTATTCTAGGAAGAGAAATTACTCCAGGATGAGATTCTGTTTGTTGACTCCTTTCATAGCCTTTTTTGGCTTTTATTGATGTATCCATGGTCCAAATGTTCCAAAAATCTCTTTCAGAAGTTGTACATCTTCAGAGATTTTGTTACTTTTCAGTTTTCAACAAGAGTCCATGCTTGCCAGGATGTTACTTTGGTACATTCTGTACCCCACATCCATCTTTCTGAGTCATTGGCTAGCATAACTTGTATAAGGCAGCCAGAAAGATCCTTTTTAATTGGAATCTACCCCTTTGCCCTGCGAAATTCAGATATGAATAAGAATGAAAGCCTAGGAGAGTCATATGATGTTTCTGCAGAATCAAGGCAGAAGCTTCAAGGAAGAGATTGATTTAAATGAAATATATATGATATGTACATGTATGTTTTTGTGTATGTGTATATATATATATATATATGCTTAGCTGAAACAAACTCTAGGCAAGGTTGGGGTTTAGAGATGAGTTAAATGAAGAGGATTTTTGGCCATGAATACGCTAACATATCTGTATTTTTGGAAGGGAAAAACCTTTTTTGTTTTCTTATGTTGAGGAAGTTTTATATTGTGAGTATGATTAACCAGAGCACGTAAATGCTGGTTTTACACTAAGCATGTGCTTAAGGACTTCTGCTTTTTGGAATCCTGGCTTCATGGAAGAAAGCTGATCAGACAGTATTTTGAGCCACAAGGAGCTTTCTCTGAAATAAGCTGACAACAGCTCCTTAACCAGTTGAAGACTGGAAGCACAAACCTGCATAATCAGCAATGGTCCTGCTTTTATTACAATGAAACTCCTGCCAATAAGTGAGACTGGATATTCAATCTGCCAGCTGGCATCTTCCCTTCCCCTCTGAATTTTGATTATTTTTACAACAATAACTATAAAACTTTGTGTTACTGTAATGCTTTGCATTTGAGGAGCTTAGAGTGCTTTACAAATGCACAATAACTGGTTAATTGGATTAGTCTAATTGCCAGAAGGTAAATATAACTGTTTTATTCCCATTTTACAGAAGAAGAAATTGAGGCAGCAAGAGGTTAAGTTATAGCAGACTGTTTAGCATTGGTGTAGTGAAGGGAGTAAAAAGGATAAGCTTGACTGATAAATAGAAAGGGAGATAAAATAAGGTAATGTTCCCCCTTTGGTGATCTAGGACAGTCACTGGAAGCTGTATCTTTCATTTCACCCTTTGGTTTGTAGCCCTGTGAGCTTGACAAACTAGTGTTTCCTTTCTGAGAGGAAAGAGTAACTCCTCCAAAGGAGAAGCTGAGATAGAAATACTTCGGATTTTTTTAGCATTATTATTTTTGCTAATATGATGGATGTAATTGGTAAGGTTATGATGTGAGTGCAGCCAAAAGAAAAAGAAAAAAAAATCCTACTTAGGCTGTGCAGAGGGAAAATATTTGCAAGGGACTTGCTGTGCTAACCTGGGCCTGTGCTGACCAATTTCCCTGGGCCCTGCAGCTATATTGCTTCCAGCACCCATGCTTGGCTTGTTTGGAGCTCTTTCAGGCACATTTCTACCCTGTGATGTATATATTCAGGCTCGCCTGTACTGAAGGCACTAGTGACCTCCAGCAGCAAAACAGTGAACCTGGTACCAGTTTCCCTGTGACCGTCATGCAGTCGGTGATTATTGATCCCTTTCTAGGAAACAGGCTTTGCATATGTGAAGTTACTGTCGTCGTCCTTTTCTCTATTTACTGCCCTTGCCTGGCACAGAGAGATTTAGAAATTTATGTGTGTTGTGTATGTAGCAGGTTATTGTATCTTAGATCAAAAACAGTGGAACTGTCCTTGAAAAGGTACAGCCTGGTGAAGTAACGATGAGAATGGTCTTAAATTATTTTAGTTAAAAAGAGATTAAGGGAAATGCTTTGATCTCCCATGGTAGTGATGAACTTCAGCAGATGTACCTGAAGTCTCCAATTCTTTCTTCTACTTTCTCTCAGTTAAGTAAAAGATCACCAAAATCTACAGCATTTGGTTTCTGCATTTTTATTTCAGAGAGAAACTCATTTGAGGGTGAGTGAAATGCTCATTAAGTTGTGCCAGCTCAGTAGATACAGAGTTGTTTCCACTAGCTAGCTAATCTGTTGACCATCAGCCATAATAAGAGAATGATTACATCTGCATCTATGCAGTTAGTTGTGTGTTCCTTGGTATGTCTGTATCAATCCACATTTGGATTTGAGTGATAGTACATATGTATTATGTAAATTTAAGAAGGCACTTAAGGATTTTGTGGACTGCTGAATATGGGGGGGGTGAGGGGTGGGAGGAGAGGGTGCAGCTTGTAATCAATATGGTAAATTACACCGTGAGAATTTGACCTCCTATTTTTATTTAAAAGTTATTATGCATACTATAATACTGTGCATGCTTGTATGCTTCACCTACTTTATAAGGAAAAAAAAAGCTAAAGAAGAAAGCATTCATTGGTTTTAATTCATTCAGCTTCTTAAAATATACATGGTAGCACATTGCTTTAAAAAAGTGTAAGAGAGCAGAAGAATTTGAGGCAAAAAAGTTCATGTTTTCCAGATAATGCTCACTTGTCACTGTATTGGCTCACTGTGGTTTGCCTGATTGACCCAGCTGCAATGAATGGAATCGAGCAAGAGCTGTTTGCCTGAGTCTTTCCGATGTGCTAACAGGAAGGAGTAGTGGCGATAGTCGTAACCTTCATCATCACAGAGAGAGAACAGAGAGGGGAGGGAAAGAAAGACCGAGAGCAAATGAGAACAATATTTGGCCCAAATTGGTTTTCCTGACCAAACACTTGGTATTTTTGGTTCCAAAGGCCGCTGGCTCAACGATGAAAATGAACTAATCCCTATTAGGAAGTCTTTCTGGATTTTGACTGAGAAGTGTTTGGTGTTGAATGAACGAGCTTTGAGAGAAGCTTTTGTCCATGTTGTGTTCTCATTAGCAGTGTTCTCATTAGCAGAGCCTTGTGATAAAAATGGGTACATTGCCCTAGTTTTTATTTATTAGAACTAAAATCCAATGTGCAAGTAACCCTGATTTTTATTTATTTATTTTTTACTTATTTCCTTATCTACCTGTGCTGTGTCTTGCATGAGTGCCTTGTTGCCCCATCCCTTCCTCTGCGTACAATCCCAGTGTGAGAGTCTCGCCCCCCTTTCCCTTCCTTTCTTCTCTCTTTGGCATATGCCATGTGCTGGCTCTTGCCCCACACTGTAAGCTCGATAATGGCTGAATGGTGACACTTGCAGAGGGAAAAGTTCATCCTGCCCAGTTTCAGAAAAAACCACAAAAGTCTCAGTTTAAAAGCTGGTTTCTCTAGACTCTGTATATAACCTGCAGAGAGAAGCTTCTTCAGAAGGTAGTTCAAAAAATGAATCTAGCTTTAGTGCACTGAAATGTCCTATGGAGGATCTGCTTTCCAACTTCACTGACACATGAGGAACCTGGTGTTCCCATCCTCTTAAGGTAATAAACGTTACCTGAAGTTGGGAAGCTGAGCTCTCTTCATCTGTGCTCTGGTAAACAAGTTTTCTCCTGTAGCAACCATACTTTGAGAAGCAAAATAATAATCTTCTAACACATTGTCCTTGCATAAAAATGTGGTTATTTTAAGTGTGTTTAGAATTTTTCCAATGCCTGAATTCCATCTTGGGTGCTTTCTAGCTGTGTTTATGAGACAGAAGCAAGTGCCTGTGAAGGAAGTTGCATCAGGGAGCTGTTGCAGCAGGCAACCAAAGGCTGTGACACCAGCAGAGTATTGGCTTTCTCATGCTGCCCTAGAAATGTGCTGCAACCCTAAACTGCAGCATCCATCAAGATAAGGTTTAAGGCCCTTTGTTCTGTGCCCTTGACCCTTCAAGCCTAAGACCGGGCTGTCCTTTGTGTTGAGGGGTGTTGCTAGCAAAGCCCCTCCTGAGGCAGCTAGACTAAATCTTACACAGTTGGTTAAAATGTTGGTGTGATAAAAAGGCAGCACTTCATGGGCTTGATCTTGCCTGGGACCCATATCCTTGTGATATAGGACTGGACTCTAATGAAAGAAATTTTCCATATAAGTACCTAGTACTTTCTGTTCCTGATTTATCTAGAAATTCTGGCAGTTTTTCTGTCTAAAAGTCTCGTTAGTAGGGGGAATCTCATGATATTTTGGCAAGTCTAAATCCCAATTTTGGATAAAACCACTAAGTACAGAAACATATTGGACAAGGAAAATAATGGATGTAGTATACTAACTTTTTTTCCTAGCTGAAAAAAGCTTCAATTCCAAGCAAAGATTTGGCTTAGGTTTTCTTTTTATTTCTTCCCTAATTAGTTCATTTGTTGCACTCTCCTTTCAAAACAGACCTTTCTGCTTACTTTTCACCTTTTTTTCAAAGCCCTCTTATTCTGTACTGGACTCCTAAGACATCTGTTGCCTCTCTAGTTTTCCTATTTCAACTTTAGAAGCTGATTTTTTTTTTTTTTTTTTATTTTGAGAACTACTGTTTCCATCTTAATAGCTCAAATTAGCAGACAAGGGAAATTGGGGGCTGGAGAGGCTAGAAAAACAGGCTAGGAAAGAGGAGATGATGGAAGAATATGACAGAAATACATAAAATGCAGTAAAGGAAAGATCTGTTCGAAACATAGCAGGAAGTATGGGAAAACCAGAAAGTGGAGAGAAAAAGCAAACAAACAGAAAAAGAAAAGAATTTCATTGCCAGCATGAGATCTTCACTCTTTCCTCACCTCTGTTGGTATGATTATGTATTTGCTGGAAGCATGCAGGATTTTGTGGAAACATCTTCCCTGTTGTTATCCCTGGATAGAATGATTCCTTTGAAATGACTTGGAGGAGTGGAAAAGTCATTAATCAAGCCATCTTCCCAGCCTCTACATGAGTCTCACCTGAGAGGAGGAGCTGGAAAGTGAAGAATAGGAATGATCATTTCAGGGCTGGAAAAAAAATGGACAGGACTGTCTGGAAAAAAGAGACAAAAAGAGCAGCCTACTACAGAACTTCCTAATATCAATATATCCCTAAAAAAAAGGAGAATATGGTTGTGTGTGATTTGCTAGAGGAAGTAGAGGGACGTCAATTTAAATAAAAAGAGGCTAGCAACTTCTAAATTCTAATTTTCTACTTTATATATATAAAAATAAAGTGAAACTTAGATGAATCAGTTTTATTTGTGCTTGTTTGGATGGTACGATGGCCGTGAATTGTTTGTTTCAAGGGGGTCTGCTTCACCTCTTTATTTCACTATGGGAACAAGTCTCTCATACTGTTTGTGTCTCAAGAGCCATGCCAGAAGTCTGCAGTTCTTGTCTTCCTGCTCAGAACCGTTTTGCTTGGCCGTGAGCATAAAAGCTCTAGGGAGGCACTGTCTATTAAGGCTAATTCTGTTTCAGCCTTATCCAATGCTTTTTGTCTTTTGTGTGGCTCTCTTGCACTGTGTAGTTTGGCAGTAGTTGTAATCCATGTGCCTCTGGCTTATGAAATGCTGTACTGGTTCAGTTGCTGTCCAGTGACCATGTTCCATACGCTCTTTCTCAGCAGTTCACAGAGTTTAAATGTATGCACCGGTCTAATCTGACCTCCTGCACAGAACTAGCTACAGAATTTTGTCCAGCCATCCCTGAGCAATCCCAGTAAATCCAGGTTGCATCTGATCATGGCTGGTACTGACTGTGAAGTGTGGCAGCTGGAAGCAGTGGAGATCTCAAAGCAGGTTGTGCAGAAACTGGGGCTTTCAAAAGCTCCTAAGCATCTAGGAACACACAGCACAGTACTGTACTGAGTAGACCTCTCCAAGCTAGCACTGAAACCAGTGGCACAGTGATGCCTTGCTAGGTCTTTTTATACTATATGAGAAACAGGCCTAAATATCACGGAAGGACCATACTGTTAATGCACTGCTCTGTGCCATGTAGGCATACTACCTTGTTCAGTGCTGGTGGGGAGATCTCTAGTGGATGCTGGGATGCACTGTGAATGCGCCTGTTGTGTTTCAGAAGCAGAAAATCCCATCGACTTCCAGTGTCACTTCTAGAGTGCTACTGATTTGTTAGAGTGTTTCTGATAATCCTTGCCTAATTGGCTTCTCTTGTGGTCCATGTGGGTTGTTACTGTTGCCGCTGCTGCAGAATGATGATTTGTATTATGGGGAAAGTCCTGGAGATCCTGAAGAAAACCAAAGCGCTGTGATTCTGCATGCTCTCCAACATGTAGGAAAAAACAGGCCATACCCCAAGATCTTATTGCAACAGGCACTTTTTTGTCATGTTCTGCAGACAAACAGTGTATATTGGGGGAATGATTTTATTCAAATTCTTAAGAGGATACAGTGAAGAGCTTCGGTGCTACACGCAGTATCTGGGATGATATCCAAAAAGCCCAGATGTTTAGTCTTCAGTGGCTTCATTTTAAGCTATTAAATGTGGAGTTTATTTTTTGGTTGGAAGCTGACTTTTTCTCATTTTTCTTGGTGTACACTGAAATGTTGACTTTTCTGAGGGAATCTTGATTCTGTTGGTTAGCCCATTAAGCAAGTGCAATACACTTGTGCCACATGTATGCATTAGCATTGGAATCATGTGATTTGCTGGGGATTTTTTGTTTTTAAGGGTTTTCATTTTCATTATCTGGGATAGAAATGCAATAAATTGGTGCACTAAATGCAAATTTCCTCACTTACAAAATGCCTCATAGGAAGGTTAAGTGGGCACACCAAGTTAGGTGTAGCTGTAATGTAGACTAAGGGAGGGAAAGGCTGCCTAGTACTGTAGCTGTGTCACACCATCATGTTTTGCATGAGGTCCTTCTTCTGTCACATCTGCTTTTTTTTTTCAATAAAGGCAAAGAAAGGGTATGTCTTTCTCATGTGTAATGTTTGTCCCAGGTATCATGGAGAAATAAGAAAAAGCCCAATAAAATGAGAGAACAGGATTATATGATTTCTAGAAGGACAGAATGTTTCCTCTTTCTAAATGTCTCCCAAGTCTGTTGCTGGAACCTCATAATGTCTTCAAATGCAGGAGACAGCACTAGGGAGGGTGAGGCTGTTGCTCCCCTTGACTTGATACGAAAGTGGCAATCCCCATTACCTTCAAAGGCTCCAAGCCTGATAATGTGAGGGAATCTGCACCTCTGGGGAATGATTACTTGAATTAGATACCTGCCACCCTGAGGATTAAGATCATGAGGACTATTTTTTTCCTTTCCCAACCAGATATAGTGAGAAGGTCCATGTTCCCATCACCCCTGCCCCTTAGCAGTGAAAAATATACCTGCTCTCAGGGTCATATAACACATTAACATCTCTGTAGAAATGCCCAGTACAGGATCTTCTGATGACATTATATGCAGAATACGTGGATGTGCCATCTCCTGATTCATGCACCATCTGCCTGTGTCACCTGCTGGAAGCTCTGGAAGAAAGAGTCCCAGGTCTGCCCCAGAAATACAAAATGGCAACTAGGAAGGTGTAACGGTAGAGTAGCAAGCTGCTGCCAAGGCTGCCATCTCTGCATAATGAAGATGAGATGGGTTACCTTTTGTGGGTACCGTTTTGGTCATGGACCCTGAGAAACTCTGTGTTTCCCTTGATTTTTTCAGCCAACTGGTACATCACCATCTCCATTCTCACACATGTCACTGCTTCCAGGGTCCAGTGGGCTACAGGAAGTTACTTTCCTTTGCATTTGGTCACAAAAAAGGCTTTGAGAGCAACAGGCTGGGGATAAAACAAGCAGCCTGCAAATTTTTTAGTACAATATTTATACTCTAAGAAAGCACAACCATGCGTGCCGGATATTCATCTGGCTAATTCTTGCTGTTGACAGGAAGCAGACATTCAGTCTCAAAACATTTACACATCTCTGCATTGACAACACCAACATGTATTTGGTGTCTGCGTAAGAGATTCCTGCAGTCCTTTTGACTATTACCTTCCTTGCCTGTTCTAAAGAACATAAGACCAAGTGGCTGATCAAGAACCTACACACACAAATATGTGAGATTCAGCACTATTTCTTGAAAGACTAAAAAATAACTTTAGATTGCTAGTTGTTTATTTCTTTGAGATAGTGTATGAGGATGCTGCTGGGCATTTAAAATGTCTTTTTATAGGCATTTTGACATCCTAGACAAAATACGTCCGCTGGGTTTCTGTGTCCTGGCAAAACTTCTCCCTGCTTTCTTTTTCATTTTCACTTATTTGATGTACTAAGCTGATACAGAACCACTCTCTGCAAACAAATTGAGATCCTTCTACAGACTTGGGTATCTCTCAGTGGTTTTCTGTATAATTTCGTAAAAATTATGGGATTTTTTTAAAATAAAATATCTCTCATAAACAAGAGAATATTATTATATCTGAATTGTCCTCACTTTCTTTTTTAAAAAGAATATTTTAGCACATAATTTCCTCCTCCTTCCCACTTATCTTCTATTATTAAGCATTGAAATGCATACCTTTCTCTAAACTGACTTCACAGAGTGAAAGTTGTCCACCATTGTATATCTGGCAGTGTATGTCAGAGTTTGCTCTTCAGTTAAACCCTTAGGTTCTCCAGAGACCCTAAACAAAATGTTTTTATGTGCAGAAGGTGTGTGAATATTTAGGAAGGGCTACTGAGGACAGTCACTATTGATGTAGCTGATATTATTATGATCTGTATGCAGGCTTGGACATATCAGTCAGCATCGTTACAACACTCACCTACCTCTCTTTCTAAGGCATATTCCAGATTTCACATCTCATCTTTAATGATGTTGCTACCAAAATTCCCTCGACACCTGCTCATTACACAAAGTTGGGAAGTATTAGACAATTACACAGAAAGGTAATTAGATGATCCTGAAGACTGAATTGCAAGAAACAGAGAACAAAACCAATAGTGAAATCATCTACTTAGGAAGTAACAGGAAAAACTCTGCATGGGAAGTTGGAAGCTTATGTGTAACAAATAAAGGAAAAGGATGACAGAAGTATTAGATGATCTTGTAAGTGTCCAAGCCAAAAATGGCCACGGCTATGAAGGCAACAAATATGGTACAAGGACATATCAGGTGATCCTTCCAGCAGTTAAAGGCTAATATTACAGAAATTATGTGAGTCACTGGTGTGACCCCAGGTGGTCTTCTGGTGTAGGGTTACTGTCATCCATTTTCCAAAAAGACCCAGGATGCCTTTTCCAGTCCCACATTTGCGCCTTCTCTCTCTGCAAGCTGTGTGAAGACTTATTGTGGACTTGAATTTCAGTGTGCAAGAGGCTTCCTACATGTTGGGATTTGTCTACAGAGGATTGTCCTTCTGCTGGTTTGACCTGCTGGTGATTCACAGTCGTCATCCAGGCGGCTTCAGTACGGCCTCCAGATAGCATCCTTCATCATACCTCTGTGATGTGTGACGGCTGTGTACTGTACAGCAGGTGATTTAAAATTCAAGCTGACAGTCAAAATAACACTAAATAGCTACCTTACATCAAAGAAAGAAAGGAAGAAAGTAAGTTTTTAGCTTAAGATTAAAACATTATATTATTCACTTGATTCTTTTTTAAGTATTTGAGGTATGTGATTTGTAATGATAGGAAAACTACAGGTTCAGAAATTCAGATTAGAATAAAAGCCAGCATTTCAACCACTTTATCTGCATCTTCCACTTACCTAGATTGTAGAACTATCTTGAATCTGAAAAATGGATTTGAGATCTTGAAAAGAGATTTTCTGATGTGATTTCTTCGCCATTCTTTTTTTTTCTTCTTTCTCAGTCTGGAAAACTAATAGCCATTTCTGGGATACTATAATAGAATTTTTGAACTTCAGGCTACAGATAGATGTGGTAGATACATGATGAGATGCTCAAAAGGTGCAACTGGTATTTAACCACAAAAGGATCTATTGCAAAAGTAAAAGAACGCTTTATGAACAGTGATCGGCAACATAGCTATAACACTATAGGAATACTTCAATTGTGTTTGTCTGAAATACCCTGTAAGACCAAAATCATTGCGTACTGAATCTATACAATATCTTTAACACAGGTTTTGTTCCAACCTGCGTGTTGTGGCTGGTCCTGCTCTGTGCCACCCATCCCTGCTGTGCTTCCCCTCCATAGCACAGGTGTAACGTCCATTTCCTGAAAGCACACTGCCCTCTTGCTCTAAAAAAGTTGTTGGTATTTTAGCATTATGGTGATGGTCATATCAGGATCTTTTTCTTAGTATCAGAATCATGAAATATTCAAAAGGTATTGCTCATCTCTGCCTAAAACTCCAAGATTTCATGAGTGTTGGTGGGTTGGAATAGGAGCTCTCTGCATGTTATCCAAAATGTTTAGCATAGAAAAGGTTGATGTACTAGAATTGGCCAACTGGCATGAAAACAACATTTCACTTTCTTGGGAAAGTGCTATCGCTTTGCTGCCTTTTAGAAGCTATAGTTGTTTTCTGAATTACAGGTGGTTTGCATAAAGAACATAAATTGCTGTGCTCTTTATCACTGCTTACTGTGTGACAAATACACAGTCCAATTTTTCAAGTGTAGTGTATTGAAAATGAATGTCTATTTGAAATGAAAACCATTTCAGTACTTGAGCATCCTCCCTGTGGAACAGGCTGGATAATAACATGTTCATCACCGTGGGTTATTTTAATATTTCCTGAAGCCTGCACAAGATGCTTTCTATTTTCTTGTCAAAACATACTGAAATGAAAATTATTTTTAATAAAGTACAGTAATCACAGTGTGATCACCAAGTGCATCTTCTCTTGTCAGATTGTTTCTTCCTACTCGCGAATATTTGCAGTTACTTAATGTTATGATTGCTGAGCAATCCAGTGTTGGAAGGAATAGAATGGAATATTTCATTTCTGACAAAGAGCACTGGGTGATAGAGAACATCCTCCTTTGCCTCCTAGAATAGTATCATTGTTTAAACCTAATGCTGGAAGAGTTGACGGCTGAAGGATTTAATTTTTCCTCCCAATATTTCATTGCTGTTTTCCATAGGTAGCATACGATGAAAGCAGAACTTCCATAGATACTGTTTTGTCTGTGCCTGTCCGTAAGTGCCTGCTGGAGTGCCATGCCTGGAAGGTGCTTAGCATGGCAATATTAACATTTGTTTCTAACTAGTCCTTGGGAGCACTGGAGTTAGTCTTATAGCTTCTTAGGTTACATGGTCTTTTGGTGAACAGCTGGTGGATAACTTGCTTAGCTTTAGGTAAACTGAGGTCCGGTATCTGGAAGAGAAAATTGCATGTCTGTGTCTACACAGGCACTGGGAGCTTTCAGAGATGATGGCTGGATGATTTATTTTTTTCTTCCCTTAAACTGTTTTTGTACACCAGGTTTTTTACTCAAGTTGCTCAGCTCTAAAATAAGTGATGGACAAATCTCAAGAGATTTGGTTTCATATCTTACCCAAACATTAGCCAAGCTAAGTAAAGCTCTGGAGTTTGCATAACTGAGCATGAAACCTCAGAAGAACAGACTTTCTCATGAGAGTGTCAGTGTTTCCTGCTGGCTGGAAATACCAAGAAAATAGTCTTTCTTGTGGTATTTTGGAACTTCAGCATCTGGACGTTGCTGTAATCAGAGAAGAAAGTGAATATGAAAAATAATTGTTTAAAAAGCGAACCCTTTTTCAATTTTGAGTGTGAGATTCCTTTCAAGTTTTTTCAGTGAAGCTATTAATTGATATTGTAACTCTGTATCTGAAAGTAGGAGATCTTAATCTGAAACTGCAAGATCTGCCTATTTTGTTTTGGGTATTGCAAAATATTATCACTTGTGAGTCACTGAGTATTTCTTCAGTCAAGGGAAGAAACTGCTATTGTATCCTTCCCTCCTTTTTATGTAAATATGTAACCAAGCACTGCTCTTGGTGTACTGGTTTTTTGGGAGAACATTCTGCTTTCTTCAATCAGGGCTTCAAGTGTGAAATTCAGCTCAGCTGCAGAGCCGCAATGAATGTCTCATGCTAAACAAGTCTAGTAAAAATAAACTTAATTATTACATATATAGCTAATACACTGATAAGAAATGTTATGGTACTAAATAACTGTAATATGAAATCATAAGTTGGTTTATATGGAAATTGTAGACATGAGCTATCCCTGTATTTAAAAAGAGAGTTAATCTTCATTTTGGATTGTGACAGTGAATCGATGAGACTTGCAGAGGGAATAACTTCAAAAGTTAAAGATGGAAAAGTGTGTTTATCTCTTGTCCTTCTGCCACTGCAAGATTTACAACATGTTCTCCTCTTTATTCAGTCCATATTTAGTAACTCGAGCAATGAATTTTCCATTATTGGCTTTGTATGATTAATCCAAGTTTGCTCTGTTAGCAGAATATCAGGAAATATTTCTCAACTTCCTTCTCAGTTTATTTTCACCACCATTTTCATTCTTTGACAGGTCCTCATGAAGTCTTACGTCTCACTGTTTATGCTGGTCATGTGCTGCAATTTGATTGCCCATAGGTACTCACTCACATCTAGATTCACTTTTAAGATCCCAAACACTTGGTGTATTATTAGGGATAATCAAATGGAGTTCTGCTGTTCGCAAAGTCTGGATTTTTTATGGCTATATTTGTGTTCTTTCCAGAATTTCCTGCAGTTTGCTAGTCTTTGTTGTTCTGAATTGCCAGGAATGCAGTGTAAATATTGAGAGAGGGTAGTCAAGTGCAACATCGTTTTCTTGATGGGTACATTTGCTAAATTTCTACTGCTTGCCCCTCTCCCCCTCGCTGTTGTTATTGCAACCATATTTCACAGAGCTTTTGTCAGTTTTGAGGTCTGCTTCTGTTATTTCAGAGAGTATGCTTTTTGAAGGATTACCTTCCAGAAAAATATACATATGCATATAACTATAATTATTTATTTATTATGTAAGTATTTTTTCCCACATACCAAAATTTTATAGGTTTCTTTGTACTGTTACCTTTACTAATTGGAGATTGCACAAAAGTTTCAGTTTAATAAGATTTTAAAATGTAAGAAAATATAATTATGAGTTCCATACTTCAGTTTTGCATGTAAATATTATCATTAATTAGTTGTGCAGTTAATAATGACCTGCATTCATATGCATTCTGTTTAAATAAAAGTAATTGAATGTTTAAATTAAGAGTGTGTTTGCAAACAGATGTCTAAAAATTGTTTGTTAGTTATTTACAGTGCTGTTTTTCTCCATTTCTGTTGTTATAAAGTGGATTAAAATAATGCAAGAGGAAATAGAAATCACTGCAGGAACATAATCAAAGTGACAGTTTTGTGCCCTATTTCCATATCAAGCTAAAGCAAACAAAAACATTCAGCTGTATATGCATACTTAACAACATAGGTGTATCTCTGGGGAGTGATCAGAAATGAAGGGACTATCTTTTCTTTCTCGCATTTAAGACTCTCCATTTCCAATTATTTTTCTAACTATATATTAGCTGTTTTAATTAAAAGGTGATGATTCACCACTTTCTAGCCACCGGGAACATTTTTATAAAGTAGAGGTTTAAAAATAGTAATATTGTTGACTAATTTACTATTACTCTGAGCATTTGGAGTTCTTGGAACATTTTAGCACAATTTGAACAATGAAAGAAAAAGCTTTTTTCAGTAATTTTGTGTTCAGGGGTGATTCAACTTCTTTGCTTGCTAACTCTAATTTTCCAAAGCTTATAAGACTTCAATTTGATTCTTTATCTAAGCATAAAACAATATCTGAAAATGGCATAGTAAATTACTGGATATTCACTTTTTTGCAGTCTACCAGGTTGTCGGAATGAATACTACCTTTTAAGAGACACTCTAAATAAAGTACTGGGCAAAAGTGAACTTTACAACTTAAATTGACTTAGGTTCTCATGAAACCCAAGTGGTTTCATCCAAGTGTGAAGGAGAAACATCTCACTGATTATTATATATTTGCTTAATGCTGTATATATAACAGTGTTTGTGTAAAAACTTTGTGCTAGTGTCTTCATATGTGTGCATATATGTATACAGGTATGTATGGAGGTGACATAAAGTTAAAAAAAATATATTTTTGATAAATATATTTTATTTCATGGTTTCTCAATTCAACAAGTAAATTTGACTGCTGCCTCTTCCCTAGGCTGATATTCCTCTCCCTTATCACAGCCCCATTTGGGAATGATTTTCAATTTCCAATCTCTAAGCAACACTAACAAACATTAATGAAATAAACAAGCACTCCCTTAGAATGACTCTATCCGCCTTTTTTGTCCAAACAGCCCCTACACGTCTTGTAGATGCAGCATGTATGACATGCTCAGATCTGATCTATTGAATTCTAAATGGCCATAAACAAGGACTGGGAACTTCTTTACGTTAAGAACACATTGTATCCTGGTGGGAAGCGGGATTCTAAGTGGTCTGCTACATTAGACTTAGAGAAACAGGTTTAGGTATAGCAGAGTTTTTGTAATCACACATAAGCAAGTTTGGGTTTATCTTTAAAAAGAAAATTCTCCACGATTATGTAATTTATGCAAAGTTTTATGTTGCCAAAGGAAGTTGTCGTGCCAAAGCCAAACTCTTCAAGGTGGGAAAATGGCAGTGCTGGAGTCCCTCCTTTGTTATAGCTTCCCTCAGACTGCCAGGTCAGCCACTGGCACCATGGGCCCTGCAGCCGTGCGGGTTGTGTGGGGCAGCGCCAGTCAGCATTTCCCACCTGTCAGGCTGCATGTGCTCTCCTATCGATGCAAAGATGTTAGCTTACAGAAACAAAGCATTAAAACTTCTGGTGAAGTGAGTTTGTTGACATCAGTGGAACCAGAAGAGCTCCTCAGTATGTGTGAACTCACAGTCAGTATATTTGGTTACTTTTCTTATTTTTTTTTAAAATAACAAGATTAGTTACCCAGAGTTGGAAAGTGCAGAGTACTAGTTCACCTGAATTCAAGTGATTTAAAGGAGCCGCTGGCTGGTGATCAGATGTGATGTTTGGCCTTGTGGCAGGGTGAAGCTGAGAGCTCACCAGCCCCATCTTATCCTCCCTCGTTCATCATGGCTTCATCTTTCTCAGCCTCCTGCCAGAGGTTGCTGCCTTTGCCCTCTCTTGTTCTTTGGTTTTTCTTTTATTTTCTCTTCACCTGGGTCATCAGGATGGATCTGGGCTGGTTGTGTGGGTTGCCCTTTCACATCCCTCTGTGATCTTGGGGCCGTGGGCAGGCGGGTTCAGGGGGCAGCAGCAGGAGGAAGGAGGGAGCTGCTGAGAGGACCTAGAGGTGTGCAGCCGGGAAGGAAGGAGGGCAGGGCCGAGTGGGTGCAGATTAGTTTGGCAGCTGTGACAGCTCCTTATCCGATGCTGTCAGCACTGACGTCTGCTAATGGAGAGTATTCCATGCAAAAAAGCACTGTGGTGTGCTAGCTGTAAGTACTAATTGGGGGACCAGATTTTCAGGTTACCCTGAAACCTGTGTTCCCTTTTGCTTCCAGTAACTAATGCTGCTTTTGGAAGCGGCAGAAGAGCTGTCTCAATTCTCCAAAAAGGCAGCCAAGCCCTCGTTCCCATCACTACATGAGTGCAGCTCCCAGAGGCAGACTGTGAAGCCCACTGTGCCAGTGGGAGTTCGCCTCTGCTGTGTGCCACCCCTACAGCACTTTGTGATAATTGTGGGAACCGCAAGTGGCAAGCAGTCCCTTAAATTATTTGGCATTACCCTTAAGTACCCGATCAGTCAGGGCAATGCAGAGTTTGATGTCTAAGAGCTCTACACACCTGCAATTACTTAAATCCACAAAATTGCACCCATAGGTATTTGCAGGCACAAAAATGTTGGCATAAAATTAGAGGCCATTTCCTAAAACCTGTGCCTAAATTTTGATGATATACTATATGAGGGGGTTGTTATTTTGAAATGGATTTGTGGAAAGCAATTGAAAATCTCCAGGCATCCCATCTGTGTTTAAAGTAACAACAATAACAAAACTTTAAATTAGCATAGGAGATTTAAGACATTTCAGGAAAACATTGATTAAATCTGCCAATGAAATGAATGTGTTTGGCGAGTGACCTAATTAGTGTATACTTGGTTCTTTTTCACTGCACTGCTTACCACTAATTGCTGTTCTGCTGGTCTTCTCCTGACAAGTAAGAAAAAACAAGGATGAGGGATTTGTTGAGGAAATAGTGACATTCAGTTTTAATTCATTTGAACCTGCTGCCAAGCTTAATTATGGAACTGAGAAACTGAGACCTGGAGGCCCCCAGCCGTTTAGGTTATAGGAGACGGAGATGTTTAGTGTCTGCCGGTGTGTTTGGGTAACACTTATTGCAGCTAGCTGTAAACTTGTGCTTGCTGATTCTTAGCTGTTTTCTTTCCCCCACAGGTACAAAACCACTGGTTTTAGTCCTTAAATTTAAGTATTTAGCTCTAATGGCATTGAGCCAAAACGAAATTACAGGCATTTTATTTCTTAGAGGAAAGGTTTAGCAATTAATCTAAATAGTCTTGTCTTAGGTTTTTTTGTTTGTTGTTTTGTTTTGTTTTTTTGTGTTTGCATGTATAAACTACTAATGTCATTCTACAAAAAAACCTTGGGATCCTGGAATACTTGTTGCAGCACTGGAGTGCCAAAGTCACCCTCAGTTTAAGTACACTTGAGCTGAGGGGCTCACACTAGTGATAAATTCAATCCCCATCTCTTAAAGCAGCAGGGGATAATGCAGCTTCCCCTATTTGCATTTGGAGCTCTTAAAGGAAAAGGGCAGGATGCTTCATGAAAAAAGGGGAAATAGTTTTGGTTTTGGTTTCCTGTGGTGGTGATGAATTCTTGTGAGCATAGTCTGAAGGTCCCGGTTTAGAACCCAAGTGCATTTTTCATAATGTTCTGCACAAAAAAGGGAGGAGGGGGGGGGTAGGGAAGTATAATTTATTGACCAGAATGTTTATGAGGCAGTGCACGCACACACACAAAAGAAACAAAAAGGGGGAAAAAAAAGCTGTGAAATTTGAGGCTGGTAGAGGGTGGGGCTGGTGGGGCTTGCACTTGTTTTTAAAAGAGGAAAATGAAATGTAAGACATTTTCTTAGAGCACCAGCATCTGATTGGCAGGCCCTGGTCTGAATCCCTCCCTGGCAATGCTTCCAGCCAGTCTGCTGCCTTTTCCCGGGAGGATTCAGGGAATAGTTATCTGAGCAGGGATGGGTGCCTGAGCAGCAAAAGCCACCCGTGCAAAAGCCACCTGACACAGCAGCTTGGCTCTGCCAGCGGGGCCAGAGAGAGGCAAAGCCTGAGCCCGCTCCAGCCATAGCCTGGGTAGGAGGGAAGGACTCTTGGCAAAGGGAATTGAGGATTCATTTGTGCTGCGGGGAGAGCTGGAGAGGGATGTTCCAAGACCTAATTTTTAGCTTCTGTGGAGACTAAACTTGATCTACCCTGAAAAGTATATAAAACAAAACAAACCAAACCCCCAAAACCCAAACAAAAAAAAGCCACTGCTACTTTGTTAATGCCCAAGACCCAAAGAATGAAGTGAGATTATAAACAAATTAAATATGTTAGTGTAGGTCACCAACATAGGCTATAAACATCTGCACGGAAGAACGTAAACTGTACAAAAAGGCAGCATGCCTGGTTTTCTGTTCTATAGCATTACAAGGTTCTTGTAAGGATACTTGAATGCTGAAACAGCCTGGGAACTTGGCTTCCCTTGTGGCAGATTGATGTTCTTTGGATGAGTTTTCAGCCATGGAGTGATTTTGTCCTGATGTTCTGTGTGTGGTGGAGAGATGTGTCAGGAGGGGGGAGGGCCAGGAAAAGATACTTGGAATGAGAATGAACTTGAGGGAAGGGAAAAGAGCAGCTTTGCAGTGAGGTTGGAGTAGTAGTACTAGAATGCATAATGGGCAGCTAAAGTTGCAAGTTGTGTTTTTTTTGTCTCGAGATGCTCACTGGATCTATGACATGGCTATATAGCTCCTTTTATACATTAAATAAATGTTTTGAAGATAGTCATGGTTTCAGGTATTATGGACTGATGTTAATCTTCAGTAATTCTCTATGTTAGTTATACCTGATCTCTGTATTAAAGTACGTGAATATTCTAACACATTCAGGTTTATATTTACAAGCAATACCGACTTAGACTGTGCTGTCAAGAAAGATAATATTAAAAATAATTTTCCTTTTATTATTGCATACATGAATCCTACACTGTACAGTGACGATAAATATAAAAATCTATATTATCTGGTCTTAATACCAATATTAAAAATTATTTTTGCATTTTCAACTCCTAGTTTTTGGGTACAAACATGGTGAGAAATAAATAGAAATTTAGTCGCCTGAGAAGAGTACCCTGCTATCCTAAAAAATAATTTACTTTGTGTTTAATCCAAGCCATCCTATGACTTCCCAAGGCATTTCAGGTTTCCCACTTGGCAACTCTGGCTTCTTGTCAGGTTCTCTCATCTAACAAGATGGAAGGTGCACCTAATTTTATCTCCGTCTTCCTCCCAGAGGCTACTCTCCTGAAAGGCAAAAGAACTGGGGAAATCCAGGGAGGACTTTTGCTTTCTTGTAGCATGTTTTCTGTTTCAGAGCAGCACCAGCTTCACTGCTACTCTGCAGTGAAGAGTGAGCTGAAGTAACACTGAGAAGCAAAATACGATGTAGAAAAAGCAGAGTTAAAAATGGCATGCTCAGTAGCAATAAAAAGGAAAATCAAATGGGGGAATCTGAGCAGGTAAAACATACCCCATCTCCCCAAGTTGACTAAACTTCGTTGCACTTCATAGTGGTGTTTATTAGATCTGTTGTCCCAATGTACAGTTGTTCTAGGCTTTCCCTCAATTTGTAGTAATGCCCTACCAAAAAATTCACCCAAAACAAAAAAAAAGAAAAAAAGAGAAAAAACTTGAAAGAAAAGAACAGAAAGGTTCAGATCCTGACTTTGTTATCAAGATAGTGCTTTTGATACTCTTTCAGTCAACTGTTTCTTTAACAATTTTGGCTGTTTCTTTTTTCTTATATTTTTTTCATTTTCTTAAAACTTTGTGAATGACATTTAAACCAAGAAGACAAAAGAGTCCATGTTCACAAGATCTTTTCATCATTGGACTAACCCCTGCATCGAATAATGCATACATACCAAAATACTAATAAAGAGATATTTATAACTTGGGGGCCAAGGTGATCCCAAGCACACACTCTTATATGTAGGTTTGGTGCAGAGAGGGAGGCAATGAGGCCTCCCAGGAGCAGGAAGAAATGCTGGCAAAAGAAATAGAAATGGATACGGCTGGAAAGCATATCTGTGGTTGCTTCCTGTATGATGTGTATTGACCTAGTAAATGGAGATGTCTGCAAAGGAGCTGCTATGCTATAAATATGCTTGTGCTAATATTATTAAAGCTTTCAGGCAGTTCAGTTTTGTCTGTATGGTTTCCCAGGGAGATGCCATAGAGGTGGCCCCTGGCCACAGCTTGTTCGAGCAGCACGTGCCTACCTGTGCTGTAATTGCTTAATAAGATGTAGGCTGGGCTTTTCCCTGATTGGATTGTAAAATACATGCAGCTGCTTAAATAGGTGCTTGGCAAGATTTTTAAATCTTCCTAACTTGGTCGAAATCTTTACGAGCAAGACATTTGAATGCTGTTGAATATCAGAGATAGCTCAGTGCTTAGAAGTTTTGAAAAGTCCATTTCTTGTCCCCTTTGCTCTCCTTTGTAGCTTTAAGAAAATAAAAATACTTCTGGAGTTGTTGATATCCAGTAGGGGCTTAACAGAACTGGTCCTGCTTGAATATAGCTGTCTGGCTGGTTAAAGGAAGAAAAAATGGGGAGGGAAGAAGAGAAGATAGGAAGTGACTGGCTGATTAATAAACTAAACTACTGCAAATACTGGGAGTAGGAAAGCCACTTAAAAGCAGATGATTATTCCTTGCCAATCCCTAAGATCTAACCTCACTAAGCTGCTGTTCAGATGATACCCTGAAGCAGTTCCTGGCAGGGACCTGGCCCTTGTTCTAGCAGAGAGGGTGATGAGATGAAAGTGAAGTAGTTTAACCAGGCTTCGACTTTATTATCTTACCATCTTCTAGAGCTATCTGACAGTCACTTGTAGAGCACAGGTTGTGATTTTTCCCTTAATTGCTCCCACCTGCTGGAAGGCTCAAGCTCCCTGCCCCAACACAGATGGCCTCAGCCTGCCACAGAGAGCCACTACCCTCCACTTCTGAAGCTGAATCCTTGTATGGGTTCAAGGGACAGGGAAAGGGTGTTGTTTTCTCCTGAAACCAGCCATTGTAAGCTGTAACTTTGTATCCCATGTAGGGCCATACTGCTGCCTCCTTTTGTAGAAGAGATGGGGCATGACTCCAGAGCACCAGAGCCCCATGAGCGTGTGCCTTCCTCCTGCCAGGGACTTTTTACCTTAGAACAGTCGAAGAACTGCCTTCTATCCTCTGCTGCATACCTTCTGTACTTTGAATCTTCAGGTCATTGCATTTCCTTAAACCCTGCTAGGTTCAGGAGGAAAGGTGTGAGAAATAGGGGTGTGATGGATGGTGGTGGTGGCAGTGCTACTGGAAGACTATGAGACAATGTGAGAGAATGGAAGGGATTTCTTTCTTTATAAAGATAAAATCTTTATGTATGTACACATAGATAATAATGAAAATATCTATTCATCTGTTTATTTTTCAGGTTACGGTTTTGTAGATTTTGACAGTCCGGCAGCAGCACAGAAAGCAGTAGCATCTCTCAAAGCAAATGGCGTGCAGGCGCAGATGGCAAAGGTAAGAGCAACCATGTTATTACAGGATGATCTGAGCTGCTGGGTTAAATTTCCAAGAGTTTGTTTTGCTTCTGTTTTTCTTAAGGTTTTGGATTGCGTATTCAAATGTGGTTTTTGTCTTTTTGGCTCCAGTGCCTTAGTCATCCTATGGTTCGTCTGTGTTCTGAAGAGCTTTGTCTCATGCGAGGGGTTCTTCTCTAACACTCTCTCTTTGCCCCTCACTTTGAAGAGTGTTGTAAGATGGAGAGCATTCAATTGGCAGAGTAGTTGGAAATACCTTTGTGCAGACTGCAGTGTGGAAGAGTTGCCTTTTCTTCATCTCGAACTGTCTTCATTTCATTCCTTTGCCTTGGAATAGTTATTCTTTTCTGACATGCCTGGTGGGCTTCTCTGAAGGAGTGATTGACTGAACAGAAGGAGAGTTTGTTTGATCTGCCTTGGTTTGGCTTCTCCTGTCTTTTTATTTTGAGGATGTAAATGGAATTGTAGCAGGCTGCTGAAAGAATAGTTGCTGGAGGTTGTCTGGAGGTGACTGGTGTCTGTTGTTCAGAGAGGCTGCAGGAGCCATGCTGTACATCTCATAGCAAGTGAAGTGAGATCAGATACTGTGGTCCTGGAATTGTCCTTTGTCCCCAAGCAAGGAGGCTGATGGGGAGATGGGTTATAGTAAATGACCATCATGTGCTCTGGCTGTTGCCTTTCTAAAGGCAAAATCATGTGTCTTTGGGCTCTGGACTGTGTCGGCCAGCAAAAATAGCTTTTGCTTTGTACTTTAAAAATGCCTTGCCCTGGAATCACAAAAAGCCCTTAATGTTGCCTGATTCAGTCTCTGCAAAAATGATGCTGGCCTAGAATCTCAAACAGTAAAAACAAACAGGTAATTACAAAAACAGAGACAAATTAATTAATAAATAATCACCACAATTAAAGATTCCCATTTAAAGGAATGATGGTGATTTAAATCTTTGTTTTGCAACAATGTCATCGTAATTTTTTTTACTAGAAAAAGAAATCCTTTGTGTCAAATGAGGTTCTTTTGCCTTCCACTGAGTAACACTCACTGTTCCTTAAAGTAAGTGGATGTCATCCATGTATTTCTGCTTAACAGTGCCCCACAATGGAAGCTATGCTGTTTTATTGGCTCTTAGTTTTTATTGACATGTGGTGATGAAAAATAATTTGCTTCAAATGGGTAAAAGATGGCAAGCTGAAGAATGTGAACACCTACGAAGAACTGTGCTATTTTATTTCTCAGATATACTGCATTTCCTTGTTAAAATATGGGCAATTTGACGCATTAGTCAAGCTGTGAAAAAGAAACCAGAGGCAGGAGATATGTTTTGTTCTACTGGTTGATATCAAATAGTCATTTCTGGGGAGGAATGAATCTCAAACTACGTAAATCTGTAAAGCTGGAGATTTAAAATTAGAGATTTAAAGATAGGATTGAAAGATAAATCTGTGTTTGGTATTCTCATGATTCAGAACAATGAACAATTTCAGCACTTGCATGCGCAGAAATACCAAAACAGAAGGCGAGTTAAAATACTGTGTTTTGGATTGTCCAATATTTTGGGGGCTAACAGCAAACTGATGCTTTCAGAGCAGGGAGGGCTGTAGCAACCACTGAGGTTTGTTTTCTGGAGGATCTGTGGTGGGAGTAGTTTTTCTCCCTGCATGATTTTGAAGCGGCTGGTGTGTACACATTTGTTTCCATAAGGCTGACTGTATTTTTATTATTTAGCCATGGTGTCTGGAATCCCAGAAAGGATCTTCTTAGTGTGTTTGATAGATCACGATAAATATACAACTGATTTTTCTTATCTCTTAAAAAAATCAAAGTATTTAGAAAAATGGGGATTCAAAGGAAATCAAGATGACTCTACACAAAGTATCTCACATTGCTGAAGGTGGGAGCCTGGGAAAGCAAATTTATCTGGAGAAACATGTTAGTTCATGCACATGTTGGAAGCCAAGTTGTGTAACAGGACTGAAAGATGTTACCTGCCAGTGTCTGAATTAACAGTGAGGGCTCAGAAGATGTTTGAAGAAAGAGGCAGAAGAAGAATTTAGCCTCCACTTCTGGAAGTTTATCAAGAGCAGTTTTGATTCAAAAACTACTTTAGTTACTGGTGAATGGTGGCTATCAAATGAAATCAAAGAAAAAAGAGTATGTGTGAAGAAATTACCTAAACCTTTTGCATACTATATCTTTAAAATATACAGTCAGTGTCCTGTATCTTTCATTCTACATTGCAAAGCAGTGAAACTGCCCCATGTAGAGGCCCAGGAAAAGACTGTATTCTGTGTTCAGTGGTCAAAAACCTCAGTCCAGTCATGGAGGCTTTGAATAAAGGTGAAAAAGCCACTGGCCAGTTTTTGCTATGCGTTGGCCTTCTCCAGCAGCGAGAGTAAGTATGCTGAAGTGTCGGTATAGTCTGTGATGTTTTCCTGGAGAGCAGTCTTGCTCGGAAAGAGTAGTTCTTTCTCAGTTTTAGCACATTACAATTTTTCTCATAGAAAGTCAGGAATCCTCTTTGAAAAACAAAAAGCAGAACTGAACCCCCACCCATGTTGGCTAGCAGAAGTATCTTCTGGATACTTGAGTAAAATATACTAATTTTATCGATGCTTAAATACAGCCACCTCCCTCAATTTTATAGCATTTGGACATCTTTTTGGCTGATTTTGTTTCAGAGTGCTGCCTCTGGAAGGAGGTTAAACTCTGGTGGGTCAATGCTCCAAGTCCCTTCATTGTTGGAAAACTTGTTCTGTCAAGACTAATACACCCTGTAACTCTACTCAGGGAAAAACATCATTAAACTTATTTGAATCTCTCTTTTTTTTCTGTTGGATGCTGTTCAGCCTGGTCTAAAGTAATCAGGAGAGGATTCAGCTGAGGGAGAGGAACAGAGGTATTATGCCTGCAGAGATAGTGATGATAGCTGGGAGGTGAGATCTCATGGGCCCATGGATGGCTGCTTGCTTGGTGGGACAATGACCTTCACAGCCTCCCACCTACATGACGTCTGCGTGAGGTTCTTGTATACATGTGTGTTCTCACCCTGCCTCTAGAATTTCCCTTGCACAGGTATCCAAAGCAGAAGTTTTGTCTACTGCCTCTGTCCTATGTCCAAGGAAGTTCATCCAAGTTGTCCATCATTTTCAAGAGTGCTTATTAAAAATTTCATTTATTAAGAAAAATTAATGTTATGGAGTTGCTGAGTGATGGTTTCTCAGCTGGCCTGGCTTATTTTACTACATGCTTCCTTGCTTGCCTCTGGAAATAAACTCAGACGTTGAAACTCCTTTGTATGTACATAGTGCCTGCTTGTCCAGGCTCGTGGAGTCCAGGTGGGCTTATGTTTTTGTTTTCGTACTAAAAACAACACAGCTGATATTCCACTGGATAATCTCACAGGAATTATAGATTTGCTTGTTTCTTTGTGCTAGGGCCTACACAAACATGACACATAAAAGATAATGCTTACCTGTATGGTTTATATATCAGTTTGGGACTTTCCATCTGCTCCATTCCTGCATTTTCTAGAAAAATGTTGTAGGCAGAACATGGAAAATTAGTAAGGAGAATTGTAGTAATATGGGAGTTGACTCAGACAAGTAGACAAGGAAGGTAATACACATGAAAAATGTATCAGTGTTCTAATAAAATCTGTAGTCACATCTATTCTTGGGATTCACAAGTGTCTTTCACCCAGAATTACATATTCATAAGGGCACTTCTTAATCTGCTTTATATGTAAGCTTTTAATGATGTCGAAGAGTCTAAATCACCTGAAGAATCAATAGAAGTCTGTTGTCTAAATAATTTTAGTGTCTGAACTTGTGTGAGCCTGAATATGGGGGAATGGGCAATCAGTTTATACCTTTACAGACATTCTGGGTTCCTCTCTACCATCTTTGCATATAGTGGACGTTCAGCCAAAGGTAGATTCTTGCAGAGAGTATATAACGGCTTCTTTAATATCTAGCAGCCCATTGGGAGTGTTGAAACAAACACATTCACCAAGGAGGTGTTTTCAATCCTGCTGTTATTCCAAGTGCATTTATAAGGATTAAGAAATGTATTTGCTGATGCCTGTCTTCTCTGGGTTTTCCTTTTGTACATGTAACGCATTTAGACATCCTCAGCACTGGTGTGAGAAATGTGGACATTGAAGAAATATTTAATTAGCATTGGCAGTTCTCTAAGTCCAAGGAACATTCCTTAACTACTCTGCTGCAGTAGTTGCCATTCAGAGGGTACACTGAAGGAGCTGGTTCTGAAAAAGGACTGTACCAATAGGCTCTGATGTGTTTTGCTTGACAACAGAATTACAGAATTTTGCTTCTTGTGTGATATTTTTCTCATCTCTCCATCACTTAAATATGCTTAAATACAGGGAGTAATCACCATCTAGGTGAAAAATAAAAGCAAGCTGTTTCCAACCGAACAGAACGAAGCATAAGAGCTTCTGAAGAGGAACAGAGAGCTCTGTCGTTAAGTAGACAGTTTTTCTTCAAGGACCAAGGAAAAGGAAATCCCACAGAAGAATCTTATTTATTTTCCAGGCTTTTGCGTAGGTTTCAGGAATTGCTCTGGTATGAGTCAGCTGACCAAATAAGTCCATTCTGCCCGCTCATTTTTCAGCTTCATTTTCTCTTCTTTTTTATTTACTTCCCTTTTTCTCTGTCATATACCAGTACTCTAAAGGGCTTGTCCTTTAAAATGGCAACTTCAGAAAACTGAAAGACACTCTAGTGAAAGGCCTTCTAGATTAAAAAAATATTAGGAAGGTTTTTAATGGAAAATTTTAATTCCTTATAAAGTTTTAAACTATGAAAATATTTCATAAAAATGCTGTCCTTACAAAATATTAAATATGGCCTATACACTGAACATGATACACTGAACCCCACAAGTGGTTTCTTAAATTAGCGATTGAAATGTCTGCAAATTTTAACTAACCAAACTTCAAGCTACTGGCTGGTTGTGGTTTTGGACAATATTTGTGGAAAATAGCCTTATTGTCTGAGTTAACTTTCCTTTTGATACCAAAGTAGGATGCTAGAATTTTGAGAGTTCAATATTAAAATTGTCAAGCTTCATTTTAATCCTGTTCTTTAATTATCTGATCCTCCCCTCCAGCAAACTGTTCTATGAAGTCAAATATTTGCATTGGCTCTATAAAAGATATTCTTCATTTGCTGCTAGAGCAGGAGCTGGTGACTCTGGAAACCCCAGCGTGCTCAGTAGTGTAGGAGAAGCTGAGAACTGGGCTGTGCTGACGCTGGCCACCTTCCACGTTGTTTCGGAACGAATTGCACAGCCAGTGTGAGCTGTTGCTTCACCAGTTGTCAGAGACATTTGGCACAACTGAATGTATGTGTGTGGAGTGAACACTGCAGTGAGCACTCCTCTTATCTTCCTAAAATGTTAGATATCTCTCTCTGTTTATGCACATACTGACTGACCAGTACAGACCTGAATTGATGACAATCCTGGTTAATTGACAATGAAAAACTATAGCTGGGAGGAAGAGAAAGGTGGTTCAGTTTAGATTTAGAAATTACAGGTGCAAGTATCTCTCTCCTTTGATTTCTTTTACCAAGTCAACCATACCAAAGGAGTCCTGCAGAAGCAGTAATCACAAACCCTGGATTTCATACAGTGCCACTTATCAAATCCATGCATGCCCTCCTTATCCTTTCTTGCCTGTTTGCCTGTGTTGTTTTGCATAAACTACTTTTCACTCTTGCAATGGGTAATCACAGTTTCCCAGCTGGAACTGGCCCTTAAGTGCAGGGTTTTAAGTATAGGATATTTTTCCATTCTTTAAAGGATAATGATCGACGAAGTAAAAGCATTGAAGAGATGCTAAATTTTTTGTTTGTATCAGATTTTATCACAACATTTCTTAGAAAAATGTGCCTATTGAAACCTGGAAGGTTTTTTCCACATGAAACACTGTCTAAATTCAGGATTCGTATCACAGATGTGCTATAGCAAAGTGCTAACTTTCAATTTCAGAAGATCTGCAGTAGCAGATGACTGTGTCTCATGAGCTTCCTAGACAATCAAGGCTAAAGCATTGAGCAGCTTTGTAAAAACAGTGATGGATTGGAGTGATAGCAAAGATACATGACATTAATGGAAGGACTTCATAGTCTTGCCTAGCCTGGAAAAATCCATGCTTCTACCTGAGAACTGTATTATAGGCAATGTGAAATGAGCTTATGATCCTGTTCCTCGTTTTAGATGCACATTCACAAGCCGACATAAAATGCATTAGCTGGAGCCATTCTTGAAAGAAGAACATCAAGTAATCCTGGCAATATTAAAATCCAGCTGTCCTTTCACACTTGCATGTATAGCTCCTAAAAACGTAGGTCAGTATGAAAGGGGGTGTGCATCAGCAGTGCTTGTGCCACACCTGCCAAATTTATACATAAAAATTTCTTTGGGGTTTTTCAGAAGTGCTTAACTTAGCATAATTCTACCCTCTAGAAGAGAATGAGACTTTGCTGTTGATTAATGGAGAGAAATCAGGTCAGTGCTAAGTTTCTTTGTTCCCAAAACTCTTAGGTCAGCACCTTTCTTAACCACTAAGTTAGCTTAGAAAATCTTATGGCACATACAATTATGTTTATTCTCTAGCTATCACCTCAAATAGACCTTGCCATGGTATTTTACATCCCTTTTCAAGAGCTGCTTTAGTTTCTAGATTGACTTGATTTTTTCATACTGTAACTTCATCTAAGATTAAAACATTCCTCTGCCTTTGAAAATTGCAATGTAAATAATCAGTAAATATATCCACCTCCATGCTACTAATGCCCTGCACCACAGAACAGATGCTGATAAGTGAAACGTGTAGCCAATTTTTAGGCTAGAGAGTAGTGGAATTACTGGGTTCTTTTCAGGTTATGAACTTCAGCCAAACAAGAATTGGCCTTTTTTCATAAATACACATTGTTCTTGACTTTCCTCTGACTTGGAACACATTTGAATTGGTAATAATACAGCTGAAATCCACAGAGCTTTGGCAATTTAATCCAGAGAGAAGAATGGGGCTCCCTATCTTTAGCACTCACATAGCTATACATCTTGGAAGCTCTTACGCACTTTCTGGAAACCCTTTATGTTTGCAGAACAGGAAATCTGAGTCCTGCAAATCAGTTAAACGCTGGAGCCAGATTAATTCTTTTTTCCCTCCATACTCAGGAAACTCCAAACGCCCCACGGAGGAGTTATCCAACCACAACTATGCAGCTTGGGAATCTGCAGCTCAGACTGAGGGAAACTATGTTCTAAATTCAGTAAGCACGTCTTTACTCACCAGGAAAAACCCAGTGCTCTCTGAAACGATCAAAAAAATGTGGTTTTAGAAAATATTACTGTGGTAGAAAATGGACCTAGTCTTTCATTCAGTGATATATCGTTTAATCTTGTTCTTCTGTAGCTCAGCATGAGGATGATGCTTTTGTAAGGTGAGAAACAAAAAATCATTGTATCTAGTGTGCTTCCTTGGGAGAAGGAGGAGATGATGCACATGACCACCAGTGAGAGGATATGTGCATGCTTTTTGGGGTACCACTTAGTCTGGACTGAGACACAGATGCAACAGTGCAATCTGATTTGTGTGAAAATCAGTCCACTTTCAGATTATTTTGTTTGATTTGGAAAGCAGGTGTGCAAAATTCAGTAGCATTTCTTGTGAGTTGATGTGAGTGTCTGTGTAACAGCTCATCAGTCTGAAAATACACAGGTGCATATTCTGCCAGCAAACACAAATCTACTAGTAATATGCATAGATATTCCCTGTGCACATAAGCATCCCCCTCTGGATATCTAAATGCTCCTGTATTAGTGAATACTCTGCTTATTATTTCCTTATTAATGAATGTCTCCCATTCAACTGACATGTCTGAGTGGTTTGGCTGTAATCTAAATAAATTTAGGTTTAGATGCAATTTTGTTCACTAATGAATGATAATTTTTGTCGCTGGAAAAAACCCTCAATTTCTCCATTGTATAAAATTATCAGATTAGTCTCTCCTCGTGATACATGCAATAAACTGAGTCATTATGGCAGCTCATTGAATTTTTTAGTCCTTGGACTTTTCCTTTATGTCTCTGTGCTCAGAAAAGGAGGTTATGATGGTATGAAGGGTTGAATTCTATTTGCAGTCACATTAGACTAACTTTGATGTGATCAAAATAAATGTAAGTGATATAAGAATGTAAAACTGGACATATTGGGCCAGAACAAAGCTCCCCGTTACATCAGATTCTCTTTCTGGTAGTGCACTATAACACTTGCCAGCAGAGGAGTGCAAGAACGAGGCAAGCATCTGAGGGTACTTCCCCAGAGTACTTTCCTAGTCTTCAGCAATTTGCAGTTTGGGCTTTCCTGAGCTTGTGTTGAATAGCCTTCTGTAGAGCTGCCTCCCCATCCCCAAATAAAGAATTTATCCTGCCTTTTTTGCATTTAAAATTTTGGCAGCACAACATCCAGCCATAATAAATTCTTCAGTTTAACTATATGTTCTTCAAAGAACCATCTCCTTTGCTTGCTCTCGACCTGCACTATTGATTTCATTGATTGCCTGCTAATTCTTGTATTGGAAGAAACGGAAGGTTCTTGTTCCCTATTAATCTTTTTCATGCCACTTACAATTTTATAAAATGCAATCATAACTTCCCTTAATCCCTGTTCGTTTTCCACTTTTAAGAAAGATGTGCCAGGATGTGCATGCATAAATAAGGATGTGGTTCACAGAAGCAAGGAGCCGTTGCTAAGTAATGAACATGAAGCATGGTAAAGTGTTTGTGTAATACGAGAGCACAGCTGATCGGAAGCTTAGAAGGTCATTTTATATCAATATACTGGACCTAAGGTGAGTGTTGCTAATGCTGTGTAGTGCTGCAGCCTGGGAAATGGGAAGATGGACACACAGGGGAAGAGCACATTTGGCTGGTATCAGTTATTTTGTAAGGGTGTTCCTCATTTTGTACAAGGATAAATGCAAGTATCTAATTAAACCTAGAAAGACCAATTTTTAAAATAAGAACTGTCAGTTTTAGAAAAATGTACCTTAGAAATAAAAGGTTTTTTTTAAAAAAAGTAACATAAGCGTTCCTTTAAAACAGCAAGTGAAGAAAGTACAACCCCAAGTATGAGGACATATTTTCAATGTTGTGTCAAAAGGAAATATACCCAAAAAACCCCCACAACTGTGTATAAATAAGGCATTACAAATGCCTGCCTTAAATTCTGGGATTGTTTAATCTCAGCCTTCCTTAAATCTTAGATCAGGTTAGCATCTGTCATATTACTGAACAATACCTGAAACTAATGCCATTGATGAATGAGTGTCTGGCCAATTCTGTCAGCATGCTTGAGGCCATTACCTTTGCCAGGGGCTACTGAAGTATCCCTGTGCATTTTATCTTGCACCCTCTGCTTGGGCGTGATGTTACCCGCAACAGTGCAACATGTGCCTTCATATCTAGAAGGAGGAAAGGACTGCAGCAGATCTCCTGCTGTACAGATGAATCCTTTAGGAAGGGTGTTTATTAATAGTGTTTTGCTTTCCCTAGTGCTTATGGAGGAAAATGACCCTTTTATGAGCCATAGTCCAAAATGGTGGGCATATGGGGGAACCTAGGGACTCTAAATTGTGAGGTTATCTTTCTCTGATTCCCAAAAAATCTACACAATGGTATGTCCTGGGGATCTCTGGAATGTTTACATCCACCAAAGACACCCTTTACACTGCAGTAATGGAAACACAACACTTATTTCTTGTACTACGCCTCATAACTTTGTGGTCTCGAACACCATGGAGAACAATGAAGACTTTGATGATAGCAGCTGTAAATGTATTTTTGTAGTTACAAAAGTTGGACCTCCCTCATGTGAACACAGAATTAGAAGGGATTTAGTATTTGATAGGAGATATTTTTCCCATGTTAGAATGGATATAACTTTGTTTATCTGTGTGCCAGTAGGTAACAAAGCCCGGTGTGTTTAATAATTACCTCTCATCAGTCATCTGCAATTTTGATACTTGTATCAGGATTCAAAAAGGAAAAGAAATAGTGAAGAAAGGGAGGATGGGATGTTTCATTTCTAAAGTCAGAAAATTTTGAAGTTGGGGTAGTTAAAGCTTGGTGCTGGAAAGCTTGGCTTTGAATTCCTCAGAACAAGTGAACATATCTTTCTGAGAGTTGTTACTGAAATCTGTGCCTCAGACGTCATTTCTTCATGCAGTTAGTTCATTCTTGGTTCTTAAATGCAGCGGATAGACAGGCAAAGAAAGAGATGATGCCTTAAAGAAAGGCTTCCTCATCTTCAAAGGTATCTTTGTCACTTTACTATCCCACTCAGTTTACACATGCTTATGTTTCAGTGCAGTATCTCAGTTCTGTCTCTCTGTATATGGACATAATAGTTTTTTGGTATGTACATGTGTAGTTGTTAAGTATTCAAGTAACTTGCACACATTTATAGATGATCATTTAGAAATGTTCCTGAAAAAAATTTATAATGCAATGCAATTCTCGTGAGTAGTTAAAAGTATTACAGTGGTATTTTTATACTATGTACTGTTGGAGTGCAACTATTTACTAATAATTCTTCTAAGCACTGGGAACAAAATACTGTGTGTTTTCTAGGAATGTGCTGTAGAAATAGGAAGGAAATTGGAGGTAAGTTAAATCTTGGTCACATTCAGCCAGTTTTTTTTCCATCTGTCAGCAAAAAAACCTGGGAAAAAACAAAACAACAAAAAAATTGTAAAGTCTTAGATGAGAATTAGTGATTTACAGTCTGCTTTAACTGTCCCTATGGCTTGAAGTAGAACTACACAGCCTCAGGGTTTCCCAGATATTTCCATAACTTATTTGTCCATTTTGTATAAAAGGTTATGATCCCACCATTTATCTAAACATTTTCCTAGTCACCTACTATATAGCTTGTTATGGAAAACCAGGGCTATCATTTGTATGGTTGTATTGCATTATTATAACAACACAGCATAAAGCAGCATGTGGAGTCAATGCAGGGAGGATGTCTGCAGTGTCTTAACTTCCAAAAAAATCCTTCCCTTTGCTTAAACAATGTTCATCAGTGAAAGGTCACCTATTGCTAATATCGTGCTAATATCATTTTGGACCACTTTCTTAGTGTGGCTTTCAACAGTGGCTCATGTGATGGGCTTGGTGAAGGAGCAAGAACTGCTCAAAACCAGGTGGAAATCTGGCTGTAATGGGGTCGCAGGGGTCTTGTTGCCTTGCTCTCTCTCCTGGGCCTGCTGGGCCTATAGTAATGGAAATGTTTCCCTTTCAGAATAAAAATTTCATTAGCTGAAATACGTAATGGCTCTCTTTTGTATGATCAGTCTTCTAATTCTTCTTGAAATCAGGCTTTCTGTGTTAATAAGAAGTGTTGGATGCAGACTCTGCTTTGCTTGTAGTTCAAATAAATCGCTTCATCTTGCATGACTGTGCTGTTGCATGCTATTCACTTCTCTTGAGTATATAAGTAATTTCCAGATTGACTATGGGAGTACATTGAAGAGGCTGGACAATTTATGTCAGATAGCAATTAGGTTAGTTACCAGGTTACCTCTCTGCACTCCTGTAACTATTGTACTGACTCCCTTTGATCGCAGGACATCTGGGATTCCTGGTGCAGGCTTATCTAAAGGATGTGCTCTGACAAAGTAGCAACTTAGGCACTTTCTTCTTGGCAGCATCATCTAGTACCTTATCCTTTATACTGATTTTACTAAAGTTTGTCCATTTCTTTTCTGAGAGGTCTTTTGAATTTGTAGTAGCTGAGACCCAAAACACTTTATACTGTGAAGAAAACCTCTCACAAAACACAGCCTTCTCAAGTCACCTGTAATGATCCATAGATCAGATCAGGCATGAAATCATACCTGTAATTACTATTTATTGCCTATTTGCTGGTATTTCTTTGATAACCTCTTGTGTGTTAATCTTTCACTTAATATTTTGGAAATTTTCCATAGTGATCTTTGCCTTCTGTAAGGTCTCCCTTTGTTCCCATGTGAGTGCAGTCCTTTCACTTTAGTCTTTTCCATCTCTGTTGATCCACATGAAATATTAGTAAAACAGAATGATACCTCATTTGGATCCTTGCTCTTGCTACTGTAAATATGCCATGTTCTTTTTATGGTGTTCCTACACACTTATCATCATCCTGCTGCAGTGACATGAATTTTGGATCTGAGTTGGCTGGATGTTGCACAAGGCAGGCAAAGTCTCCTCTTCTAGGAGATATAAATTCTTCTTGTGGTATTCCACTGATCAATAGCCCTTTTCTATATCTTTTCTACTTACAATCCATCTTTCTTGAATGTGGATGAGCAGAGCTGTATACTTCTTTTCAGAGAGGGTCTTTGCAGTGCTGTAGTACCCTCTCTCACTTGGGCAGTACCTTGACTACTATCTACATTTTGCTACCTTTTAGTCAATTGGTGAGCATTCAGAGAGTTTACAGCAGAAACTTTTATTTTTAGCAAGTGTATAAACTGCATTATTGTTCATGTTGAACTGTTAAATTTTATTTTGTCTCTTAAATCTCTGAATGCTTTTACCACATTTAGAGTCAAATGTAGATGTTACATTTTATAAATGTAAGTTTTAAAATGACCCTCCAAGTGTTTGTTTGCAAATGTTCACAGCTAAAGTTCTGTTCTTCAACTTGTCTCTATTGATTATATCAACTGGTTGGCTGTCGTTTAACACCATAAATGTGACAGCTCAGTATCTTGAGTTGAGCTGGGAAACTCTTGCCTGGTATCCTAGAGCTTAATTTCCAGCTGTGTACAATTCCAGAAATATAGTAAGCTAAATTGGAGATATAGAAAGTAAGTTAAATTTATGTGTTTCTAAACTTTAAATGCCTTCTAGAATGCTGCATTTCATGAAGAAAAGTGGAAATGAGAAAATGCCAGTAGAGGGTAGATGAGTTTCTAACATACTAAATCTTGGTATTTTTGCTCTGAGGAACATTTTCTTCAATCATGATAAAATCTTACATGCTTTAAGAAATGGCAGTTAGGTTCCATGGAGTTGGCAGATTTTTATTGCCTTCAAGATTATTTAAAAAGAACACCACCAACAACTGTATTATCTATGCAGATATTTCACTGTTAAAAGTTTGAACATGACGATAGAATGGTGAGTAATACAGGTCTGAGTTATAGATCTGTAACAAGCAAATGGGTATTTTACTACTTCTCCTTTCATGATTTTGGTTGTTTGTGGTTTTTTTGTTAGAATTACTGTACACATAAATATTATGTAGAGAAAAACCTTGACATGCAAAACGTAATTGCTAAGAGAATGATCTACCCTGTTCAAATTGGCACTTCTGAGATATATTTATGACTAATACTTGTTTTAGACAACTATGAAATCTTGCTGTCCCAATATAAATATCCAGATGACACATACGTGTACAAATATTTTTCAGGGAATCAATTTCAGTTGTTTTAAGACAGAACTCTGTTTTTATGAGCAGAAGCTCAAATCTGGATGTTCGGATGATTTAGATGACCCTCAGCCTTGTTGTTACTGCAACTTCTAATCATGTTTACTAATAAAATTGCTTAAAGGTATGTAGCAGTGATTTGTGGTTCTGAAGTTTGGTGGTCTAGAATACAGACCTGTATTTTGGACTCAAAGTTAACATGCATTCAGCATGCAATACTGGAATACAAAGTCTTCTGTTAGGAAGATTTGCTGGATTGTTTCAAGATTTTGGCATCCTGCTTCCCTAGCTGATATTCCCCCTATGTAAAATACTTTGCTGCCTCATCTGTGCTTGTTGACTTCTTTTCCAATAGAAATTGAATATATTGGGGTTTTTTGATCAACAAATGATCTCTGTTCAATATGATTCTCTTGATCTTTTCATCTTAATTCCATTAGCACATGTTCTTTTTTAAAAAAAAAAAAAAAAATCCAAGACAATATGTCTTTGCCCAAAAAACCTCAGATATTCAATATTGCTCTGGCTTGTCATCAATAATGTAGCCACCCTCATTTAACAGATTGGTAAAAGCCCTGAATAGTTGTACGGTGCAAGATTTGATTTTGAAAGAATTTAGGAGAGAGGAGAGAGATTTGCCTTTAAAACTCAAGTCCCAGCCAGAGCAAAATATCCTTATTAAATCATTCCACAAAATTCTTGTGTCTGTCAGTGGGGGCCTTGTATGCCTGCTGTGGGTAGAGCTGAGATAACAGATTTGTGCCCAGAGTTCAGCTTGGCCCATCAAGCTGAACCAAAATCTAAGTGTCTGGCCTTTTGGGCAGATCTGAAATTATCAGGCACAATCAGTGATGTACTCTTTGGCTTGCTAAATCCACAAACCGTCTCCTCCCTCACAAATCTGAAGAGTTGAAAGGAGGCGCAACTGAGGCATCTTGAGACCTAAGTCACAGGTAAGGTTCTAGCAGTTTCTTCAAGAACCAGCTTTGAGAGGATCACATCTGATTTGTATAAGCAGGGTATACATTAAGACAAATCTTTCAGCTGTTTTAAACCATTCTAGAGTTTCCAAATCCAGTTTTAACAAAGTAGAAACCCTCAATTAATCTACTTGCTGTAAATTAGAGGCAAATAGCTTATTACAGACTACAGAGTTTAAAAAAGAAGCCCTGTTAACCAAAGCTGGCCACCCAGTGCCCTGCCAGACCACTACAGCTTGCTAAGTCTTGTGTTTTTCAAGCTGAAACAGTAGCATCAAGAGCGTTACCAACTTCTACTGCTCACTTTAGGTGTAGAGATTTTATTTCTAGATGGCGAATGACAGATTGGATCAAGGACTAACTGTGAAAAACTGTAAAGGTTTTGACACTGTAATCAATTGGTGATTGATCCTTTACTAAAGGGTAAACTTTCTCAAATTGCTGCACGTATTTTCAGAGAAACATGTGCACGTAGATGGTTTCTGAAAAGTGGTTGATGTGCAGTAACCTGTTGGAGCAATGTCCTGCCGTATGCACAGGTTTTAGTGATCTGTGATGAGTGAGCCATGTCCTGGCTGAATACTGTGAATTAGTAAATAAGTAACTTAGTAAATATGTGATTTAGATTCAAAAGTACTGCATTTATTTTACAAATGTATTTTCTATTCTCCTTCATTACTTGAGCACCAACTCTGTGCGTAGCTCTGTAGATGATACAAATTAAAATCCGGTGCTTGCCGTATGTAAAACACCACAGGAGAAAATACTGTGATGCCTTGGCCAGAAGTTGATTTCAGACATTATGAATCATTTCTGGTCGTGTGTATGTGCATGCCTGCCTGCCTCACACACGTGCATTCAGGGAGAGAGAGATGAAAAGGTCAGATGTCTGCTATGGATATGATCTTTGTTCATCTTGCTGTGCTGATGAAGTTTTGTTGATTGAATGTAAATATGCTTTAACTCTTCCCCTGCATGTACATCAAAGAGAACATTATTATAGAGAAGACAGGCATTTGTCAGTGCAATGGATATGCAATACTGGATGTGCAATACTGTTTAGAGGTGGTGCATAGTGGTGTCTAGATATATTTGCATCTAAATGAGCTGAGCATTTCTTTTCATACAGCCTTGATTTACCTCAATTGCTACAGGTTTTTATTCCTCCTGGGATTTGGGGAACTGTATTCCCATTATGCAGTCATCTTCCCTTCACATACTGTCTGCCACCTTCAGTCAGTGCTGCCAGATAAGTATATAGAATAAAGAACTTTCACATCAGAGCTGGTTACTATGCTGTCAAGCCAGTTACTGTGTTCTGGGCCCCAGGAGGAGCAGTGAGTGATGAGTACGGCATTTATTTAAGTACTACTTCTTTTTTATGTGAAGTATTGATTGTATCTGAACCTGCTTCGGCATTATTAATGTTCATGAGAAAGATTGGATGATAATGCATAGTTCCAAATCTTTTGTTTTAGAATTGTTTTGAGAGCATTGATTTTCCTTTTATCTTTTTTACTCCAAAGGGCCTCAGTAGCCCATTAACTGACTTCCTAAAGATCTGTGTCAGACTCTCTCACTCAGTGACTTTGTAGATCACTGTGGGATGTTTCACGTACATCAAGATGCTCCATTTGCTACATGTGTCAGTGTGAGTCATCTCAGCAAAAACATTTCTTGGCCCAGCTCTTCTCTTGGTTGCACCAAATTGCACTTTAAATTGAAGTCACAGTAAATCAATTTAAAACTTGGTATAGTGCTGATGTATCTTACAGGGTAGTCAGAGCTTTGGTACTTTAGGAAAATAATGTAGAAAAGCATTTGGGAAGCAAAATTTGTAAATTGAAATATGGAGGCATAGGTGAACCTCTTGTGCTGCGCTTCATAAGCTTTTGCTTGGAATTAGTGCAAGATCATTTTCAGATCCTCCTTTGCGTCACAATCATTCACTGAAGTTTTCTTTCCTGTATTCTGCAAATTATATAAAACTTTCTGAACTATTTCAGCAGTGGAAAAGAGGAAGCTATCATTTGTTGGTCATTGTTATGTAGATTGCAGTATCTTCCTAGGAGCGCTAGATACTTACCGAAGATGGAGGAAAGTCCATCCCATCCCCTAAGGACTGTATGACTGGCAAAAGCAAATGCACAACAAGGTAGTAACAGAGTTTGTGTGCTCTTCTAATGAGAAGCAGACTTACCCCCATTGTCTTCACTTTTTCATTCCCTTTTCTCATTTCAGTGAGGGATTTCCTGTTTCAGTTCTTCCCTTTTTACCCATATTTTGTGTGTTTGAGTCTTACGATGTTAAGTACTTTTCCCTTCAGTGGAGCATCTCCAGTATTTCCCTTTTCCTTCCCTCACCAATTCACTGGGACAGTCTTGTCCTTCTGACATACCTAATGGGATTTGTCAAGTCCTTGGTGTAATGGTGTTTTATTTCCATGAGTAATGAGATACTGTGGTAGGGCATCTTGTCCTGCCCTAAACGAGACATGCCAAGCCAAACATGAAATGGAATGCCAAATGTTATGTCCTATATGTTTGTCAAGTGTGTGATCTATTTTTTAGAGAGCCAACTCAGTATACTGAAATATTTTACTACTTGTGAACTTTAGCTTCTGTTAATATGATTGAAGCAAGTGGAAATGGAAATTGTCAGGGCAATTTAACAAAGAGAGTCTGTAAAACTCATTACATCCCAGGTAGTAAAATCACTTTAGAAGGCACATTCTTCAAACTTGAGCTTTATTCAGTAAACTGCATTGGTGCCTGACCTTTTAAGAGCTTTCTCTTCCTTGGGAAGGAGGAGGGGGAAAGGCCCTGTTGTTCAGAGCTGCCTATCTTAAATTATAAACAGCAGCCAGACTTGACTCTGTGCTTTAGATCACACGGGATGACAGAGTGTGCAACTGCTCCAAACAGACAGTTAAATGGCCAGCTATTTAGATGAGTTTGATGTGTATTTCATGCAATTGTATACTCCATAAAGCAGTAAAAAGCCAATGTTGTGTGCTAGCTATATTTTAGCACTAAGTAAATCAAAGTACCAATTGCAAGTTTGTAATTGAGCTTAATCTGTTCAAGACCTGATGCTTTTAAGAAGCTTTAGATTGATGCTATGTAGTGGATGTGAGAGGGTTAAAGTTACTGTGAGGTCTATATCTAATTTTCTTAGCAAGTTAAATTAGCTCTGGAGAACTCTTCAGGACCACGGCTTGGTTTCTCCTGCACTGCAGTGTAGTCGTGCCCCTAAGTGTGCCTCCGTCCGCACTGTCTCCATCCTGGTGTACATGACTGGCTTTTCCTGCTAAGTTTGTGGATGAGCTGTCAATCCACTCCAGATAGCAAACTTAAGCACATTTTTTCTAGTTGTAAATCTTTTATTCTTCCAATCTTGTTTCACAAATGTTGGTTAGTGGAATACATGAAAAGCAAATGTGTTGTGGGCTGTGTCTCAAGCAGTTCATTATTTCTGTGGTTTTCCATTTTCTAGCATCTAGACAATTATGAGCTTTATGGATTGCATTTTCTTCTCTGCCTGGCTCATGGGCACAAGTCAGGTTGCTCATTAGTGAGCCCACACACTCAGGGTTTAGTCCAGTAACTTTTGAAGTAAATGGAAAGCCTCCCACATATTTACTGAGTGTCAGATCAGACATTTAGTGTACATTGTGGCATTACAAGATTTTGCCTGATTACATGATAAGGCTTTTACCTTATCTATGCAGTTGCGAGATAGTATTTCTTATGGGAAGTATGTTAGAGCTGATTGTGGGAAACTGAAAAGACAGAGCGTTTGCCTGCTCTGCAATTTTCATGTTGTTTCATGTATTTTTTTGCCTTTGGTGCTATGCATTTTTTATTTCTCCTGGATCTGTCACCTTCTTATCTGGAGGTTTCCTGAACATGTTTAATGGAAAGTTGATAAAAGACATAAGTGAAAATAAAAGAGGGTTAAGAAAGGATTGAGAGTGAGGAATAGAAACTTAAGAAAAGAAACTTTTGAAAAGAAGAACTTATATAAAAAAGAAATAAATACTTTTTCTTTTTTGGTTTACTATAGGCAGAAGAATTTTCAAATGCATAAATGGTACCAAGTGCTTCATGCTGAAAGAATAATCAGGTCCTTAGGTGACAGATAAAAAGCTATGTAGATTCACACCACTCCCAGAAAGATTCCTCCTTGTGTACGTAATCCACAAATAGTTTGCCAGCATAAAGAAATTTGTTGTCCCAAAGCTGGGTCCATTACCCGGTGTGCAGAAAGCTGATCCACAGACAGAGTTGAATTATTTGCTTTAATTCCAGTTCTGCACAGAAAAGGGAGCTTGGTGGTATCTCATAAGGCTGGCTCAGCTTCCTGAAACACAGGGGTCACTTTCATACACAGAATTATGTAACACTACTTTAACTTTAACTATATTCCATCACACCGATTGGTTAACTAATTCTTTGCTTCCATTTAAAGTGGCAGTGCTTAAGAACTTCACTATGCATGCTCAAACAGGAGGGGACTTTTTGTTTGTAGGGGTCCTTCTAGCCTGTGGGTGGGTGTTCTAGTTTGCTAACGGGATGCTAACGGGATGTTAATAAGGTAGGTCCAATTAGTGTTTTCTAGCTCGTGTTGAAGACTCTAGCCAGTTCTCACTAAGGTAAGTTATAGGAGTACATCCTGTCATCCCTGCATGCCTGTTTCTCAAGGACAGGCTGTTGACTGCTAGGGATGTCTTTTTCTTCAATTCTCATTTAGTGTTATGTCAGTTCTGTTTTTATTCTAAGTATGTTTGCTCTCTCTTATGTGATTTTTCCCAAAATATTACTTATTTCAATTAATAAGCTACATCAATTCCCCCCTTTGAGACTTAAAATTCATTATCTTTGTCATTTAAATCTCATTCATATCCTTCCTTCTGGAGTTGTTTTCATCCACCCTTCTCCAGTAATACTTTAATGTCCCACTGTATTTTCTCTGCACAAATTTTGGAAGGAGGCTCATTAAGCATGAGTAACATGACTGTATTTGGAGTTTTCTTCGATAGGAGAACTCAGCTACAACATCTTAAAGTGCATGCTGTAATTATATATAAATACACAAATCCCAATATGAAAACCGCTGTTAATCCTGCAGTTCTTCTAAACCAACTACCTAAATCAGGAAACCAAGAATTAAGCTGATTCTATGTTTCAGTAAATCCAAGAGGGGTATCATCCTTTTGTATCTCATGTAAAACTCGAGTTTGATGCCAGATTTCATCCAGGCCTGTGGATATTCTTCCATTTCGATATACAGAGCAGCTTGTATTTATTACTGTGCATACTACCCCTTTTGGGCCAAAGCCATATCTAAAGCTGTTCTATCCTGTACTTCAGTATTTGCCAATTGTGAGACTTCCTCTTGGGGTGTTATTATTGCATCAGCAACCTTATTTTCAATTGTCTCAATTACTGCTGAGATATTTATTATTGCTTTTTCTATTTCTTCTACTCCAAGCCAAGGAACGAACTATCTGACAAAGGAGTGAAATACAGTATTTCTCCTGACTGGGGGGTTATTACCCCTTTTGTTTCTTTTGATACAGGTTCTGAGCCAAATTCCTTTCTCATTTTTCAATTTGTCAACAATAGTTACATTAGGGACTATAGCCGCTAGAGTGCAAATTCCTGACCAATTTGCCAGCATTACTCTTCTAGGTTTGTTTCCATATAGGCAATACCAACCTTTCCCTTCAGGGACTGGCCAGTTTCTAGTGAAAGGCCTCCCCATTGAAAGAGTTTGGGCACATCCTGAGTATTTTCCCACAAAGTATTCTTCAAACAGTTTACCTTATTCATACCTTTCGGGGAGTTGCACCTTTGTATAGAAGTGCAATACTATTTCCTTGGCACTATGGTAATTACTTCCCACTCCTGAGTTCCCAATTCCTTGTGTATATTAAAAGTTGTGTTTACCTGGAGGTTGGTCCAGGAGACAGAAGGAATAGGGACACCGATCATGTTCAGGAAATTAACTACAAATCCAGCAACTGGACTTGTTGCTTGTTCCAGCTATTTCCTGGGTCAAGCTGATGTGCATATTTTTCTCCCAAGGCACATGAGATGTATCCGTTGCATATACTCCTAAATTAATTGTTAGTGTTGTCAAGTTCAACAAACCCCTAATCTTTCAGGATGAGCATGACCTCTGATTAACTTTGAATCCCTACATAGGCAAAGTAAAACTACCAAGGTTAATATTGCTGTTACACAGAATAATATTAATAGTTCCTGGGGCAGTTGAGCTCTAGATAAGCCTCCCCCACTTCCCAAGTACAGTGCATTAATTACGGCCAGCTCTGAATAGCTTCAGCTTAAGTCCTTCTGTAGGGATCAATGTCCACTGTCCTTCAGGAGGTCTTCCTTCACTGGGGTGTAAAGGATCCAAGAGTTGATCCCGTTCACCTTCACTGTAGTGTGAGTGGCCAGCAAAACAATATAAGGTCCCTTCCACTTCTCCTTCAGCGGCTTGTCCTCCTTCCAGGTCCAGATGTAAAATGAGTCTCCTGATTGGAAGTGATGCATGGGTGAGTTTAGTGGTAGAGGAGTTTGCTGGTTACGGTGCCTGTGTAGGGATGACAAAACCCTGGACAGAGACAGCAAATAATCTTTTATCATCCCCTCTCCTTCAATATGCATCTCTTCACTCCCCGTTACAATGCTGTTAACTGGATAAGGTTTACCATGCAAGACCTCAAATAGACTCACCCCTTCCCTGACCCTTGGAGTGACTGTAATTCTCAGTAAGGCAGTGGGTAGAACTTCCAGCCACGAAAGGTGAGTTTCCTGGCACGATTTAACAGTTTGTCTTTTAATGGTTAATTTAAAATGCCTTCTAATGCCTTCTACCTTCCCACTAGACTGTGAGTTTCATGGGGGATGCAAATCCCATTTGAATTGTAGGAATTTAGACACTGCTTGGCAGCTCAGGTCTTTTTGCAGTTCTCTTCCCTATTGGCAACAGTCAGTATGTTGTTAACCTATTGTGGCAGTGTGAGGCTTTGATTGTTCCCTTGCTGCTGTTCCAGTTCCTCTGCTAGTACCTTACCAAACAGGGTAGGGCTGCTTTCAAATCCTTGCGGAAGCACTGTCTAACACAGCTGCACTTTCTTCCCTGTTGTCAGATTTTCCCATTCAAAGGCAAAAATTGTTTGTCATGCTTCATGCACTAGGATGCAAACAGAAAGCATCTTTCAAATCCAGAACTGTAAAATAAATGTTTGTTTTTGGTATGGGTGTAAGCAATGTATATGGTTTGGGAACAACAGGGTACATGTCCACAGTTACATGTTTGATTTCTCTTAGATCTTGAACCAGCCTATATTCCTGAGCCTGAGGTTTCTCTACTGATAATATGGGAGTGTTAAACTCAGATTGGCATTCTCTTTACAGTCCGTAATTTAAAAAGATAACAATTAAAGTTTCCAAACTTTTGCTTCTAGTTTTATAGGATACTGTTTCTTTCTCACTGGAGGAGCTCCTGGCTTTAACTCTATCTTAATAGGTGTCACATTCTTTGCTCTACCTGGTTCTTTCAAAATCCAGACCAGAGGAATCACCGCAACTATTGCCGCATGGGGGATGTCATCTTCAGGTTGCTTAGTAGAAGGTGTCTCTGGTAGCAGGCAAACCTGTGCCTTCCACGCCATCTTCTGAGGAGTATGTAACTGCACAGAGTTCTCAGCAAAGGTTACTTCAATTTGCACAACAAATCATGTCCAGATAATGGCAGGGGACATTCTGGCATATAGAGAAATTAATGAGTTAATTTCTTATTTTCAATTGTGCACTCCTTTGCTTTCAGGAATGGCTTTAAAACTCGCTTTCCAGTTGCCTTTACAATCAGTACTGTAATTTTACTTACAGGTTCTTCACAACTAGTAACTACTGAATGTATAGCTCCACTATCTAGTAAAAAATCTATAGTTTCATCCCCCAGCTTAATTGGAACCAGAGGGTCAGCTGAGGGAACATTAATAATTTTCTCCGGTCCCCCTCATTCCAAATCAGATTCCTCCAGCATAATCAAATTCACATCAGTTTCCGGATTCTCCATTCTTTTGCCTTTCTTGTTCTTAGTCGGGCATTTATTTTTCCAGTGTCCCTCCTCCCTGCAAATCACACACTGATTCGGCCCTAACGGGCCTTGATTTTGGCAATCCCCCGCAGACTGTGATCTTACTCGTTTCCCTCTATCCTAGCCTCTGCTTCTTGCTTGCCCACATCTTCCCAAAATTACTCTCATTTATAGCAGCAGCTGACAAAGACACCTGAAATGTCATCCTGTTTTGTTTTTCTCTTTTCTCCTCATCTCGATTATTCTACACCTTGTAAGCTAGTTCCATTAATTGCAAGATTGGCATGCCACCTGCCCATCTATTTTCTGCAATTTCTTTTTTGATATCTGGAGCTGTCTGACCTATAAACAGCATGTTTTGGTTAGTTTCCTCCTCAGGACCCAACTCAGTCCATTTTCTAGCAGTCTCACATAGTCTCTCACAAAAGACTGAGCGTTCCTCATTAGATCCCTGTCTAAACTCATATAATTTTGACAAGTTTTTCAATTTACGAGACCTGTGCTGAATTCCATACAAGATTAATTGCTGATATTGATTAATTCTTTCCATCCCCCAAGCATTAGGATCCCACTGTGGTCCTCCCTGCGCATAACCTGTTCAGTTCCTTGTTGTGCATATTTGTGTTCCCCTTCTTTCGCTTTCTCCATAATTATTCTCTTCTCCTCAGCAGTGAGGAGAGTTTCTAAAAGTGTCTGGATGTCCCCCAGGTGGGCTTGTGTCAACATGATTGTTTTGAGTAGCCCTTGCATCCCCTCTGGATTATTTTGATATGTTCCCACAGATTGTTTCCAGTTTAACAAGTCCAATGCTGTGAAAGGGACATGTACATAAACAGGTTGTCCCTCCACCCCTACTGCTTGTCTTAAAAGGGACCTGAATAATGGGATGCTGACCCCTTGTCCTCCCAGATATCGGACTGGAATCATCAGTCTCTGATCCCCCACCCATCTCCCTTTCACTCCCCTGGTATGGAGGTGGTGAATTTCCGTGGTTGAGAGAAGGGTTGAGGGTACCAAAACTTGTGCACCTTCTACTTTCTTATCCCCTTTCACCAACTTAAAACAATCCTTCTTACTACCAGCTTTTGCTCCCATGTACATGATAGCATCCTCCTTAACACCACATTTCTTTTGAATTTCTGGCCTTCTATACAGAGTCATAAAAGCATCCACATATACCACTTCATCCCACTTATTCCTGCTACTACAAAATAACATCAATTGCAACATAGTGTGCTAATTCAAGGATGCATTTTGTGGTCACATTTCCCCATATTCAAGCTTGTAATTTGATCACTGGCCACCAATATTTACAATACATTTTAATTTTCTCTTTTGTCATTATATTCCTCCCAAGTATTTTCCAGTTTTGAAGAATTCATCCAAGAGGAGAATCGGGAGGTAACCATGAAAGAATTTCCTTAACCACAGCTTCAAACACTGGGCTCTGACCTCTTGTCAGTAAAGGTGAATAAATAATCCCCCTTTCCTTGCCACGCATCTACGTGTGAAACTTCCCCAATTAATCAAGTTTTAAGCTCCTGCTGTGAACTTTGCAACTTAGGCAGAGATGGTACCAATAAACCAACTACTTATAGTGAATATTCTTCCCCCCACACTGACAAATATCTCTTTTATAGTGTTGAACCTTTATGTCGTTTACTGCCTGACACTGGAAGGGATCCACTGGAGTTCCCCAGTCAAGCAGGTCGGTGTGTGCTGGGGCCCCGGGTAGTCCAGTCCAGAGAGACCAGATGATCTGGGCAAGACTTTATGGCAGTCCCATCTGGGTCACCAGAAATGTTGTCCCAAAGCTGGGTCTGTTACTTGGTGTGCAAAAAGCAGATTCACACGGAGTTGAGGTACTTGCTTTAATTCCAGTTCTGCGCAGAAAAGGGTGGTATCCCACAAAGCTCACTCAGCTTCTCAAAACACAGGGGTTACTTTTATACACAGAATTATGTAACTCTACTTTAATTATATTCTATCAGTCATGTACGTGATTGATTAACTAATTCTTTGCTTCCATTTAAAGTGGCAGTGCTTAAGAATTTGATCACACATGCTCAGAGAGAAGGGGGCTTTTTGTTAGTAGAGGTCCTTCTAGCCTGTGGGTGGGTGTTCTAGTTTGCTAATGGGATGCTAACAGCATGTTAATAAGGTAAGTCCAATTAGTCAGTGTTTTCTAGCTAGTGCTGAATGCTCTAGCCAGTTCTCACTAAGGTAAGTTATAGGAGTACTTCATCAACCCTTTCATTCATCTTGCAGGCCTGTTTCTCAAGGACAGGCTGTTGACTACTAGGGATGTGTTTTTCTTCAGTTCTCGTTGTCTTACTGTTGTGTAAGTTCTGTTTCTATTCCAGGTGTCTCTTTGCTCTCTCTTATGTGATTTTTCCCAAAATTTTACTTATTATTTTACTTATTAATAACCTATGTCAATGGGACATGGTTATACATACAGATAATTGAACTCTGCAGTGGGTTTTTTTTTCCACAGAGAAGTACTGATCTTTGTGTATAAATTGTTTCACATCGAGTGGAAGCTGGTGATAGCCCAGAAGTAGAGCCTAAGGTGACTCCTCTTTGAAAATTTGGCCTTTTCTTATCCAGAAAAGAAACTATCCTTGCTTTCCAACAGGTGAAATTTATTCCATTATTCCTTCTCTTCCCTGTTTACATTCCCTTTTCCTGTGTGTGGCAGCACCCCTTAGGTTTGTAGCATAGAAAAGAGACCAGTTACAGAAGACACATTATTACTTCTGAAGAACCTAGGATGTAAAGGATACGCTGTCCTATGGAACAGGAATGCAGATGAACCTTTGATTGTAGATATATGTGGAGTGTGTTGCAATTTTCTTTCATAAATACTCCTTGTTCAGAAAACAGTTGGGAACATGCTCTGTTTCACTAAGTTAGTTGCAAACTACCTGCTGTAACAATTCTCCCTTAATATCTTTCTTTAGTGCCTGGGTGTTATGCCCAGCATTTAAAAAAAATACTTAAAATGTAGCAAAGTGTTTGCTACCCATACTCGGGTAACCTATAACCATTATTGAAGTAGGAAGTAGTTTTGAAAGTTCACATGTTTGAAAGGAAGATTGATGTTCAATCAAGGGAATTTATTTGATGATGACATAAAGAATTTATTTAAATAGAGGGCTTGCCTTCATGTATTAGACTTCTTGATTTCATATAAAGCAGAGTTTCCCAAAAGTCTTACTCTAGAACTGGCTACAGGCTACCTGTGGTTTCTGCGGATTCCACTCCGGAGCTCATAAAAATAATCATTAATTGTTTTAGCTTAGTTAAACATTTTTAACCAGTAGTATTTGTCCTGTCATTTCTGAAATGTCAGATTTTAAGGCTAATAATTTCACCTTTGAAAAAAAACAGTTAATGCTGTGTAAATTGCTCCCTCCCTGCATGCTTCTCTACTTGACATGGAGGTCAAATGGTGAAGAGAAGGTAGGAAAAAAGAAGAAAAGATTTTATTTTGGAAACAGCTCTGTGAATTGAATATGAAGTCTCATTCTCTGTTTATACTTTGTCACTATTTTTTCAGCTTTTGCAGTGCTATGGTTACATTTTAATTTCTGGTTTTCTTTTGTCTGTATTATTTTACATGTGCTGCCTTCAGTATCATCTCCTACTTAAATACTTTATTGTTGGTAGCAAATGAATTATGAGTCATTTACAAGACATGTCTGAATGGGCTTAGCAAGAAAAGCCTTCCATCTTTTTAACAGGTTCTATGAGAAATTGAAACTCAAGCCCTAGTTCAGCAAAATATTTTAAAGTATGCTGCAATTACAGTATTGTAATTGATCATATTTTTGTTCTGGAGAAGTTGAACTTAACTGTGTGTTTAAAATGAAGTATATGAACTGTTCAGCAAGCTTTTCTATCTCCAGCTGAACTCTCTTCTAGCTGCAGCTCTCTGATTTTTCAGTTCACTTGGAGACAGAATGAGTTCCTGGGGAAATCCCTACAAAATTGCCCCATAAATACAGCCTCCTTGCTAACAAAAGGGACTGAGGCTGTCCTTGGAGCATGGAGTCATATGCAGTGAGATTAGTCAGTGTGCTGGATATGAGGTTCCCAATAAATCATGTTAGCTTGAGTAGCAGTTTTGGATGGTGACTTGTAGGTCATTACATATAAGCATGAGCTAGTCACAGACTTGCCTGTGTGTTCAGACTGACTGTGGTTCCGTCACAACTTGGGTGAGAGAAAAGGTATTAGACTATTTGGTTTAACTACCTAGAGTAACAGGAAAATATATATTTTAGAAAGAGGTTGAGGAAATCACATTTACCTAAGGCATCTTAATACCCAGCATAAGGTAAAATGGCACAAATCGCCATTCTTGGATATTTTTTCCCAGTGAGATGGTAGGAGTGTTTAAAGGAATAAGACCCAATCCTGTTTGTCTTCAAATGACATGAATGCGTGTATTGGAAAACAAATGAAGGTGTTTGATGTACATACTGTTTTGCTCATAATCTGAATCTATCAGTAGCAAACTGAAATTATGCGTAGATTTATTGTGGAAATGATAAGTAGTCATAAGGAGAATACCTACAGTGCCTCCCTGACATGACTTCCCCTCATAGATTTCACCAAAGAAAAAAAGGTGTTGGCAGGAAGCATAATTCCCTGCTAAGCTATTTGGTTTTATTAGCAAATCACTCATATTTTTATGTTAGTCACTGGGTGTATTTCTTTTGTCCTAGTGCTTATTCTTCCTAGTCAGGGAATAATTCCAGGATATGATTAATTGCCAGTAATTCTTACCAATTTTAGTGGGACTTGAAAGCTTTCAGTTGTTTGCAAGATACTGCTTAGAGTGAAAATATCTGTCCTCTGTATATGTATGTATAAATGGGAGGCTAGAGCTGTATTTGATATAAGTAAACATTATAGAGCATGTATGTATAATTCTATTGAATATAAATCTGTTTTCTGCACCACATTTCCTATTTTAAATAACTCTTCTTTCTTTTTCTCAGTATTCCTCATATTTCTTTTTTCTGAATTTAGGTAAAAACCTGAGCAGCAAGAGAGACACAATTATATAATACAAATATAACAACTAGATGTGTTTTTGTAGGCCTCTGTCTTGTTTTCATGCAGTGATATGTAAAGGATTTGTTTAAATTTTAAGCTACAAAAAGATGAAGAATTCAGCATAGAGAAGGGACATTCAGGAAGCCTCACAGTGAACCAACCCAGTGACAGCTAGAAATCATACTGGTGCTTTGTAGAGACTTGGAGAGAAGAAAATATATTTTGCCTTGTTGCAGTAGCAAGCAGTGACACTCTTCTGATTTTCTATAAAAAATTGCTAAATTAAAAAAAATATTTTCTGAGACAGAGAGAAGGTACTTAAATAATCTAGCTTGATTTTACAATTATTTGATCCAATAACTATTCCTGGAGTAGCAGTTTTTTGAGTAAATTGTTGATCAGCATTAAGGCAGCTTGGCTGGCTGATGGTGTATCTGCGTCATGCTTGCTACCTCCTGGTGGAGGTTTTCCTCTCTAGAACATTGCCGTGTTAGGGTTTGAGTAAGATACAGGAATTTTTGCCTGGTAGGGTATACTTGATACAGACAGGCACTGTGCAAAGCAGGGCTTACCATATTGCTGGCTTAAAATATTCAACCTGTAGTTTTCTGGGCAAAATTTCCAAACTGGTAACTGCATCATATTTTCTCTCAAAACACTGCTTGTTTTCTGTAAACAAAGAGCAGCTTTTGTATAGGTTGTTGAAAGTACAAAGGGGTTTCTTGGCAAATCATTAATCTTGCTTGTAATTGCTAGTCAGCATTGTAGTTCTTTCTTTTCCATAAATTAAAAGAGGGAGTTACCAAACATTTTGTGTTTCCTGCAGCAGGGAGCAAGAAGAGCACTGATTGTCAGGGGCAAGGACCCCGTTTGATACTTGTATTAATGTATAATACCTTATGCGTTACTTTGTAGTGGAGAAGGAAAGGGCAGAGACAGATGGGGAGGAAAATAATTTGTTTTCTTCATTAGAAAGGTGGAAGTTAAACTTAACTCCTCCCCCAGCTGCCATAGGTTAAATGGTTATGGCTTTCCTTCTGCTCATCAGTAATGATACAGAAGCCTGTGTTTCCCTCATGCTTTGTTTCTTGAGAGCTTGTGTACTCAGACATACACACGCGTTAATCAGAGTTCCCCCATCTCAGGCCACAGAGTAGACATTCACACCAGAGGGGCTGGAAGCAGGAGCAAAGAAGTGAAGCTCTGACCTAGTCCGAAGGAGGTCTCCTATAAATGTCACCACTGAAATTAATCTCTCTCCTTCTCCTTGTGGATGTTCATGTAATTATTATTTTCTCAGGGGCACAGTTGAGTCACCAAGATGTAGCTCATGGTATGGAGTGAATGCTGAGGGACCTTCCGAGTGAGGACTCTTCTCGTTCCTCCCTGTGTCTGGATGCAGAGCTGTTATTTTATTCATTCAGAGGGGTCATCTGAGTTTTCTCAGTGTGACAGTACAGACAGGGAAGGAGGAAACTGGCACCCTCCTTGCCCCTCTTATTCAGGGGCAGGCTGCCTGCTTGTGGGCTTAAAGTGGGTATGGAGCAACCACTGGGCTCCCCACACCCTGGTGCCCTACAGGAATCATGCAGGCGGAGGCTGGACTTTCCTGTCCCCCTGTCTTCCCTTGTTGTACCTCTGTAGTTCCTAACTTTTCATTACAAAAAGCTCTTACTTAGCCTTCTTCTAAGGGCTCTGAGTGTGACTCTGCTGCTCATGAAGAGCTCTTCAGGTAAGTCAAGTGTGGGGAGTTCTCCTGCTCTGCATTATAACACAGTTTGTCAGCTCAGGCATTTCACACACTGGTATGGCAAATACTTTGTATGTATCCTGGGACCGTTACTCTTACAAAATGCTTTAAATGCATTTTAAAAAAACACAAGGCAAAATGCTTGTTCAGAAGAGCTTGCATGGTGCTGGTGCTTGTGGATTAAATATGTTCAGCATGCAGCTATATTGCAGTAGTGGCTTTTAATACTAAAGCATTCAGCATTTTCCTGCGATAAAGACTGGCATATTGCCTGCTTCCTTATGTGTTTCTGGGTAGGGCATAACGGTACTGAGGATGCGACCAAGAAAGCACACAGCTCCAAATAATCACAGAATAGCTTGAGTTGGAAGGGACCTTAAAGGTCATCTAGTCCAACTCCCCTGCCATGCACAGGGACCCCAAATCACACTGTTACTTTGCATGCCAGGCAATAAGGTGTTCTTGACATGAGGTTTTTTTCTTTATCCACCTTGTCTAGATTGCAACCTGTTCTGAAAGTTTCCTTACATTTTATTTTTAAACTGTCTGTCAAAGCCCAATGCTTAATTACCATAACAGTAAAAACAAACAGCAGCCATTACTTGCAAAACTTATTGGACTTTATGCTGAAAGTTGCATATTCAAATTTCCAATGTTACTCAGACCTTTTAATACAGTATACAAAATTCCTCTTCAGCAAGAAAAGCAAAATGTGTTTCTAATGCCACTTGCCTCCTGATCAGTAGCACTGTGACATTCCTTTACAGTAAAATTTTCTAAACTCTCCTCTGGATAAATGCCTGTGCAAAGATGCATGCACCATAGGTACTGCAAAACAGTACCCCAAAATTCCTGAAGGCATAGGAGACCACATTTTGTGTAGGAGCAGAAATGCTAGTTGTTTTATCCCCTTGGTAACCTTCTCAAGGGCCACTGATGTTGCAATCCTCCATGCCCAGTTTGAAAGCTGCTTCTCTCCAGGCTGGGGTTTAGCTCCAGCTTCCTGGTATACAAAGTACGGGTACTATTGGTCTTTATTCCCTGGGTAGTATAGAAACCTGATTGCATGAAGATAAGTATAAAGACAATGCTTGTTGACAGGAGAGTTAGATGATGTTAATAGAAACACAGAAGGCAGAAAAACATGAACATGGGATGGAAGGCAAGTCAGAGCTTGGAAAATGCTATGTGCATACCGCTCAGATCACTGGTGGTTTTTCTGTTCGTGTAGTGCTTGAATTTTCTCTCCCCTTTTTATTGTTTAGTTCTTTGCTTAGTTTCTGATTAGTTTTCAAGGTGAAGTATGTGAAAAAGGACCAGATGGTTATAGAATCAGGATCGGTGGCAGAAAGTGAGCGAATGATTTTGTAACATGGACAAACTTCAGGTTCTAGCTGTTTGTTCTCAGTGGTTTTTTCCTAGATTGGAAAGCCCTTTATTAAATTTGTTTCCCATATGAGTACTTATAGGCTGAGATCAAGTCACCTCTACACCATCTCTTTGATGAGTTAAATAAATTGATCATCTTGCATCTCACACTGTGAAGCAAATGCTGTGATCCTTTCATCATTCTTCTTGCTTTTTCCCCTGCAAGTCCTCTAGTTTTTCTAAGTCCTTCTTAGTGTGGAAGCAAGAACTTGGACCTCGCAGTTCCTGTATTGTGAGCACTAGAGCCAGAGGCAGAGACAGTCTTGTATTTACCCATCCTGTATCTCCCCTTCATCATATTAGCCTCTTGGAGCAGTGCTGCACTAGGAATTCATGTTCATCTTGTCATTTAGTGTGACCTCGAGACTGTCAGAGGCACAGGTCAGAGTCGAGCTCACCACCTAGAAAAATGCTCTTTATTTCTTATTCCTGCACGAAAGCCTGTATGCTTTTTAAACAGAAAATTGTTTGGTTATGTTGATGCATGAGAGAGCACCCTGATGTCAACTTTAAAATCAGTTTGATCTGGAGCTCTAGTGAGAATAAATAGTTTTGCTATTTTCAGTGAAATCAAGGAGTGACAGACTGTGGAAAAAAAGAAAGTTTTCTTTGAGATGAAGGGGAAATGGGAAAGGATCATGCATAGAATTGGTTTGGTTTTGTGAGGTTTTTTTAAACCAATCCATTAATTCTAATAGCCTAACTTGAAATATTAGTTTCAAAAGTCAGAGTTTTGGCATTATTTAAGATGGTTGTTTTGTGTTTCCATGTTTATATAACAGACCTCATGTAACTGAGTATAGAGGGGGGGAAAGAAAATCCTTTGATCCTTCAGCAAAATGTTTTTATGTAAGTAGCCTTCTCATGGTGAGCTCTGGAAGTCTGGACAGATCATTGTCCATCTGTTTTCACAACTTTCTGTGATCACCATCCAGCAAATGCTGTTTAATCTACAGAGAATAAACACTTCCAGAGTTGACAATGTGCTTCCCAGGTGCCAAGGGGGAGGGTCACGCAGCCAGGCCGTTTGCTGAAATGTAGGAAAATAGTCATCCAGAGAAAACAAATATCCATGGAGACTTTAAGGAAGAATCCCATCTCTTTCATTTTTCTTTCTTTCTAGAAACCAGAGACTCTTTTGGAAGGAAATATAAAGGTATTGGTAACTCATCTTGGGCTGGAGAGGCCAGTGCAGAAGGAGGGAGACATGCCAGTGACCTTTAGAATCGGTAGTTCCTTTTTGAAGATTAAAGGAGTGTGAAGGAAATGTGTAAATGTTGGCGCAGAAGGGTAATGAAACAGATTCCCATAACTGTGTTTCCATTTGGAGCACTGTTGATTGCTGGAAGAGGGATCGGAGGCCCAGGTCTGCAGTGTGGGAACAAGCTGCTGGTGTCTGGATCATGTCATGGCAAGGCAGCTTAGTAGCTCTGCCCTTGTTCATACTGTAACCTAACATCCCCTCCAAAACATTATGCAGCTAGCAGATAACTAGCCCTCATTACTGTTCATCCCAAATACTGTGCCTGTCTAGGCCACATTCAGATTAGAAATTTTCTACTGTTTTTTTCACCCTAGGATAAGCTTGCAAGGCTTAGGCTCCCTGATGCAGGATGTAAGTTTTGTACATGTTTTTATGTATAGTAACAAAAAGGCATATGCCACTGTTGCTGATGCTGGCCTAACTATAGCATTGCTAACTTCTTTTTATCCTGCTCTCAGTTGTATGTTTTGTGCACCTTTGTGAGTGTTTATATTTCTATTTACAGGATTTTCCTTGATAGAAAAGGGCATTACAGAACTGATGCACCAAATTTCCTGCGGTGTAATACCCTGTTTCAAATGCTCCGCACTTCTCAAATGCCCAGAATATCCAGGATTTTTTCCTTATCTTTCTTAACAGCTCTTCACTCTAAAGTATACAGGACCATTTATTCCTGAAAATGTTATGGGGACCTCAGCCCCAGGACTTTTTTGTGAATTTTTCTGAGGTCTCTCTCTAGGTAAATGATTAGTAAGATAGATAGTATGTGTATGATCCTACTTTTGGGGTCAGACTCGATTTTCTGTCTCCCTGACGTGCTTCCATCGGATGAGTCACCTGTGTGTAGCAGCAATTCTGAAGGGGAGTGGGAGAACCAATTTGGCTTCTCGACTGCTTTTTCATGGGCTTTTTGGAAGAAGTGTGACAGGGTTCTACTCTTAATCAGTCCCCAAGTATGTAAGAACAAATCTTGTCCAAACATATGCCTTTCTCTGCCTGCGGCAGTTTCAAAAGCAAGTTGCCCTCTGAGCTAGGATTCATCCTGTGTTTTCTCATCCCATGTTTAAGGCTTGGCGGTTTTAGAATGTAAGTAAATGTTTCCCATCTTTGCCTCTAATCCATAAATATCAGATATCATCTAAGCTGCTGAAATTAATCAGTGTAGAGAAGGAAACACATGCACACCCCAACTGGCCTTCTTTTATAGCTTGACTAGGCCAATAGCTCTGCCTGCCAGCTGTATCCATCACTGCCAAATGCAAGTCTACTGGATGAGGATTGGTAGGTTCATGAAGTATTTTGCCACTACAGGTCAAGCAACTGAATATGAATATTGGCAGGAACACATTGCAAGGGCATTATGTGATGAGAGCAGCTCCCACTTAGAAAATGACCTTTAAAATGGAGCTACCTCAGGACTGAAGGGTTTTGTCTGTTTGACTGAAAAGCTGTATAAACTAATGATGACCAACACAAGGTTTAAAAGCTGGGAAAACTCCATCCCCTGAATGTGTCTGAGTCAAGTTCAGGGGCAGCAGGCTTCTATTCTGGATGAGAAGAGTCAAACCGATTCCTTGCCACCTAGGAACACCAAACAACTGAGATTCCTGGGGTTTGTTTTGGTTTGCCAATCAAAGTGGGAGATGTGACTACTTTTTTTGTTTATCCTGCCTTCTGCATCAACTGTTTCCATGTTGCTAATTATCTGTAGTAAGGAAAGATAATGAAAATTTAAAAATAATTCCTGCTGTCATTTTGTTACCTGCATGTATTTTTCTAGCCTGTCATGATTTTACATTAATCTAGAGGATATTCTCTACTCACCACTATGAAGTTTAGTGGACAAAGATTTCAGTGAATTACATCACTTTGGAACAGACCTTTGAGGTTTAACTGCGAGGCCAAAGTCACAAGGCACTGGTTTTGACACAAGGTGCTTTATCGTCTGCAGAACTTAAGTTCTGTTTCTTCTTTGAAAGCTGGGAGATACCTGCTGAGAACTGGTTTATGTGAGGTTGACCTTACCAGCAAGAGACACTGTGAGCAAAGATCTTTAAAAGGTGTGCTGATGAAACACTTAGTGGTAAATAAATAAGTTCCTGATAGTACTTCAAGATGTAACCTCCTTGCAGAACCTCATTAGGTTCATATAGCTAAAGAATAGGGGAAAACTATTTTGTCTTGTCTATACATACTGTTTAGATTTAATACAAAAATAGGGACATATATATACACACATAGCTCTAGAAAGAGAGAGGACTCTCTAACCATTTTTTTAATTAAATAATTTAAAATTGTGAAATGTTTTCTGGGATTCAGAGCTCTGCTGTAGGATATGTTACCTCAAACATACTCTGAAGCATGGAATGTAGTGTTGAGTATGGAAACAATATCTGTGGCTGATACTTCAGATTTTGGTCCTTCTCTTCAGGTTGTCGGGACAGGGATGACAGTGGATAGTGCCAGCTCCCTGGGTTAAGAGGCGACATAGTCTGCTAGACTCAAATCTGGGATAGTATGGATGCTGTTCTGTGCTCTGTTGCTGGTCTACTGTGTGACACTGGTCAACTCATTTCTTATCATCTTTCGTACTCCCTCTAGCTTTTTTCACGTTTGATAATTTTCACTTTCAGACACTTGCTTACTTTCTGTCTGTGCAGAACATAGCACAGAGCAGCACTGTTCTTGGCTTCAGTTACCATGGCATAAATATTAGTAAGGAGAAAGAGAGAAACACTTCTCTCTGATTGTTACTCAGTGCTATTTCCATTGCACTCTATGGATAGACACTGAAGCCAGGTTTACATGAAATTTGGAAATGGATAGAAAGGAAAAGAAAAAGGCCTTTTCTCAAAGTGATCCCCCCTGCTCTCTTGGTATGGTGTGGATCCTACTGCTGGAATCTGGACGTTAGCTTCCTGTGTGAGATGGAGCTGGTGGCTCTGCTGGTGACACACCTGCTTAAGTGCCTTTTGCTGGATTGCAGCCCGAACAAATTGTGAATTCCTTATCCTCTCATATCTACATTACTGTGTGCTTCAAAGCTGTAGCAAGGCATTTTAGTGTCCAGGATAAAACCTTGTACTTGGCAGCTCTCCTGCTCCCCCCGCGTGGTCTCCAGAGTGAAAGCACCTGGGATGGGGAGGCTCAGGAAGCAAGTACCAGCCGCAGGGCAAGCAGCAGCTGCCCACCTGTGCAGCTGCCTGGCTCCCAGGCCTGCTGCTGCTGCCACCGCTGCACTGTTCTCTCCTATGTCTTCATTTGAAGATAAATGCATAGTCAGGGAGGGCATTGCTTTTGCTCTTTCAAAGGCACTACTCTCGCTTCCTATGTGAAAAGGTTTGGGCAGGAGCCAGAGGCAGGCAGCCGGGATACTCCCACTGCCCAGTTTGGATGCCACTTCTGTCTCTGGCCATGTCATCTCCCCAGAGGTTTCCCTGCCCTGCCCCAAGCTGTGCTTCTGTCAGGGTCAAGAACTTGCAATCTGCTTGTGCACAGCCACTACTTCAGAAGAGTAAGTTTTATGTGACGTGATTGTATTTATTTAGACTAGTCCCAAATCCACCATTACAGTTGATCCATTTATACAGCAGCCCTGTAACTCCTAGAGTTTTGACAGTAAGCCCTTGTAGGTATGTCTACCTCCAGGAAAGCCTTTGAGATGATTGAAATGTAATTAAAAAGTGAAGACCAGATGTTTCTTCCAGGACTATGTTTTCAAGATCACAATGGTCCTTTCAAAAGGGAGGGGAGGGAGGAGAAACAAGAAAAAGCTTCTACTGCTCTGCTTTAACAAGGGAATTTCCTAAAGAATATACAAGAAAAATCTGGATTTTGTTCATTCTGTTTGTTTTTTGTTTTGTTGTGGGTTTTTTTTTATTTCCACACTAAAGTTTGTAAGCAACTTGAAATGGTAATAAAACAAAGTGGACTTTCTGTTCCATTGTGCTAAGCCAGCAGATGTGTTTTTCCTCAGTGCACCTGCTTTGTTGCTCAGCCTTTCCAGAGAGAGAAAAAAAAAGCTGATTTTTTTTTTTTTTTGTGGAACAGTGTTTTACTAGTATTTTTTTTCCTCTAATTTATGGCAATGAAAATGTTTTCTTGGATATACTTTTGAAAATCCTTCATTCTATTCTATGAAGGCAAATAAAGATGTTGAGGAGTTGGGGAAGAGAACCCACATAGATCAAAAGCAAGAGAGAATGTTTGAATAGGTGAAAATCCTTTATAGTAAAACTGCCAGGAAACACACAACATTAGTGTAATTATGGTGTGGAACTGGCAAATTAGACAAGATATACTCCTGCCATATTTAAACAAGCCACTTCCTATACAGACAGGAGGATGACTTGATAAGTTGAGGTTTCTTCTAAGAATTTAATTTTATTTTGTGGTCTGTATTTTATGTTGTCCTTGTACAGTCTTTAACACGAAAAAGCCCTGTCAAAAAGAGGTTTTATTTGTTTGTTTTTTTTTTCCCAGGGGGATATGATGATGCTTTGTATCTTGTAGACAGCAGATAATGTGGGCAAACCTTACAGGTATTTGCTTACTATCTTTATAAAACGTCAGGTACAGATGTGTTATTTATCTTGCCAATTTAAGCTGACTTTTAAAATTCAAGTGCTACTAAATGTCCTACAAACTAGGTCAGGACATACTAAGTCTACTTTATGTCTAATGCATATGTTTTTTATTACTCTAGACAGCATACAGGTTTGCCATGATTATGAAGGAAAGAGAGCTTGGTTAACGGTCTCTAGGACCACATTGCTATAAGTTCTGTTTCAAAGTGGGACCTACAATAATGGTTTTTTTTCATGGTTTTGGTACTTTTCAGGACATGCTCATTGTGAAAACTATTATTTCCTCATTAATAAAACCAGATTTGATTGTTCCATTTTTTTTTATTTATTTTTTTTATATAAAAGGAAATGATTAACCAATCCAATTTCATACTACCAGAAGAGTATAAATACTTGAGTAAGTTTTTTTTCTGGGAGTAGTGCTAGCATTCCCACAGAAATCATGGAGGAATTTTTAGCAACTGGGTCAGTGTGGTGTTTTCTTAAACTGATGCTCCAAAGCACTCAACATTTCTGTCCAAACCTGGGGACAGTAGCGAGCAGTCGACCTTTCTATTCTTAACTAGACTCAGTGAGGACTGAAAGGTATTGTATGTTACCTTCCTGGTAAGAATGATGCTGGGGTGAAGCAAGGGGCCCAAAATAATTTCTGATCTTGAACTCCTCATTCACTTGCTTTATCTTTAGATCAGCATAGTTCTGTTAAATTCTTTAACAGAGAGGAAATGGTTCTCTTGTTTTCATCTGGGCAATGTTTGTTGAGCTGAGCTGACAACTGTAGGGCAGTTGTCTGCAGTAAGAAGCAGTATGGACTAATAGGCAGATCTGGGCAGAGCAATATTGCTGCAGAGCTGACATCCACGTTGTGTGTTTCAGCGGGGTTTTATTTCACATTAGTTCTCATGAGGTCCTGTAAGACCACGTGCCCAGTAGTGGTGGAAATACATCAAGTGCGGGCTTGAACTGAACTTCTGGGTAAGTTTAATCTGAAAAGACCTGAGTTTCTGTGCTTTGCAATCACTCTGTGATATGAACCAGCACCATGTCTAATAGAAAATTGTCTGGGCTGAGGTCCCACAGAGTTCAAAGCATGGTGTCGTTCAGCCTGAGCTAAAGTGCTAAGTGTTCCTGTTGAGTAGGATTGCAGGCCCCTGGACTCAAGCACACAGGCAGATTTAATATGCCTTTACTGTAAGGGTTTCTGTAAGGGTTAATTTTACTGTAAGGGTTTTTCTGTAAGGGTTAATTTTACTCTAAGGGTTTACTGCTGTAAGGGTTTCGTACCTAAAGTGTTAAGGAGTTGGTGAATTTTGTAAAGATGGGTATGTCAGGTACTCAGGTACTCAAAGGCTGAATCATGAGGTGTGGTTAGGTGTCCTGCGCAGTGCCAGTGCTGGTCAGTGGCAGAGAAGTAAGCAGAGTTAAGATGCCTTTTTCCTCTGGCCTCCTTCCTTAAGTAGACTAAAATTCTTTTGCAAATTGTAGCTATTTATAAGAGATTCTCATCTGGGCTCGCTCTTCTTAGGTTTGCTATCGTGGCAGCCCCCTGGCTTTTAAAACCTGTGCTGTAATCAACCTCATTGACAGCTTTATCATTAAACGGGGAGACAGGAGGCTGAAGAAGTAGAAAAGGTGATAAAGTAACAAGGAGATCTTCAAAACAGAGCTCAGAAGTCTCTGGAGCCGCTTCTGACAGAAGAAAATTGTCAATTTCTGAGTTCTCGGGATTAAAAAAAAAAAATGTGCAAGAAGCTCGAAACTGGTATTCGCTTGTTTTGTAATGGTTGGCTGCTACACGTGTTCTTCCCTTGGTATTTTTTATCAGTGCTGTAGACTACCAGGACAGAGAGTATCACTGTAGACCTTTAAGTCACCTGGAGCTTCAAAGTCCTATCTTAGAATGTAAAATATTTTGAAATGTGCAAAACCAGTCTGAACCTCCTCCTCCCCTCTCAGCTCTGGTTGTTTCTGCTCTACCTCCTTATCTCAGCTTTTTCCTTCCTCCTCAGTCTCCGTTAGTCCCAGACTCTAAAATACCTGCTGAACAAATTTTGATTATGGTTTGGAAAAGAAATGTTTTGTAAGTTGTAGAGAGAAGGGGTTCCCTCTGCTAAATTTCTGGCTGATTTGAGATATAGCAAGTCCCAGATGCTTGATTGGAAAAAACCTAACAGCTTCCAAACCTTCTCAGCACCACTGGTTTCACTGTACACGACAGTGCTGGTGCGTGTGTGCGTTTTCAGCCTACTAGATATGTTAACCCTGCAGCAGAAAAACTACAGTAAATCAGAGTTGTAAGAAGATCAGTATCTGCCTTCATATTAATACCTTATTTATTTGTAGTAGATCACTCAGAAGGAGGCTCTCAGCTCCTCTTTGTACAAGACATGTTGGATGGTAGAGAACAAAGGGTGTCATCACAAGAAGGTCAGTGGGTGCTCATCCTTGTCTGCGGATGCTGATGGAGCCCCTGGCGGGTGTGTGTTGCCGTGATTTCTCATCTCTTGATTGCCCCAGGGCTGCAGTGCCCTGCAGGATCTGGGACCACCACACCTCCCTTTCCCATGCCACCATACAGAATGAGACGCACCTCCAGAGGGGCTGCCTGTAGGACAGTACTCTGCTTCCTGGCAGCATATTGAAGCTTCAAAATCCTTCACTTGGAACCATACCGAAAACCAGGATTGAGTCAGACTGTCTGGCCTGTTGTTTGTTGGTCCTCATCAGCTCTCCTACAAGCATGCTGTCAGAGAAGGGTATGAGTGTGTGCATATGGAGCCATGCTGCTGGGACCACTGGGCTTCCCAGCTCTGCTGCTGAGGGGTTTCTAGGTGCAACTTCAGCTATTACTACCAGTGTAACCCTGCAGCCTGTCCTCCTGGGCTAGGGATGCTGACTTCAGCCACATGGGCTGGGCTATGTTTTGCCTCTGTCACCCAATGTGCAACTTTTTTGCATGGATGAATGGATACTAGCTTCCTATCCTTACGTGAAAGTTTCTATAGGTATCAAGGAGAAGAGGATTTGTTCTCAAATTTTAAAATCAGGATTTTTAATAGTCTGTGCACAGGTTGACATCTGTCACTTCCTGCATTTCCCAGTATCCTTTCCAGCCTTCAGCCTCCTGGTTACTGCCTGTCCTGGGACAGGGTTGTGCAATTTTTCCATGTTTGGATTTTAATACCCAGAGCAGGAACACGTGTTGGTGATTATCTCAGCAGGTCTGGTTTGGACTCAGCACCTGCAGCTCTCTGCCCTCTGGGAGCACCATGAACAATGACTGTCATAAACGCTTGCCTAAACTCAAGTAGTATTCCCTGAGTACCAGGACACTGATGAGAAGACAGATCTAAACAAAAAGTGCATGTACATGCTTTGTCCTTTAAGTTTTAGAAGGCCAAATTCCTTCAGACTGTCATGTGTAGTGTTGAACAGCACCTGAAAATGGCTTCCTGCTTCCTCTCCCCTTCCAACTAAATTTACTGCTATTCTCCTTCTTGATTTCTAACCTTTCCGGACTTGCTTGTATGAACTTGTGCTTGCACTGGAGATGAGATACAGGCCCCTCAAAGTTGACCACGCTCCCCTGTGTGTCTCGAGATGGCTGGTTTGAACCCTGGCTTGTGTTAAGCTAAATCAAGGCAGTCAGGAGGTATTTTTGAAAAATTTTATGTGATTTTTGCAATATCACTGCCCATGTTATGTGTGCTGGTCAAAGCATTATTCCTCAGCATCTCTTGTGTCCACCATGGACTCAAGACTTTGCCTCACAGAGCTACGTGCTAATTAGCAGGTTTCTTTCTGATGGGACCCAGGTAGCATTGATCCGGGCTCGGCTGATGATGAGGTTGGTGATTGCCAGCCGGAGAGCTGCCAAAGGAGGACTGTAAAATGAGCATAGCTTAATGAATGTACAGCTCTTCTGCAGCCCGTGGTAGGATTTTCGGTATGCTGAAGCACAGAAGATATGTTGTTTATCTTCATGTGCTATGTTCATTACCTGAATAAGATTGCTCACGAAGCACTTCTCAGAGCTTTCAGAGAAGTAAATTTTGCCAGAACAATGATGCAAAGCTTTAGTCTACTAAGAAACTTTAATGAGTGTATATTTGTTTACTGCATTAAATTATTATTTGGTAATGGAAGAATATAGGAAATGACTCAGACTGTAATAAAAAGGTTTGTTTTTTTTCTAATCGCAGCAAATGCATTGCATAGCAGTTTGTGGTTTCTAAGTAAATAAATAATGACAGATGTTATTCCAAATAAGCTTTCTTTGTTTCATGTTTTTTTTCAAAATATCGGTGCAGGATATGTATTGATAGGTAGAAGCAAAAGGAGAGACCTTACACAAGTGGAACATAAGCAAGCTTTGATGATCTCAATATATTTTTCTGCTTTTTTATTTTCTTCCTATGCTTTATGATTTGCCCCTTTTAGAGTTCTATTCCATTCTTCTTGTTTATGAGGGGATTTTTTTGGTTTGATTCCCATATGTTTGCCTGCAAAACATTACCAGTAAGCAGAAACTAATTGTCTGCACTGTACAGCTCTCTTGGGACTTTGAGCTCCTCAAGGTTCATTTGATTGTATTGCTGTATTTTTCTTTCCATTTTCAGAAAATTTGACTGTGATTGCAAAGGGTTTGTGAAGTAGCCATAATGTATTTTATATGATAACCAGAATATTAAGATCCCAAAGCAATGGAAATGACTAAATTCTTGCAAAGGACAAGTGGCTACTTTCTGAGCTGAAAGATATGAGTATTATGATAAATAACATATGCCAATATATTGGCAATTATCTCTGACTCCAGCATAACAGAAGATACTTGGCTTGCTTGATTTATTTTGCAATGTGTTGTGTGAACAAATTATCTTTATCTTGATCATATATATTAATCTACCGTATCACCTGACTAGTTGCTGTATTCTTTGTTGAAATGTTAGGTGAATTTATTTTTCATAAAGAAATTCTACTTATCAAGACGGTAAGCATTCTAATACTTCAGTTCACAGCTGAAGTCCTTCCAAGTGCAGTTTTCTGAATGCAGAATCAAGGAAACTTCAGTTTATGTAGACAGTTTTCAATATTTCTATCTTCTTCTTCCTCCTGGACTTTAAAAATTGTTTTGCAGCTCTCTCATTTCTATGTAGGACCCTTCATCATGGATCTCACTGGGCCACCTAACCTTACTATGATTTGCCACTTACAACAGTAGATAGATATGGTGGTGAAAATGGTGAGGGTTTTTTGACCTTACCAAAGGGAAAAAAATATCTTCCAAAATGTATCCTGATAAAAAAATAAAGCACAAAACAAAAAAAAACCCAACAAACAAGCCACAAAACCAAAACCTAGAGCTTCCAAAATGAGGTTTAAAAGTGAAATAATCTCTCTTCTTCAGAACACATAATAATTCAGAGCTTAAGGAACTCATCTAGGTTTTGGTGCCTTGGGTTCAGTCTGTTTTGAAGTAGGGGCTCTGAGGAGGGTCTCTTACATGCCAGGTGATTGCCCTGCCATCAAATTATTGGCTGTCTTGAAAGGAGTCTCACTCATTCTCTCACCCAGACCTTTCCCATCTCATAGGAATAAATTAATAATTGCCAGGGGAAGTGCAAGAGAGTAAAGCTATAGCCTGCTAGGTATCAGGGATGGAGGGCCTTGAACCCGGAGTTCCCACATCCTGCTGGGGAAGCCCGGAGTCCCTGTGGGACCTCGTGCTGTCAGATTGTGCCCTGTGTTTTAATTTGTTTTTCCAGTTTGGGCAAAGGCCAGATAATCTGCCAGCCATTCTTACTGACCTGCATTCTCATCACTACCTCAAAGAGACAATACAGTGGGCTGCATAGCCATCTCTGTAGTTGTTTTCTTACTAATATTCTGTGTACTGTGAGACACTACTTAATCCACAGAGATACCCTGTTGCACTCCTGGCTCTCAGGCTTTTGTACAAAGCAAAAAGTAGTTTATTCCTATCGTAAACAATGCCTGTTGTTTATCAGCAGCTTTGATTGCCTGAGACACTGCATAAACCTACCATCAAGCCCATTTTGTTTATAATTAAACTTAAGCTCATTTGGTGGTCAGGGAATCTGAGTTTTTGTTTTGTTTTTTTATATACTAAGTCAGTGATGAAGATAATAAAGGTAATAATAGGAATTAATCTGTGCCTTCTTCACTGAAATCCACTTAGCCAATGCAGAATGCAGATATGGAGGTTTCAGTAGATAAAAGCAGAAATGCCAGAGAGGATAAATCTGTGTTCCCATAATGAGAGGCAGGTGTCAGAGACCCAGCTCAGAATTCTTGATATTCAGCTTGCAATATGAGCTCTGGACCTTTTGAGTTAAGCGATGGCTTCACTGAAGGAAATGGCAAAACTCCAGTACATTTTACTCCTGTTTTCAGAAAAGCTGACTCTGCATCATCTTGTGTCATTTGATGCTGACCTTAACATGGTCACCATGGAGACTTTATTGTTTGTGTTAGAGTAGTAATGGATAGGACCCATGCCTGTACTAGGTCCTGTACAAATCAAAAGAAAAGAGCAATCCTTGCCCCAGCTAGTTGAAGAGATTCAGGTGGGAGATAGTTGATGACAGATGTAGGATAAAACTCATCATGCGTTAGATGCTGGCCTCATACCTGGATGTTGTGGCATCTCCACTGCTGTCTCTGTATGCAGAGAGAGAGGGCTGCACAAGCCTGAGGCCATGCAAGGTTTATATAGGATTTTTCCCACCACTTGAGGAAATGTTTTGACTGGAGGTCATTGCATTCTAAGAAATGAAGCTACTAAAATAGTTTAGTAGGAAGAGAAATTCCTAGATTTTTAGGCTTTGCTAACTAATGTTTTTACATGACTGTGGCAAACTACTCAGCAAGAAGTGAAAATGTCAGTAGTTCAATGCTTGTTTACACAGCATGTTCCTGCCAACTCTATTCCTTTCTATACATCCATTAATAAATAAACACCCCTCAAAGCTGAGGACATGGTAGAGATCAAGCTTGTAAGAGAAAACCTGCAGATCTCAGCCCATTTTGATTCCAGTCTGCCAGCTCTGTCCTGTATCTGGCAAGTGCACAGGACATAATGTAAAGTGAGAAAGTAAAGGGGGCTGTAAAAGAGGTACTATCAAATCACACCTACTGCGGCACTCCAGCTTGGACATACGCCTGAGTCCATCTCACATCGAGATGTGGATTCAAGTTGCAGGTAGAATTGTGGTGGGGGCGGGTCTGGGGGTGGCTGGGTCAGACTGCCCTGCACTATTCCCCTGAGTCCAGCCTAGCCCAATCCTCCTGTTTTCACATCAAGACAGCTTCACTATACTCATTTGTTCTTACATTACGGAAAGGGCTATTTATTACCATCAGCTCAGGAAATGACCTAATGTGGCATTGTAAGGCAGAATTAATTTGCAATGACTCCAGCTGAAAGTTGGCTGTCTTTTAACTTAATAACTGGAGAACTGTCAGCTTCCTTTGAAGTTAATAGCAGTTGTGATGTTGAAATAGAAATTTTTGTAGAGGAAAGCAAACTTGACTTGATTTGGGTTTGTGGTACGTAGTATTTTTCTCAGTGGAATAAAGGGAGAGGGGTGTTTAGCTGTAAAACAAAAAACATTTTTTGTGTTTAAAGAGAACTTTTACTACGCCATGCCTTTTGAATACAAACCTAGCAATGATGTTTTGCAGTGAACATTCAAGCTGGAAATATTTAAAATGTGAGTGACTCTTGTAAAAGTTGTGTGTTTTTTCACAGCAGAGACCACACACTGCAAATAAATGTGAGCCTATTTTGGCTCTACCACATCTCACCCTGGGATGCCATTTTCTGCAAAGGTGTATGAAGCCCTGTTTTAATTAGTTTTTCTTTAATGATCTGAGGAATGGCTCAGCTGTAGGATGAATAAAGGATTTATTGCTCTAGATGCAGAGGTTGTTTATTATTCTTTTTCCTCTTTAAGTTATGCAAACCTTAACAAATTGGTCATTTTGGATTATCAGTGAACAGATCGTATGTACGTGTGTGAATGTGCAAAATGTAGCTGTTTCTAATTTAAACTAGAGTTTATTACTGCCACTGGATCTGCTTCATTGCTGCTAATGAGGTTTTAGGGATCCTCATAATGTAACAGCATGAATAACCTTTTGTTAAAATAAGGCCACCCAAAGTACGTGAAGTGGTGAATACTATTCACATTATTGGTTTAGTGCATTTTGTTCTCATGAGGGGACTTGCTGATAGCCCTTCAAGTTGAAGAGCACTCACTCCCCAGTGCATGAAAGAACAGGATTAAAACCCTCCTACTATACTGGCTTTAATCATGATCCCTCTCAGTATTAGCCAAAATGTATTAACATCTGATAGTTGTTAGGCACTGGGAAAGGTGTCAGCGGTTTCTGTTCAGCTCATGTTGGACAGGTGTCCACATCAGAGAAGACCTCCATCGCAGTGAGTGCAAACACACGTACTCCTGCATGAGCCTGAGGATGAAAGCCCAGGGAAATGGAGTTCCCCTGCTGCCACTGCCAGGAAAGGTTTCCTTCAAACGGCATTATCAAAGCAGCCTCGGAGGGGGAAGAGTTACAGTGCAGTTAAGAAAAAGCAGAGTATTTCAAATTTTAGACAAGGTTTTATGAGTGCTTGACTGCATGTGCATGTATCTATCCATCTGATAAACAGCATAGACAGGTGAATAATGTATTTGTACTTACGTCGGCATTAACTTTCTATTAATCCATCTCTCTCAGGTCACTTTCTGCCATTCCAATTCCCTGAGCAACCTTAAACAAATGCCATTTTGCTTCTGTCAAGTAGTCAGAGATGTTTTTTCCTTCCTTTCTTCAGATGAAGAATAATTTATTAGAAGATTATTCTAAACCCCTTTCTCTGTTGATTTTAATCCCACCCCGCTGAGTAGTTATCAGAACATGTTTATACCCAGTAGCCCAAAACTATCAACCCAAGGCTCTGGTCCATCAGCAGTTTTCTTACGCATATTTTTGTAAGAAGTGTCATGCTCTGGGATTAGAATGGGTGAGGGTATGTGGTGGATCATGCCCTCAATGGCTATGAGTCAGCCTGGTTCCATTGAGGTGAATGGAGATCTGAGCTTTTATGACAGTTCTGTGTTATGTGCACATGGGCCCTAATTGTTTGGAACTTCAGTTTTCTGTGGGAGCTTAGTTTTCTGTAGCATTCCAAAGACATATGTAAACGACAAGGTCTTTTCAAGGTGGTATGTTGCTAATCTCATTTGTGGTTGACTCATGACATAAGAATTAGTTAGCATGTATTCACAAATAAAGTTAATATAAATATCTGAGCATATATTCCATTTTATTGCACCTTGATAGAAAGGATAGAAAGAATACTTACCATCTATACCATTCTGCAAGATTGGAAAGAGTTAATTTGAACATTTTGGTCAAATTCTAATTAAAGAAACCTGTTACAATCCCTTTGCTGTTTTCCTTAGGTAAAGTATCATTCACTTCTTATCCAGACTTGCTGTTTGATGTTGCTGGGCACTATAAATCAGCCAGTTCATTCTCCTTCCGAGGTGGTTCTGTTTCAGCCATAAGTGGAAAAGATGAATGATTCTTACCTAGCTTTATACAAAACAGAATCTGTGGGTGAAAAAAAAATTCTCTACGTAAATATCTCCATTTTGTTAACTTGATTGTTATTCTAACTATTGTTGCAAGACCTTGGAACTATTATTCATATCAGATATGGTAAATTTACTTTTATACAAGCTATATAACAGCGGTTTGTTTCTTAACATTAGCTCTTGCTCTGTACATTTATAATTCACCATTTTAGCTGCCTATCTGCTCTCTACTTCTTTGCCATTGTTGCTTATAACTCTATGCCTTCCCCATTTCATCAGAAAATAATTTCATGTAAGTGTAAACTACTTTTACAGTTTAAAATAAAATAAAAATTAAAAAGTCATTAGAAGGGGAAAAAAATTGCAGATATGGCTTTACAGCTTCAAATGTTTTTGATATGCTGACATGCTTTATCAGAGAAGTTCCACCTTTTCTTTTGCTTCAATCTTCTCTTTCTTGTGCAAACTTCAAAATACACATTTTTCACCATGTTGCATAAATTTGCCAGTGAGACCAGATGTACAGAAAACTTTATCAACTAGCTGTGGAAAGACTCCAAATATGGCAGTATTGAGTAATTTAAAGTGAGAAGGAAAAATACTGGAGTGTCATAAATGTCAACTGTTGTGCCTTATTCCAAATAGCATCCTTCTTGAAATCCACAGGGGAAAAAAAAAAAGCAGTGGTTCTGTAATAGTGGGTGCCCCACTGGGGAGAGCTAGTTTGCTGTTGGGACGTGGTTACAATGGGGGCAGCAAAGCCCCACTGCATCAGTGCTATCAAGGACCATTCCTCTCTGCTGTTCAGGATGATGTGAGACTCGGGATGATGGGAGATTTACCACTGTTTCCAGCCAAATAAAGATTTTGACTCAGGTTTGGTCTGCACCCATTGGTATCTTTCAGAAGACTTCTTCCATCCAGTGATCGGTTCAGGAAGAAACGCCAAACTTACTCATCCTCTTAGGCTGATGTCTCATATTTTACTCATTTTATTTTAGGTTTAAAAACTTACTCAGGGAAAACCTCCTGCTGAAGTCAGTGGATTTGCTGAATGAAGACAAGATTTTTACTTTTGGTTGAGTTAGTATTAATTGTTTCAGAATTAGAAGTGCTGCAATATATTTTGCAATATATTTAGGTTTTTGTTTGCCCTAAAGTAAATTAACAAAGCGATTATTGCCATCCCTTGCAATTTTAGTGCAAATCCTTTTTTATAGATATTTGTTGAAAAGTCTTGGTGTGAAAATCTCAGCTTTTATGTAAACAGAAAAAGGGACAGTATATTTCTAACCCTCATTGTTGCTGAATAAAAATTGAAAGTGTGACAGCATAAGGACTCACTGAATCACATAAGTCCAGTTTGGATTGTGTACTTCTTGACATATATTTAAACTTTTGAAGTTTCAGTTCTTGTCCTGGTTTGTGTTTGTTTTGGTTTTGTTTTTTAGCCAATCTCATGAGATTCAAATATACAGGTTTGACAATAGTAACATCATTTGTGTGTTTTGGGAACCAGTAGTTCAACTTTCCAGTCTGGCCAGATAACAGAGTTAATGTCAAGCTCTGTCAAGCTCTTCATGGAGGGAATAGAGTAACCCAATGCCATAAATCTGCCTGCTACTGTTTTAAAGGCATGTGGTGCAGTACTAGTTATGGGAATTCAGGAATATGAAAATCTTTCATTTCCCACATTAAGCAGATCCAAACATACCTGCCAGCTCCTTTCTTGGACCGAACAGACCCCCAGAAGGAGCATGTGAATGAGAGATTTGTTTCTTGGTAAGCAGAACTTTGAAATGTTCCTTCTTAGTCCCTTTAAAGCGTAATTGGATTTCGCCCTTCCATTAAGTAATCGGCCAGATGAGTATTCAAAGCCTTGTGATTCTCATTTATCAGTAAAATTAAATGTTTTTGACCAGGTTTATCAACTAGGTATGTTTTAATCAAATTTAATGACAGTTTCAATGAAATAGTAAGTGCACTGGGCATTTTTCTTATTAGTCCATTGGAGGTAGAAGAGGCATTTACATCCTTTGAACATGAAAAGCATTTGGTGTCAGTCCCTGTTTTTTATTGTGGAACATGACTGTTTTCTGAAGAAACCCAGCAGGATTTAATCTGACAGCCCAGTAAGGGAAGAGTGCCACCAATCTAATTATCCAGTAATCTAGTCAGAATAGGAGTAATTCTAGGCCTTTCTCAGCCAGTTAATCACATTTCCCATGCATTAGCAACTGCACATGCAGAGCTTTTAGGGATGAGCTCTTAGCCCAGTGTAGCCCATGGTAGACACAAGAGAAACATCATGTCATTGGTTTTGTTTGTTGTCGGGGTTTTTTTTTAAATTATGCTAAAGTGTTTCTCTTCAGATTTGGTTTCGCTCTGTGAGATAACTCTCTGTGGATAATTTCTCAGCTCACCATCTCTCATTAACTACAAAATACACTTTTTAATTTTGGATGTTCCAAGATGGAGGAAAAGGGATGTCATTCTCTGCCTAGGGGTTGGAAAGGACCTCGAAAGATCATCTAGTCCAAATAATACTGTCAAATATACTGATAATACTGCCAAAAATTGTCCTTCCTCTATCCTTTTTTCTTTTCCCTAATGCCCACATCATGGTAAACTAAGGAGCATGATTATTAAAATAACCCCAGACCCTAGTCTTTAGCCACAGATTGTCAAGTTATCTTCAGGCCAGGTGTCAAACAACATGACATATCTATTGTGTAGAAGAGGGGTTGGAGGGATTATTCAGTGTGAGAAATTAATTTCGTTTGTGGCAAAAGTTCAGGGGTTTCTTGTTTTCTGCTTTTCTTGTTTGTTTTTTTGTTTGTTTGGTATTTTTTGGTTTGTTTTGTTTTTGTTTTATTTATTTAACAGTGCTTAGGGTTTGACTCTACTATTTGCTAGTTGTGTGGCAGCCACATTTATCCTGCCTGTCATATCTCCCCCCCACATTTCATTGTCAAGCTGGGGGAGAAATTATTTCATAACTCTGTCCTCAGAGGTGTAACTTGCCAGCTCTGAAATATCTATTTTGGATTGTGAGTAGCTGGGGGGAAAAATGCTGATCCCTGAATGTTTCATCATTTTTTGCTAGGGCAGCAGACCTGGTGCTGCTGTATATTTATTTAGTTCTTCAGTCCAACCCACTGTTCTTATAGGTGGGCAAGAGATGTCTTACTCTTATTTCAGTAGAGAAACATATATTCAAAGTGCATCCCTTTTCTACACTTGGCATTTGAAAGAGGGTTTGTGGGTGCTGCCAGAAGATAAAAAAGTGCTTGCTTCTCAGCTTTTCCTGTGACAGAAGAGGGTTTGAACTCCCTAAAAGTTTAGATATCAAAGCCTCGTGGCTTTGTTAATTCCCTGTGGGATTGCAACAGTTTACCTCTGGGCAGCATCATGGTATATGCACAGGGTACCCATACATAAAGCAGAAATAAATTTCAATTAGAAAAAGAAAGAAAAGAAAAATGCACAGTCAGATCCCTTCCCTAGGCCTTGCTTAATTGAAAGAGCGCTAACGCACCTGACCTGCAAGGCTACTTGTTCTCAAGCCAGGCCAGAACATAACTCTGCCTGGAAAGCCAGGAATGGGATTTCCTCCTATCTCTGGAAAAAGCCTGTTTATTGAAATAGTTGAAGTTTGGTGGTCTTCCCATGTAGTGAGCTTTAAATTTGGTCTCAGCTCAGTCTGGGAACTCCCTGTATCTCCCTCCAACAGTGATATAAGAATGCTTTGGATCCAGATGTGCAGTTCAATTTGATTTCTCCTTTACCTGAATTCCTTTCATCTTTCTCACCTTGTTTGGATTTAAGAGGTTGAAATGAGGGAGGACAGTTTCTGCAGCAGTCTGTACAGACTGGTCCTGCATTTTTTCAGCTTTCTTGTTACTTTTGTAACTCTGGGTGTTGTCACTGACAGCAGGAGCTGATTTAAATGGAAGAGCTGGTTGTTTTCCATTCCAGTTTGACAGGGAGGTGGTGGAGGTCAGAAACAGCAGAGCTGGCATCAGTGATCTGGATTTTTCAGAAGGGCAAATGTCTCCAATTAAAAATAACAATAATTCCTTAAAAAGAGGTACTAATGTCTCCTTTGAAACACTACTGACTAAACAGAAGTCAACAAGGAGGCATTACGCGCCAATAGGGAGAATGGGAATAAATGACCCTGCTAGATGAATTGAGCTAAAATTCATGCCAAGATTGGCATTTCACTTGCAAATGAGTACCAGATCTGAACTGGTCTTCAAAAATGCATTTGCTAAGAGTGAAAACAAAGTAGGTAAAAGCCTTCTTTTTTTTGATTTTAACTTAGTGGAAACAGCAGTTACATAGCACCTCTAAGAAGTCAAGGTGCTAGCATTACATACCAGGATCTTATAGAGTCATGTAAACAATTGTTAATATGTATTATAATACGTATTTATGTTTTTATGGTGACTAACAATGAATAGCAATGTATTTAGTATGCAAATATGGTTCTTGTAAACATTATTTCATATTCAGGAGCCTCAGATCCTCCTTTTCTAGTTTTTTTTTCCTGGTCACAAATCATCTGTAACCTTTCGAAATATTAGTGAGATTCTCCTTCTGAAGTTCTTCAGGAACCCTCTTTCATTGTTACTCTTTAACAAAGTAAAAATAAATTAAATTCCTACTCTTGGATAAGCTACCTATATGCACAACTTACTTATGTGATTGACTTTTTGATACTGTGAAACCAGGATTTTGAAAGAAGCAGGACTTGTTATTGCTTTTAGAGATTTGTGCTTTGTTTTAAGTATTCCCTATGTGGATAAATAAGAAACACATGCTTTGCTTGACTTTTTTCTTAAAAGAAGTTTTGTAAGTAAAATTACCTCAATCTGCAGATAGCTCCTCTGGAACAAACCTCATTAAGTAGAAAAAAAGCATCTTCAACCTTCAGCTCTGGAAGAGATAGGAGAAGTGAAAGGCTTCCTTGTCTTTTGAGGTCCATTTTAATTGGTTATTTAAATTGTGATTAATGAGTGAAATGTGGAGACTCAGAGCATCAGTTTTAAAACTCCTCCTTAACAGTGCACCAGCAATGCATTGCTACGTGCAAATCTGAAAGTCCTTTCACTGCTTTATACCTAGGGTCTTACATTTCTTCAGTGATGTTGAGCTGTTTGTCAGCAGACACTTTGATTTCAGTGTTCAAATTAATATCTGCTGAATGAGCAGTGCTTTGCAGAAGTTGAGCTTTGTGTCTTGTTCATTCTTAACAAGAAGGCCTGCTGCTGTCTAAGGAATTTCCCAGTGACAAGAAGGGCTTTGTGAACAGAGTAAAGGGAAAAAAAGACCTTAACTGACGTAAGGGAATTATCAGTCTGCCTTTCTGTACAAGGAAATAACAGTGGACTTTGAACTCTGAACAATGATGATCAGGTTATCATTTCAAATCTTGATGTAATATATAGGGCCTTCCATTTTTATCCAATTTTTAACTTGTTTGATTCACTTTGCTTTTACATATTAATAATCTGTAGTCAAATTCCTGACTTGATTTAATCCATGTAGTCACTATAGTCTTTCAATCTGTTTTCCCCCTTCAGGTAGAAATACTTTGGGTTGGAACTACAACATTTCTGTTTAACGAGCCCATGAATTCCACCCTTATTTATTAGTTAAATTTTTATCAGGCTTGCTCAATCCTACTGCTAGACGATAAATACAAACACTACCAATAGGATTGCTCTGTGTGAAAACATTCCTCTTCCCTTCTTCAAGATCAGCAGTGGACCGCTATTTGGCTGTCTGACAGTACCTGAAGTGGTAAAGAATGAGTGAGTAATATTGAGAGACAAAAGAGTTTGTGGTCTGGATCATATTTATAAGACCATACGAGGAGAAGAAGGCCCAAAGAACTTAAATCACTTGGTTGAGGCCTTTTTGTCAGAGCTTGGCGCTATAACCCAAGTATTTTGGCTCCCAGTGTAGTACTCAGGTGCCACACAAGTCACAGACTTACACTGTTGCGATGTCAACCCTTAAGCTTTTAGTGCTCTAAGAGATGTTGCATATAAAGGTGTTTATTCCAGGCAGCTTTTCAACACAACACTGAAGCTACCCCAGTAAGGCTCAGAGATTAGCTCTGGGGAGGAGGTCTTGTGCCTGTATCCAGAGCCAAAGCTGGAAATGTTCTGAATGGTTATTTTTCTTGGTTTTTCTTCTTGTTCTGTGTGTGGGTTTATTTTTACTAGAGCTCTACCTAACAGGACATTAAATCATTGATTCAAAATGTTTAAAGAAAAATATTGAAGTAAAAGAAAATACTACAGTAGACAAACCTAAAAGGTCAGCACATACCAGAGAAAGTGCTGTGAGTATTGGAAATAAGTGGCAAAGTCAAACTTATGCAATGGATGGAAAGAATGACCTTTTAAGGGTGCCCTTCCTCTGTACTCTGTGTTCTCGATTTTGACATCTGCCGCCTCGTCTTCAGGTTGTCCCCTGCCTATGGTTTCATCTGGTATTTATATTATTTTTCATTCTTTAAAAAACCCCAAATCTTTCCTTTCTGTTTCATAATATGTTTTGTTAACCATTACTCCATTTATTTTTGCTTCTTCTCCTTTTTTCTTTTCCAATTTTTATCAAATAGCTTTCTCCCTGGTGTTTTAGGTTTTCCATATCTGTGATCAAGTTTTTTCCTTCCTTTTGTTTCACTCTACTTCTACCACCTATAAGCATACTTTTTTCTATTGTTATTGTCCTGTCTTAACCCATTCTGAATCTAGAATGAAGGTCGTGCTTGTATTAAAATGCAAATAATGAAAATTTATGAAGTTGAGAGTTTGAGAAAATGAATTTGCAACTAAACCTTCCAAAGGAGAATGAATAAAGAGCTCAGAATTTATATATTCAATACTCGTAGACTGGTAGAAAATGACTTTGCTAAATGTAACTGTCTATGCAGTCCTCTTTTATAAGCCTATATATTTTAGTCTGTCAGTTTTTCATTGGTTGTCTACTATTGCATTACTTTAAATGCATAAAATATGTGGAGTGCAAAGCTGTCACTTTGTGTTTGTGAGGCAAAATATTTTATTCTGGTCAAAAGCTCTGTAGAAGAAGTTGGGAAGTCAATTTAAAGAACCTGAATCTCTCTGAGACCTGAAATCCTTGATGTCAAAACTTGACAAATGAACAGACCTCAGTAAAGTGCAATGATGTGAAAATGTGTATCTATTGGTCTTCTGTGAATGGAGGGATGAAATAAGTATTTTTTTCGCTTAAACAATATATTTTTTATTTTCCTTATGTGAATCATTCAAATATGCTAAACATTTAAATAACAGAATTATTAATACCAGTGCTTACCACCCCAGGTTATCTATATCACATAAACACCACTGTTAATACAATCTGAGGTGGAGTCACAGTATCACACAGCCTGTGTTTGGGAGAAATGCTGATGTTAACCAAACATTTCTGTCAACTTTCTGTGCACTAGCAACTAAAGTTCATGTTGTACCCTTTCGGCAGACACACTTAAGGTGGGGAAGACTTCAGACCCTGCTGGAAAGCACCCTGGCTCTCCCTCCTGCTCACTTTCCTCTCAGGGAGCTCCTTCACCAGATTGCAAGAAATTGATGTGTTAAGCTGAAGCCTGATTTTCCGATGGGACGTTAATAATAATGTAGCTTGTGAGGAAGAAAGATGGAAACCGTGTTGATCCTTGAGACTGTCCAGAATACATCAGTGGTTAAAATAAATGGAGCATTTCCTATTAAGGATTAAGTGTTGTAAATGTGATGAAAGACTAGGCGCGGGTCATAAAGGCAAACAATGACTCTGATCTGACTTAATCATCCTTATTTCACAGGACAGTCAGTTGCCCGTGCTGGTCTTTGAGCAGTTCTTTGAGGGTGTATGAAGCTCCTGGCCTTGCCTGGTGAATCCAGGCAAGAGGTGGAGGTTGTTACTGTGACTCTTTTGCTCTATACTCATCTGGCAGTCCCCAGCAACTTGCTAAAATGTCCAAGATCTTTGGGCATCTGTGAATTTTTTTTTAAAAAAAAAAAAAAAAAAAGAAGAAAAGAAAAGAAGGTTGGGGTTACTAAGTCTGTAAGAGACTTTTCTGCTCATCTGGCATCTTGCACACAACAGCCTCAGAGATCTGCTTTGATCTTCTATTGCTCATTACAAGAGAGGTGGTGCCCTACGACCCTAAATAGATTCGTGGAAGCAAGCAGTTCCCTTCATTTCTGATCAGACAGCCTGCCAAATAGGTAGAGATCCAGTTTGCATAATAATACTCCCTCAAACCATCTCCTTAACCTTGGTTTCTCCTCAAACTCCTCGGTGTTGCTTACCCAGCACTTGAAATCTATCTTCTGCACTGTAAAGGACAGTGAGTAACCGTGTTTCAGCCTTATGCTAAGCTGGCGGGTGGGAGACCTCTTGAAGGCATATCTGTACCTTTGCTGGCCTTCCTGCCACCATTTTCACATGCAGGCTCATTACCAGACATCTCTGTGCTTGCTATAGGGTACAGGGGTAAAAGGTGCCCTTCCACAGCATTCTTTAATTATAGTACTTGACAACAAATACAAATATTTATTACTGAGCTTGTTTTAACCAAATATATCTCTGGAATATCGAATTGAATATATTGGACTTCTCAGCATCTTTGTTTAAAACAGACAGGAGGCATCTTGATTTCGGTTTGAAAATTTTTATTACTGCGTCAAAGTAAGTGTTATCAATCTGTCAAACTCATTCAGTAACAACTTACTTGGATCAGGTACAAATGTTTCGTTTGCCACGGATTTATTTCCAAAGTCAGACTAGGCAAAGAGTGAGACATTTTGTTTTATTTTTTTTTTTTGCTGCCATCATTAGCACAGCCTCCGTCAGGACAAATTGATTTAATATGTGGAGCACTAGGGTTGTACTCCTACTGGAGATATTTATCTGGCTTCAGGGAATGTAGGGCTATCTGAAAACAGAGCTGATGGAGCAGTATGTACAAACACGTCGTCTGCTCCCACTGCACTGCAAGGCATGCCTTCCACAGACGAATTTTTTCATTGTTTGCACGGATGCCGACTTTTCCCAGGGAGCTGTCTCTTGGAACACACTAGTGGTATGTGTTAAACTACGCCATAAATAGAGTTAGCACACGGCTGTGTCCAAATGATAGTTTTCTTAGAACTGAAGAGAGAGATCTGTATTTGCAGGCACAGCACAGGAAAATATTTTTATTCCAAGCTGTGTCAACTCTCCTATCTGATTAAAAAGCATATCTCTCTAGGTATAGAAATTTAAATGCTTTTAGTTTTGGTTAGGTTTTGTTGAGTTTTTTTCCACATGCCATCAGCACTTAAATAGTAATTTACAGCCCAGGTTCTTTTAGCAGATGTCAGATTCCTGCAGATCTCATTTAATTAAGAAGGTGTTCTGTTGGAGGAGATCTAATGGGACCCAGTTCTAATACAAGGATTTAATTTCTCTTGCTTTCAAAGTGATGAGCTGGCCTATTAAGTTATGCAGGCTAGATGGGAGAAAATGGGATGCTTTTGGCCAAAATTTTAAATTTGTTTTAGATATCTAGAGATGCAAATAAGCTGGCAGTGGGATTTTAAAAAGCAAATAGGTACCTAACTCCTAAGCATGGAAATTCCATAAAAGCTGACCCAGAATACTTTTTTGGAAAGTCTTGGGCTAATGATCTGAATTTCTCTCTCAGACAGTTCAGCCTCTTGTGGGAGAAAAAGGTGTCCGAAACTACAAGTTTTAGTTGTCTTTCTTGGCTCTGTTCACTATAGCTGTGGGGTTTTTGTCAAGTTCTTAACACCCTTAAGAGCAATATCTAATCTTGTGCAAGATTTATAAGGTGCATATGCATGCTTCCAGGGCCCATCCAGGCTATCTTTACTGTTGTGGCTTTATAGAGAAATTACTAGTCCTTAATCCAGCCCTGAACTATTGAAAAACAGTTTTTTATCTAAGCCTATTATTATCTGCACCTGTGTTTAAAACAATTTTCCCAAGAGGAGCCTAAAAGCAAAATTGAAATCCACAGGAGGTATTTTTATACTAAGAGTTTAATATTCATTTTTACATGTGTTTCAAATGCTTTGTCTCAAGGTAGTTGTTTAGTAAGAGGTAAACAGGTTAATTTCAAAAATAGTTTTAATTCAGTTTAATTATTTTTTTAATTAAAAAAGTTAAATGAATGGGTTAATTTTTTCAAAGCTTAATTTGCAGATTAAGCTCAGAAAGCTCAGAAACATGGTGGCAGAACGGTGTTTCTGAGTTTTGTTCTATTTGGGGCATTTGGGTCTTGGTTTCTTCATCAGTAGCACCTCAGTATTGCTCTAGCTGTGTATTTTGGAAGTGGAATATCAGACTAAGAGTTTGAAAATCCTTCTTAACATCTGGGGGGGCATCCCAGAATGTAGCTGCTGGCAAGGATGAGCCTCAGACTGTAGGATGCTTGTGCAAAAACCCTGTGTGATTGATTTAATAGCAATGCCTAGTGATTCAGAGGAAGAAGGTAACCTGTGATACGTTTTTTTTTTAAATTAAAATGCTTATTTTATTATTTTTATTTATCTCTGAGTGAGGGAAGCTAAAGCTGCTTCAGTCATGCAGGAGGAAGACTGTTTGGCTCTGAAAGCAGCACTTGGAATGGGTCTGGGATGTTCAGCCCCAGAGTAGCACTGTGGAGTGAGAAACTAAAGGCTTATTGTTTGCTTTTCCTCCCTTTCAGCCCCAACGGGCTACCACACTCTTGGCACAATCTAAGCATTGCATTATTTTTCCTGACATGAAGGCACATTGCTCAGCCTTTTTGCCTTTCGTTAGATATCAGCAACACAAAATGATGTCTTTGTGTAGCAGTTTTGTGAGGAGGAGTAGCCCTGGTCAGTATTTCATAGATTCATTGTATTAGTCAAGATCTAAAACCTTCCCTTTTTATTCCCCATATGAGGGAGGAACAGTGATTCCACAAAAGACTGGTTTTTGCAAGACAGTGGGACATTTATTTAAAACCCAAATTTGAATCTCTGAGAACTTTTCTTCCTTCCTTGTTTTGTCTGGGACTGGAAACAAAAGGAGCAAAATTCCCCTCCCAGAAACAAGTACAGAGACTGGTGCTGGCCATACCTCTCTCGAAAGCTTTCTGTTTCAAACTGCATCTCAAATTTTCCTTACATCCGTGGAAACCTTGCTGTTTTTCCCTGGCTGTGAAATGCTGTTCAGAAAGAATGGGCTCAGTGCTCATGGTAGAAAGCCCTTGCCACTGGCACAGTGATTTCTTCAGCATTTTTACTTCTCAGTGAGATTGTTTCACACTCTCTGTACGATCTCCCTATCTGCAACACTTCAGAATTACATCTGGGCAGCCTGCTGACCCACTCACTCTAAACTAGAGTATCAGAAAACTTCTGTGAAGTAGTTTCTTCTCAGCATTTCTCCACTCCTCCTCCAAAAAGGTCTGGAGAAATATTTGGGAAAGCGTTAAAAATTTGGATGCTTCCCTTCCATGCTGCTTTTTACAGTACCCAGCAGTAAGAGGGGATTTATCAAAGAGGGCACCCAAAAACCGTTCCAAGATCTGGACTGAAACATTGTCTGGGATTGACGCATGTATCAGCTTGATTCACTGAACTCTAGTAATTCAGGCTTTTAAACAATGAATATGTTTATTATCAGTTCTGCTACCTGCCATGTGTGGTTTATTAGCTCTGAGGTTAAAAGCCTGCTCTCTTCTTCTGCCTTGATTGTGTTGTCTGTGACGTGGTGGATTGGAAGGCAGAGGGGGTGATAGCGCCTAATGAAGAACAGGATATCATAGAGGTATGTGTAGAAAAAATGGAAAGGAGAATATGAGCAGAAAGTAAAGAGAGAGAGGAAATTAATGAGGCCCAGAAAGGCTCAAAATGTCCAGGTAAGAGGTTATGGATGGAGTTGGAGCCTGGAAAAGGAACTGTTTGGTATCAGCTGCTTCTTGATATTGATTGCTTTGAGTCTGGACAAAGACAGGGATTACCCAGGAGGCAGAGGATGAAAATAAGGTCTCTGGCAATGCATTTGAGTAACTACTCTTCTGAATACCATTTAAGATACCAAGAAGTATGTAAATTGTGAGTGTTGGAACTAACAGTGTGTAATTGTTGTTGTATTTAAAATTCTCTCTCCAGACCTATGTATCTAAATAAATACCCACTCAGGCAGAATGGGTTGAAAAAGTTTGACTAAACCAGGTGTGACTGCAGTAGACGGCATTAGAATAGTTATTTGTAGCTAAAAGATGCCACTAATGCTGCAAAAACATTTGCTGGTCTCTCTTGTGATTCGGCGAGGATAGCAGTTGGTCTACAACAGGCTTTTCTCTGCAGTTTTGCTTCATATTCCAGGTTAACATCAATGCATCTTCTGTGCTGGTAGATTTGTAGGAATTCTGCAAGTTTGGCCTGAACCCATTTATGAGCTTTCAGAGGAACAGTACTGGGTAAACCTGGAGCTTTTTTGAATAAAACTTAGAAGATGAATTTCTGCCTTCACTGAAGCCAGGTGAAGTTTTGCCACTGATGTCAAAGGGACTTTGCATTTCCTTAAAAATGGGCAAATTTATTCTATATCAGGGAGCTGAGTGGCTTCAGACCTTCTACCATATAAGATACTAGATTGCCATAGCTGATACACGCAAAGGTTTTCAAGTGTAAAAGAAATCGCTTGCTATTAGATGTTCTCTATAGGAACTGATGTTTTCTGCCTGTCTCCTACTCTGCTTCTCAGTCCTCCAAAGCAGGCCCTTACGAGCCTCCTTTAGGAGATACTTAGGAGTAATGCAGAAGAAACAACTGCTACATACAAAAGGGGCACAGGCAAGGTTGAGACTTAAGTTTAATTTGTTTACTCATTTGCTGACAAAAGCTGCTGTACATTTGGAGATGCTGATTTTGGTGGATTTGTAATTTTCAAGAGAAAGACAGGACTTTAGGTAAGGTCCTTCTGTCATTTTACAAATTTTTACCTAATGGAATGAAAAATCAGCACTGAGGTGGTAAAATGCAAGGGAAGATGTTTCCAAGTTCGTAATTCAGAGCTGGTTGCCAGCCAGATGGCATGATGTGCGAGCCCTGGCACCAAGTGGGATGCCTGTGCTGCTTGGTGAGAAGCTCCCCCAGTCTGGTCTGGGCTCTCCCCATGACAGCATGCCAACCATCCTTGCACTTGCACAGCATCTTTCATCCATGAGTGTGACTTTATAGGTATCAAGATCTCAGGTCACTGGTCCTTATGGATTCAGGTACTGGGATCTATTCTGCTAGCACAGTCCTTGTGGAGCAACTGACCTAACTTAGAACAGATAATGGAGAAGGGTTGAAAGATGTTGATAGCCATCAGCAATGAAATGACACTACGAAAAAAACTGGCTTTTGGGACTTACTTGCAGCATACCTAGAAGTTCATCTGGAAATGTGGCTGAGAGAATTTTTGCCCATCTTTGTTCTGGATGCCAACCTCTGTAACACCCCGGGGCTCCAAAGTAGAACCACATGGTAGCAAGCTTTCTGCGTAAGCTGTCTTGTACTAGTGAAATCACAGTCATGCTGAGGTTGTTACTAGAGTAACTATTGTTTTCAAGTACTTCCTCTCTTTAAGCTATTGCCAAGATTTGGACCCTTTAAGAATCATAGTGGGATTAATCACCAGCTGCTCTGACTTTGTGCCTGCTCATTTTAAGGGGAGACGAAGGCTCCTGAGGAAAATGCTGATCAACTTGTGGATTTGGTGAAGGAAGGTGTGTTAAGAATCTGAAACTGCAAAGTCTGATTAAGCAAGAGAAAAGGGTCAATAATATTGTAAAGCTCTGAAAGTATACTATGAGCTTCCTCTAATGCTACAGACCTCAGACCACTTTGTGCATTAGTTTTACATGAATCTCTGCGTGGGTGACATGTATCCATCTTTGTATTGGTACACCACAAGGTTTTCAAGGCACAGCAGTACTACTCTGCTTTAGGCAGGTGGAAAACAGTACTCAAATGTAAAGCATGCAGGGATCCATACTACTAAAACTGGAATTTAGCCATGAGATCAGCTTAGACAGGTGCCTGCTTCTCAGAAAACTATCTTTGGAACATCAGCGGCATGGTGTGAACTTGTCTCTCTGAGTCTCAACATTGCACTTGCATCTTCCAACTCTGCTTAGATGGAAAGATAAGACAAGTTCACAACAATTCTGTGAATTTTTAATTTTTTTTTTCCTAAAGCAGACAAGGAACTTAACCGCCCAGACAACAATAGGATAGTGGTTATAGAAAAAAAGCTAGAAAGAGTAAGGCACTGTTATGTGCAAGCAGAAAAGAGGAGTAGGGCTGAGAGCTGAGTAGTGCTGGCAGCAGGCTTGCTGTACTGAGGGCATGCTTAAAAGCTGCCTTCCTGGTGGGGAACAGGTACAGTGGGAGCCATGCGTAAGTATAACAAAGATGGAAATGAGGAGGAAATTCCTTTTTAGCACATTTAGCATGCTCAGCCACCTTGCAAGTTAGGACTCCCAGAGACAGTAGCTGGATATTAATAGGTGACATTAAATAATTGCAAAATGTAAATGTGATTCAATGCCTCTCTCTGCAGCTATCTGAGTGTTCATTATGCCATAAAAAGTAGCTGTTTTTCCTCCCTGTGCAGGTAGAAAGGGCTTACAGTGGCAAAATTCAATTTACATGAAAGATAAGGAAAGATGAAATAATCTTTAAGTCATTTTTATTCTGTGTAATTTTATTGTGAACAGATAAACTGTGTACATCATATTGGTGTTCTCCAAGTTTACACTAGATGTTAGATTATTTCCAAAGATGAAATAGTCAAGTGTAATATTGCACATCCCTGTTTATAAATCTGTTTTGTTGAAGTCTCTGACACAAATACGTGCAACTGAAAAATCAGAAAATGAAGAAAACAGCACAGACATTCTCATAATAATTGTGGTTCACATAAAAATTAATCACTGAAGCATCTAGCTTGGTCACTGACTGCATTCAAAGTTAAGTACAGCCTGTAGCTTGTCTGTAAAAATCAAATGCTCTTTTTCAGAGTATAAATGGAAATCTGTTACTCATGGCCAAGGGTACATAACTAATGCTTGTAAATAAGCTTCAGCTTTTCTTCTTAAAGTTGTTTGGGATTTTGAGAAAGCAAAGCCCTCGTTCCTGTTTGATAATATTCTAGCTTGCAGAGGCAACCTTGGGGCCTCAACAGCAAATTTATTCTGAAAAGCAAAGTTAGTGCATAAATTAGTCTGTTTAAATATCTAAAAAAGGTTTTGATTTTCTGACTCCTGCATAAGATGTGATTTCTGGCTTTACCCAGTTCTCTCTCCAGGGTAGATTTTTTTTTCCCCCAGCAGCCTGAATCATTAGCTCATCAAAAAACCTAGGGGAAGGTTAGGAGCATTAACAAAGAATAATGGATAGCTTTTCAGGTAACTTTTTATTTCTCTGACATAGTTCGGTGTGTCCATTCTTAGAGTAATGTTGACTGCTTCTGGGTTTCCAGTGAAATAATTAATCTGGGTCACTGCTTCAGCAGCATTTTGCTTCTCCCGTGTCTTAATGTCTGGAAATTTCTGGAGTCTCTGACATGTATTGTTTCATGTATACTGTGATATTACTTAGAACAATCTCATTTGTACTTGAAATCAGATTTCAAGGTTTTAATCCATCCTGAGCTTAAATATTCACCCTCATTTAAAGTGAATTTAATTTATGTCTTATCTGCTTCTCCTGTTTCAGATGCTTTGTTAAGAGACTGATACATGAAGAAAGATGCAGCATAAATGGCTGGGTTTGCTTATTTTCCAGCAACATGATAGCTCAGTTCTGACTACTTTCAGTTTGGTACAAATTGTATTAGGGCTCCATTAATTCTTGCCTCTTCTTAAATTTATTAAACTGAGTAAAAGTCTTGTACGAGTTCAGTAGGTTTATCTGGGGTGTGATAGAGAAAACAAGAGAAAGCTGGACAAAAAGAAAGTACTCAAAGTCAATCATCTCTGATCAGCAATTTAAAGAGACCATGTGCCTTTGAAAGTAGAATTGACTGGGAACAAAGGAAATATCTCTATTGTTTGGTACATTTGTTATGTGCACCTCGATTTACCAGTATAAATTGTCTTACTCTGTCTGCTAGTGTGGAGCTGAAGGAGAAAACCAGCAGTAAATGCAGTAGTGGAGGAGGTGGGCTTGGCATCCCAGGGAATGTACCTGGTGAGGGCAGTGGGTGAGCTGTGCCCTCCCCATGGGGCTCAGCAGCCCTCCTTGCCTGTGTCCAACACCTCCAGGCAGAATATAAGTGAACTGTCTGAAGAGCCTTTTTTTGTCAAGGAAGGAGAAGCAGGCAGCGTTTGCACAAAGGGATGGAGGTTGCATGAGGGCTGCAGGCACCATCCCACCATCCCTTCAGGCAAGGCCAGGGCTTACTGCTTGGGTTTGCAGCCTTTGGGTGACTTCGGGTTAACAGCTACATGTTTGATGGGAGCTGCTCTCTGTGGAGCATTGCTTTACTCAGCTGCCGTTCAAGCTGTCTCACAGACACAGGGGATGGGTAAGAGGGTTGGGAGCCACAGGCTTGTTCCTCTGCATGAATCTGGACTACGCACAGGACCTGCAAGATTTTGCCAGAGAAAAATTAATATAGCCAAGCTGGAGAGTCCAACGGTGAGGCATTTACATTTAACAAATGTTTAGTTTGTTGGGTCTGATGATTACAGTGAAAACTTCCAGAAATGTATTTAAATTATTTAATATCTTAACCTCTGAAAGAGAATTTCTCAAGGTCTCTCAGAAATTGCTGTTTGGTTCTTGAGGCGCTGATATCTCACTGAATTGCTAGTATTTTGGCCTAGTTTTAGAGATTGTAAAGGGCACACAGTGACCACGTAGTCCATATATTTCCATTGCATTTGTATTGTTCTTGATAAGTGAGGTCCAAAATAAGAGATCAGTGTAAGTCTGATCTTTTCCAGAGAGGCATTTTCCAAAGTCAAGCTTGAAGGGCAGTTTAAAACCTATCAGTGATTTTGATCTGTTGTTATCTTTATGTTCTGCAATGAGATTAGCTTTAATCTGGAAGCCACTACATGAGCTAGGAGCTCTTATTTGTCAGCCACATCCATAGGTGTCCACCAGTGGTGATTGAAGGGCCAAGTCTGCTGGAGGAGATTTGCTACCCTCTCTCTGCTCTCCATTGAGGTTTTGTGCTTCCTTGGAAAAAAGGCCTGAGATTTATCATCAGGTTAAATTGGAAACTCTTGATGGAGGTAAACCTGGATGTTGGGACCAGCGTATCTTCACAGCGTGTGTACATTACAGGCAGGCCCAAGGCCCTCACAACATGGTTCTGGGTCAAAACTATCGATTTCACATGCTCTCTGGCTTTGTGCAGTCAATTACCTCTGCAAGATCCTGGGAGGAGCTGGGAGGAGCTCCCTGGGAGGAGCTCCCCAGCCTTCCCTTGGTCTCCAGGGCAGGGGAGGAGGAGGAAGAGGGCTGTTGCACTCCCTGCTGACTGCCCGGCAGAAGGAGGAGCACAGCCACAGGCACACGCTGTGCCTTATAACACCAGCGAGGGACCCTTGCTGGGCCTTGCCTCCCCTCGCCCCAGGCAGCTGGGGACAGTGCCTGAGGGCGGCTGCTGCAAAGGCTTCTCTGCTGCCCTGCGCTTGCTGTGCCTCTGCGCTGGCACACGGCAGTCAGGCTTTCCTCTACCTGCCTCTTTCTCCTGGCTTTCCTTTCATTATCCAGCTTTCTCTTATTTATGTACCTCGTTGAAAGCAGATTGATTCATTTTAGAGCCACTGTCTTTGTCCCAGCCTCCATTTATTAGCGAACCTCTTCCATCTTTTTTCTGCCTGACATGGTGTATTTGTAAAGCCTTTCTTACTCCCCTTAATCCCTTTGCCTAGTGTGAACTCTTCTTGCTTTTCTGTTACTCTTATTTTCCCTGCAAGGCTTAACTGGTTCTCTATAGTCCTGTGTGGATCCTCTGTTTCCAGTATGCCCGCTTATTTTAAATCCTGAGGGTAGTCCCTTGTGAAGCCTCACTGGCTTCTCCTTCTTTCTCTTTCTCTGTGTCACAGGGACCACAACAGGCTGCATTTTCATTAGGGTGCCTGTCAGGATTTTTCTGCCATCGCCTGCGCTCGCGGCTGCTCGGAAAGGGGGTTGGATTTTAAGCACCCCTTTGGGAGGAACAAGCTACATCCCTCCCGTCCACAGCTCCCCCTTTCAATTTGCAAATGAACACTAGTAATAAGGGACAGATTAAATGGCATCGTGCCTGGGTGCACTAGCATGAAAGGTTTTCGATGTGTTCGTGTCTTTCTTCTGAGGCATGTAAGGGTATGGGATGCAAATACAGGCGTACACAGGAGGAAGTCCCTGGATTGGATTGTCTCACAACGATTGCATCTTTCTTCTGTACTTAGCACTTTGTGAGTGCACACATCCTGTGGCAGTGAGTTCCACAGTTTAATTAATTCTGTGTAATTGTTTTAGACCTGCTGCCTGACAGTTTCATACGATGCTCTCTACCTCTTTACAGAGAAACAGGTCATTACCCTTCTGTAGTCACCTTCTCTACGCTGTTTAAGTTTGGATTGGATTTTGTATGCTAGCAGATCATTCAGTCTGACTATTTTAAATAAGTAGTTATTATCTTAAAAAAAAATCTGTGTGGGGTAGTTTGGTGTACACAAATTTTACCTTGAAGCGTTTTATATAAGGCAGGCTAGCAACATTCTTGTCTTTGATTTCAGATGTTAGAGGTGTGTGACATATGTGGGAAGATACATGCAGATACAGTTTCCTTCTGATAGCAACAGATATTTTAGAAAAAAGCAGGGCATCTTCTGTCTAATGCTTCAAGTGAAAAACATATTCGGCATGAACTTGGCTAGTGTCCACAGGATAATCTACTGCAAATGAAGTAATAGGTGGATATTTCAGTGACCCATGATGATGAGTAATTCAGTATCCACCCAGTAATGTAGCAATATAAAGGTATGTGAATGAGACATGGGACTGTGTCCAGCACTGGTGTCCGTAAACCCTAGAGCAATGAAGAACAGTTGGGAAACCAGAAACACCTTCCAAAAAGAACATGTGTCAGGCCCAGGGTCCGGGCCCCAGAGAAGGGTTCCAGATGACTTTCAAAAATGAGGTTATTGCATAAGTGCATAAAATGAGATGCCTGCAAATGCATGTGGTCACCAGAGTCTTGCGACCGGTTATTTGTATCTACCTCCTGCCAGAGGCAGGGCTCTGCTTCTGAAAGCCTTTTACCTCACTGCAATTTTAAGTGGTAAGTAGACAAAGTGGAGTCACGCTCTGGATTCCAGTAATAAGGAAGTGAAGCATCATGACCTGTGTTCTCTTTTTATTCCCTCGTATTCTGAAAAACCTGTGAGTTTGTTAGCGGTGCTGTTCAGAAGGGAAAGTGAATACTAGGATCAAAACTGCGTTATCACATCCTGTATGTGGTGGGAGCTGAGTTCTGCCGAGACCTTGACAGCAAGAGCCGCTGAACTGCAGTGGTGCCTGCTAGGCTGCAAGTGTGTGAAGATATTGGTAGCATCAAGTGGCTTGTTGAAATTCATCCTTTCCTCCATGTGAGGTACTCGCTTTGCACATGAGGGAATAATTCACGCACAAGACTTTTTAGCATAGATATTCCTGTCATGGTATTAAGTAAGAGAGAACATGTAGGTGGAGGCACTGGGGTAATAAGAGAATTTTACAAAAAAAGGGGGAGGAACGGGAATCCTTGCATGGATGTAATTTTTTAAAAGCCCAGAAATCCTGTATGCCAGATAGCAATATTAATGGCATGCAGGGGAGCTGGCTTAAGTGCAAGCAGTGCAGCTACAGTCCTGGTACTATCTGGAAGGGAAAGAAAGCACTTTTGGCTGCAAACAGAGTTGAAAATGCTTAGTAGGTAAAAATTCTAAGCATAAATAAAAATAGGCTTACGTTCAGACTTTTAGTAATAATTATATTAAAATGACACAATTCATTAAATAATGCAATACATTCACATCTCTAAATACACAGCAGCTGTTCACTTCTGTCAAACACGTAACCTTTAGGGACTGAATAGAGAAGAGTAACATGCTGGCTTGCATGGTAATGTCCTGATGAGCGCTGGGCTGCAACCTACCCCCAACATTTATTAACAAAATGCCGGATCCTGAAGGTGCCCCTCTGGCTGGGCAGGAGGTGCCACCTGGGCAGGGCCAGGTAGGAAAGGAGTGGGTGTAGGAATTGTTCTTGTTGGGCTTTGTAGAAACTGAGTTTTTAAAGATGTTTCAGCCTTCGGCTATAAGCAGATGAATTTGGCAGGCTGTGATGTGCTGGAGTTGAAGCTCATAGGAAGATTTTATTTTAAAGTAACAAAAAAACTCCAAAAACAGAGCTGTAAAAAAAGCTTGCCAGGTGATAGCTAGTTGAGAGAGAGGATTGCCTGAACATAGTGTCATCTTTCTCCAGCCTTTGGTTATGGAAGTCATACATCCTTCCTGCTGCCAAGCTTGTAATACATAATAATTGATGTAAAAAATTTATTGATGCACCAGTTAACCAGCCAGTAGTTATGTTTCCCATTGCTTTCTAAACAGAGGACCTTTTTCCTTCACACCAAAACTGAGGTAGTGGCCAGACTTTGTAGAAAATAGAAGTGCCTTGTCAACAAATGAAAGTGAAGAGCCCAGCTGTGAGTAGAATTTGTGTTGTTGCCATTATCATCTGGTTGCATATAGATGGTGAGCTGCGTGTCTCCCCTACACTGCCGTGCTTGATTTAGAGACACCCCTTTGCATCAAGAAGTATAATTTGTGCCTTAGTTTCTAATCATGATGAGAAAGTATTTGCATCTTCTACCAGTCTTTATTAAAGTGATTCTACAGAAATAAAATCTATTTGCAATAGAATACTGATCCTGAAGGTATTACCTTTGACTTCTGGGGTTTACCCTTTCAGTTATCTACACGTAGATATGGAGCCCAACGTTTGGCACACCAGCATTTGTACATGACATTTTACTTTTACTTGTGCGAAACTATTTTCAGATTATATTGAATCCAGTGTCAGGAGGCTCACAGTCTCTCATTTATGCAAGAAGAGAATTCAGGGTTAAAGTTAGCTCTTGAAGCCTTTCTGTGCCAACATCTGTAGGGAAGATGGCAATAATCTACAAAATTAGAAGCCAGAGCTTGTGATTTCCTTGTGAATTATTCTTTCCTTGTTCCTTTTCTATCACTATACTTGTATGAATAGATCACAGTAGCTTATTTTTCTTTACTGGTGATGGATCTGGAATTTTTGTCACCTGTGCTCTAGTGTGATTTGTTGTGATATACTGAAGGTTTTTATGCTATGAAGGTTTTTATCTTGGTAAGGGTTTTTCTCTCTTATGCTTGTTGGGGATTTTTCTCCCTCTCTTCATTGTGGTATTTTTCAGGCAGTAGCTTTTCATTCAGGATCATAACATGGGTTTGATAAGAACACTCTAGAGAATGAAATTTTGACATGAGAAGAGGCTTTAAAAAGAAAACCACGATTTTATTAACTTGTAGACTAAATTGTGTGGTACAACATTTGAAGCTCTAGGTATTGGTGAAATGGAGCATAAGCACAGGTATATGGCATTGACAGACTTCTCATTTGGCTAATATATCATTATCTACTGCTGCTTTATACCAAACGGTAGAGCCTACCCACTCTTTATATCCCCTGCATGCTCACTAACCAGTATTCAGAACCTTCACCTCCGACTTACATCCTCAAGACTCGGTCTTCTTGTCTTTGGAGACAAGGAGAGGCTGCTACAACATTGCTACTGCTTGCCGAGAGTTAGCATCTCCCCTCTTTTTAAGTCTTAATATACTCTATAGATTCTTTTCTCTGTCTTTTATTTATCTGGCTGCTTTGCGCCTTTACCTCATGCTGAGCTCACAATGTAAGGTGCAGGTGAAATTGCACTTATGTGCACCTAAAAAAAATGCATGACTTTTACATTATTCTCCTTTCTGAGCTACATAAAGCCAGACCTTTGGAATGCAGTGGGGAAAAGAAGCAAATCCATCTACAGGTATTTTCTGGCTTAAAGAGAAGGGGGAAAAAACAGGGCATCTGCAATCCTTTTGTTTATCCTCTCAGGATCACAGAGGTTGCCTTTAAGCATTAAGCATTTCCAGAGGTTACAGGAGTAGGGATGCTGCAGGTTATATATTAGCATATTTCATGTCAGACAGAGAGCTGGCCTTGCAGTAAGACTTTAACTCTTTCTTTTCTAGAGCTACTGGTAAACATTGTGTGAATTTTTAGACTCTATATTTAATCATTTTTTTCTGCAGTAAACTGGTAGCACAATAATTAAAAATAAATGGTTAACATTTAATTAGTTCCAAAAACTTGTTTGTCCTGAAAGGTTTATTTTAATTTCTGTTCTCTCCTGCCTCTTTCTGCTTATCCTGTTGCCACTGCTTTTCCCCACATCCTTTTTGCAAAGAAAAAGGTACAGTGCTGCTCTCCATGCTCGGAGGGCTCTGGACCTTCTGCTCTGTCTATGGAGGTACTTTACCACCTGCTATCTAATGTCTGTCTTCACAGATGGGAAAAAACCCCAAACCTCCAGAGAATAGTTCAAGTTGTGGGATACTTTTTCAATAGGTAACACAATGCTGTGCAGTAAAGGCTGAGTAGCTAAATTCAAGCACCTTCACTGAAAATGTCCATCGAGCGTCTTTCCTGCTAGATGAATGACAGCCCTTCACATTTCCCTCTTCATTTGTACCCTTTGGTTGACTATAGTATTGATTTGTGCATTAAGGATGATTTGATCTTTCTTCCACCCTCTTATTAAGAGGGTTTGAAACCCTACCTGGAGTCTTTATTAGCTTTTGACATCACAAAGGGAAATGTCAACACATAATGAGATAAATTTCAACATCACAGAAGACTGGAATACAACTTTCATGAAAGATGGATATAGGCAACACTTACCAAAATAAAAAAAACCCTTCCTTTTCAGCATCCATCCATCTTTCTGTTTGTTGCTGCATTATAGTATTTATGAGAGTTTGTCTTGCTATACAATGGATTGCCAGAATCATGATTAAGAAGCTTATTCAAATGAATTAAAAATGTTTAAATGAAAAAGACCCGGAGAAGTAATTGCCAAAATTTAATCAAGGATTTAATTTGTAGCACAGACCAGCCAAATGGATTTTGCTGTTTTCAGTGCACTATTTGTACAAGGAAATTAAAAAGTATAAAGAGTCAAAGACTCAGCAGTGTAACCCTTTAAGAATATTGCAGTGTGCTCACTTATTCTCATTAGCTGTATTATATCAAACTTGGTCCTCAGGGCTTGCAGTTTGCAAAGCCAGACCACAGACAGTGGAAAAAAAGGCGATAGCATTTTTTCCAATGTCATAAATTACTGCCAGCACCCATTAGATGATTTCTCCATGCATTGCTGTAAGCATTTCAATGGTAGGTTAAATATCCCCCTCCTTAATGCCACTTAGTAATAAATGCCCTCATTTTAGCATGTCATCTTTAGCTGAACTGAAATAACTGACACTAAGGAGCTGTCGGGCTTTGAAACAGAAACATTTCACTTACATTTACTGCCGAGAAATACATACATGGCACCATTATGCTGTCTCTGTTTTGTTGATGATAATAAGGTATCATCAAGCCTGGCATATCTGTTTGAACATGTTTTGCAGAAGTCTAATCATTAAGTAATATGTATCTGCTTTCATCCATCATTTCCACATGAAGAGCCATACTATGCAATTGACAGAACAATACTTTATGAGCCACAAATAGCTGGAGAAATGATAACTTCCAACTAGTGTATAACAGACCCAGAATTGTGCTCTAAATTACAGTGCTGAAGGGGTAGGAGGAGAGATGAGAAGTCCCTGCTTGTGAGGAGGAGGCTGAGATCGAGTGCACACTTCTTTTTGATTAACTGTAGTTGAATTAAATATTCAGCAGTGCCAAATGCTCAGCCTCTTTCACAGGCAGAGCGTGAAGATGCTACTGCAGTGGCGCGCTGCTTTGCAGACCCTGTGGCAGAATCAGGATGGCCCTCAACTAGGGTTGACAGGGTACCAGTATGTTCAGTAGCTGTGAACTCCCTTTCTTCTGCAACTGCTGACAGGGATGTCTAAAGAAGCAAAATGAAGAAAACATGTGAACAACAAATTGCCAAATTGTGAATGTCTTCTGGCTATCCCAGAAGAGTTACAGGTTCTCCCCTAAGCCAAAAATAACATTAGTGGTTTAAAATATGGGAACAAAGAGAAAAGCTTCACATTTAGTACAAATGTGAGGTGAATCATACCAACTGTAACAGCACAAAATGGCAGGTAAGTGTGTAACGCTGGGGGCAGGGCTGCAAGACTATTCCCTTACTACAGGGGAAAGGATTTGGTGTTCCTTTACAAGTCAAGTTTAAAGGAAATGGTGTGAAGTCAGTGATTCTCACCCTATGTCCTTCAGAGAGAAGGTGGTGATGTTTACTGTTTCTCCTTTTCTTTCACTCCTTTAACACCTAGTGAGTTCATAGCAGAGAGGTGCGCTCAGTCTCTCCCCACAAGAGGATTAGTAACTGGCACATGAGATCTTTTCTAAAAGGAAGGACCTTTCTGTGAGCAGAAGCAAGAAGCAGCTGTGGCTTCCTCTGTTCCTCTGCCCCTCCAGTCCCTGGGAAGTCCTGCTCCCTTCATTTCTCATGTCATGTATGTTGGAAAAGCAGCGGGGTAGACCTTTTGGAGAACGAAAACTTTCTCCTCTTGAGATCCTCAAACTCATGAGCTTGCTTAGCTTGCTTCTGCTCCTAGTCAGTTTTGGTTTGCATCTTGCTTTTACACAGTTGATCTCTTCACAAAGCGCCTTTAATTTAAGACATCTTTTGCTTGCTCAGTTACGTGGTTATAATTTTATTTGCACAACAGAAGAGTTGCTGATAAACAAAGTTAAGACTTTGGAAAAGGAAGGAGTCCAAGATCCAGTGGTTGAGTTCCAAATATTTGAATTTTGTTCCTTATCCAACCATATGAGCCTTTTAAAGATTGTGGCAGTGTAAATTATGCAGCTGCTTTTCTATTTTTTTTTTTTAAGTGGAACTTACAAAGGTCATTTTCTTACACTTTCTTACTTCTTGTCTCCCTTTTAGAGACTTACATTTTTATAAACTGTCTACTATGCAATGTAAAATTCTTACATTTAAAAAAAAAAAAGTTCTTTTCAACAAGTAAAAGCAAAAACCTTAAACTATGAGATATCAGTGGATATTGTCATTCCACATGTGCAACATTATTTTCACCATTTATTCTGAAAACGTTTTTATTTGCCATTGCTTTTCATCCGCACAACTCTTAACATGTGTATTGTAGAATTGGCTGTAAGTTCCTATTTTTTTCAGTTAATGGAGCCCAACTCAGTTTAGCTCCTTTCCTTGGTTATAAAGAAAAGCAACTTAGGTCACTTTTAGATTGTACTGAAACCTGAATAACCTCTACATTTTCCTTTAATCTTTTTACTGCTTGTTTGAGTTGTAAAACTAGCAGATGATACAATTATTATTTTTTTTATTTTTTATGTTTAAAATTTTTTTAATTCCTGGTGGCCTTTTGGAAATCTCTACTAGGATGCTTCAGGAATGCAGTTACTTGTCCAGGATTCTTCTGAGTACCTGGTTTTGAAAATGAGACTGACTAAATTGGTCCCGTACTTCTTCATGTGATTTCCTGAGCAGAAATATCTGTGCTTGAGCCATTCATTCAGCCCATGTGTTGTGGGTTTGAGACATTGAGGAAAATTTTGGACAAATTACCTTTTTTTTTTTGTTTATTCTTCTCTCTAGACAAAATTTCCAGCAGATAAAAAAAGGCAAGTCCAGAGAAACAGGAATTCACGGTAGTCACGGTTATTCTACTCCTAGCATGAGAGTCATGCAAGAAGAGATTGTCGTGACTTCCTTGTGAATTGTGTATCTCCCAAATGCTTTTATTTTCATTGATTATTATAGAGATAAATGAAAAAATACAGGGGATTTTTTCTGGTGACAATGTAACAGAACAGTGTTGTGCAAAACCTTCTCATCCATAGCTTGGTTTTAGCTTCTTAAGGAGCCCTGGGCAGGATGCTGCTGGTTTCCCATCCCTGCTGGTTCCCCAGCAGGAAATAAAACAGGGAGTTGTTGCCTTGATCCAAATAGACTCGCACAGCATTTCGCCAGGGAAACAGAGCTGAAGAGGAATGTTTAGGCTGATAAGCTTTTAGAAAATATTTCTGGGAGTGCACTTTTTGAACTGGTGAGAAGAGACAGTCTGTCTGTATTGGGCACTTCTCCTCCTTATCATGGAATTTACTATTAAAAAACACCCCACCACCACCTCCTTGAGTGTGGAGGGAACCTTTCACAATGCAGTTTCTCAGCAGCTGACACTCTAGAGTCATGCTGGAGGTAGTAAATGAATAAAGCCATTTAAAAAAAAAAGTGAACAAAGCTATAGCATCTCAACTATGTTAGAGAATCAATCACAGGCTTGAGCTCATTTGTTCCACTAGAGTGTAGTCTTATAAGAAGAGAACTGCTTGTTCCAGAAAAAAGTGTGAATAATGTGATAAAACAAAATGAACTGCAGAATATATTCTAGCCAGCAGCCAAGAAATTATTCACACTGACAGATATTACAGGTACAGTACATTTTCTGTCTAGAATACCACCTTCTAGTTTCTCTTAGCTTATGCGTTATGGTAGCTGTTTTCCTACTTTGATTATAGAAATGCACATGGTTGTATATATGTGTTTGCTTCCTTTTTTTGTATATCATACATGACAGTCAAAATCATTCTTGAGTTACAGCAACTGCCCTTCCTTATACAATTATTAAAAAATATTTGACAGTTTTGAAACTTCAAATATTTAGGATTGAAATAGGACCATTGCTTCTCTTCTGTTCTTGCTTTGAGCTGGTGCACATACATGCACATTTATGTATATAAAAAGATGGATAGACAATCTGGCCAGAAAAGCACACTTGCTGTAGTGTGAAGTGATAATTGTATGGGCTGCAGTTTTGCTTTAGCTGTGTTAAGGAATTCACTCATGATTTTTCTGTCCAGTTACTTGGAGCAGTTTCTGCTGTATATAGCACACAGCACAATATAGATCTAGGTAAATAACACCCTGTATTTCTTTAATCCTCAGCTTGCATTTCTTCAATTTGTCCTCATCACCAGCTTTGTTAGGTATTTCAGCCTTTACTACTAACTCATTTGCAAGAATTGCCCAAGTTGAGTAAATTGCCTCAAATATTAGCAGTACACCCCACAGCAGTAGGCCAGGAAAATTACCTGGGAGGAAGGGGGACAAGGAGGAGTTTGAAAGGAATTAAAAAATAGCCTGAAGATGGACAGACTTAGGGGAAGAAGTTAAGGGAAGGGGGAGGAAGATAATTAGTGATATACATATGCAAGTCTACCCTTCTGCTTATGGGCACTGTGTTTTAAAAATACCAAATTCCTTCCACTTCCTTCTTTTGCTGTATTTACAACCTAGAGATTTATTTGTATGATTTGCTATGTGGTAGGTGTTTTGCTTTTGGCACAAGGACCTTCTGGTTTTCTTCCTGTTGTGTTTTTTTGTGCATACTATGGAATACGTGTATTATACATAAATATCTGCTCGTCATTTATGAAAATACATTTGAAGCCATACACGAAAAACTGGGAAGTTTGTTGAATTGATTATACGAATCTGTTAAACATCACAGACTGCATTTTTTGTTTTAAGTCATGGACATGATCATTACCAGCACCCCCAACCAGTGACCAGATTTGAATGAATACGTGTTTATAAGTCAATTCTTTGTTTTTACCCTGAGTCTACTGTGATGACAAGATCTTTCAGGATGCTGGGAAAATGGATTCCTTCCTTTACTAAATGGACAGAAACGCTGTTACATCGATTACACATTTGCAATTTGCCTTTCACTCTTGGAAGTGAACTGGCAGACACTGGTTTCATGTTTCACTCCACAAAATGTTTTGTTTGGGTCTGTTTCCCTTTGAGAGCCTGACTGGGGAAGAATGAGGTCATGCGTTTTGAAAGTACATCACTGTGTGAGGATTTTCTTTATGCATAGCTTCATTCTGAGTCAGAAGCTTATTCTGGCGTGAGTAGCTGCTTATGCCATGTTCTATAAACTGTGTCAACTGAGGACATACCTTTGCATAGTGGAAAGCAGAGAAAGCGTAGTAACGAAGGACCACAGTGGTCTCTGATGCCTACAAATATCAAACCAGTGCCTTAACTCATTGATATTCGATGTATGTGAAAATCAGGTTCTTCAAAGTCACCGATAGCCAGCCAATACGTGTTGTGCCATTGACTTTATATTGGCAGACAGGCGAATGCTTTCAGCAGCGTTGGCCGCAGGGCTCTTGCTTCAGCCCCGTCCTTCTGATCAGACCCGAGCTGCATGGGAGTTCGCTTCTAAATGGCAAGGTAGTTGACATATTGTGTCTCAATTTAAGCCCCATTATCATTCATTAGATATGCTCCTGGTTAATTATTTTAAAAAATAAATGTAAATAACAAGTGTTAATTATACCCTTAAGGCCATTGATGTGTACCATGTTGGCATTTCATGTTAGAAAGGCTGCCTGAAATTAGAATAAAGAGCAGTATAATGCAAGCAGGAAGTCTCAGGAAACGTTATTGTGAATATAATATTTTATAATCGAAATACCATTAATTATAAGTCTTAACATTTAAATAATATTTTATTGAGAATCTATTATGAAAAGCATTTAGGTGACTTGTTGGCTGTTATATTCCCCCCTGCATTTGAAAGGCTTATTTTGTTACAAATGGTTTTCAGCCACCTATAACATCACACAGTGTTTTTGGGGTAGTCTCTGGACATGTTCACTTGTGGGTTTGTGTGCTGTCACTTTTGAACGCTGACAGCCTTTTAGAGAAAGGTTATCATTTTCTGCACCTCCCCACTGTTATTCCTTCTTGCTGTCTGCTCTGTGACTTAACTGGATTCCCCAAGAAGGTTTTTTTAATTCTCAGCCAAGGATGTCTTCTTACCTCACTGTGTAGTCAAATAAAGTGGGTTTTGTACTGCTTTGGATTCTTATCATCATTTTCTGGCATGGGATGTCTGAACCAAAAAAGAAACTGAAGAGAAGCTACATAAGCTGTGCGTTTCAGGTCCATTTGTCTGTTTTAAAGCCATGTACCATGTGGTATGCATTGGATTTCATTCCTTTTCATTATAAAAATGATCTCTGTAGGGCCTGTAGGGGTAATCAGATGTAGCCTTTCAAATCTCCTCTAGAATAATTTTCTGTGAAATTACATATAGAACCTGTTGTGAGGGAGAGCTAAGGCAGACTTGGATTCAAAACTCAGTAACGTGGAAGGACAGAACTCCACACCTAGATCTGACTCAAGATCAAAGGGGCAGTCTGGGGTTTGCTCCAAACTTCTCCTGGTGATAACTGCTGGATCCAAGCCCCTGACCTGTTGCTTCTTCCCAGGATTCCTCAATCATGGCAATGTTTTTTATAGAGTGAAGAGACAATTAGGTATTAGCAACTGATGACTTCACACAGGGAATCCCTCACAGTACCAGGCAGCTGCCCAGTCTGTACCCAGCAGTCACTGGCATCAGGACGTTCTATTAGTGCAAGCTTCTGTCCTCTATTTCTAGAGGACACAGTGATGAAAGAAAGAGCAAGAGGGAGAGAGAGGGAGAAAGAAAGAGGAAGACAGAAGGGAAGGAAGAAGGAAAGAAAGAAGGAAAAGCTTCTTCATGTGCTAGAGGTAGCTTTGCATAGAGGCTTCTCTTGCAGCTTCTGTGTCCTCTCCTGATGGCACACATAGTCCTGTGACAATATATTGTTGCCTTCTCTTGATGTCCCTGTGTTGCCAGAAGGCTTCAGTACCTGCCTATCTCGTGCTAACCTGAAAGCGAAGCAGATTACAGCTCAATTCAGAGCCCATTTTGTGGAGCTGCGTAACGTGCACTCAGTGTCGTCCCTGATACTTCCAAGCTCTTGTGGATAAATATGAGGTGTTGTATCGCCTGCAGATCCCACTAGCAGCAGCTTCTCTTCCCTCAGTGCCTGCCAGGCTCCATGCACAACCTGCTATCTCCCTCTGCTTCTTCCTCAGCCTTGCTTTCACTTCAGACACGGCAAAAAACCCATGAGGAGTTGAGAGGCTGTATTCTTGGGGTGAACCTGAGGACACCCTTCTGCCAGTGACTGCAAATGATGCTTCCCTTATCTCCTGAATCTCTCCACATCATAGTGCAGTCTGCGTTGGCCTGCTTGAAAGAAAAATAAATAAATAAAATCTTCCCCTTCAAATCACATTGTGGCTTTCCATTGCTTATTCTGTGCATATGGCTGCAGTGATGCCAATCAATACCTCCTTGAGATACGCAGAGTATGAGACTGTGGGTCCGAGTCTTGGCACTGCGATAGTGCTTTGCTGGCTCTGGGTTTGCTGAAAGTCGGTCGGCGTGTCAGAGCATCTCTTACAAGAACGTGAAGACATGAACTTTTCCTCTTGCATTTTGTGACAGGATTAATGACATGATAAATTGTATGCTGAAGGGAATGTGTGTAAACTATGTGGAAACCCATTTTTCTAACCGACTGGTCAGATTTTATATTGTGCTGTGATCTTTTCATGAAAAATAATCATGGGTCACCTTGTCTGACTCTTGACAGTGTTATTGTTTGTCCTATATTCAGTAATAATATAAGGAAATTCCAAGTAATTTTATCTTGTGTTTGTAAGGAAGGGAATGTGGAGGCTGCTGTAGAAATTTGAAGCGCTCTGTAAACTGCTTTAGGCATTTAAATACATTCCTTTTCCTGCCTGGGGCATTCTTTAGCCCTAAAATACCTTAAAATTAACGATTTTAGGAGGGGATTAAGATCTGCCCCCATCACTACTACTGCTGTTTGTCTCTGTGCTAAGGTTGAGATTGAAATTATTTAGTTTTTAAATCTATTTAAAAACATGCACAAATGAACTTATGAGAAAATGTTGCCCTAAGCATAATTTTATGACCCACACATTTTGAATATTTAAAGCAGTACTAATAAAAATAAAGCAGTGAATATTCTCAGGGGTTTAATTTTGCTGATGTATGTTGATCTGATGGTTTGTGAGTTTTACTACATTTCATTAGGGAAATTTTACCGGAGAAATGGAGTTGAATATACAAAATAGTTTATCTTAAATTGGCAGCATGAATCCTCAGTAGAGCTTGTTTACAAGTACTGATTCACTTGAACACTTACTTTATGAAGAAACATTGTGGAAATAATTTTATTGCCTGTAGTACTTAAGCAAGAAAGATAGAAAGAGACTTGCTGAAACAATCTTCTTTTGGATGGGAGTCTTTCAGATCTTTACAAATGCTCTGTAAGTTTATTTATGTGTTGGACATTACTTTCCTATCCATCAATATAGCTTGAGATAAGTTCAATAAGCCTGTTTTCAGATAGCTCCACTAAATTTTTGTTAATATTGAAGTTTGAAATCAAATAAATTCCGTGAAGTCAACAGCACTGAAATTTTACTAGATCTCGGCCTCAAAGGGGAAAACTCTCCCAAGATTGAAGGCAAGCATGCTCTTTCCTGCAGGACTTGAAAATTTGACTAGACACACCTCTCTGCAACTAAACCCTGTTAGTATCACCTAACTTTCTCTTCGCAATGCCGTCAGCTACTCATCTAGCTAGAGAAAGAGCCCACACCTACGCTTTCAAAATGCTAAGAGACAAAAATAGATAGTGTTTTTAAGATAAAATAGTCCTAATGCTGAAAACAGTAAGAAGAAAAGTGTCTTTTCTTTCAAAACCAATCTACCTTATCACTGGATTTATAATTTATGCTTTTTTTAAGAATTTTTTTTTTTCATTTTATTTGGGGCTGGTATGGGTGTTTGCTGAATGATGTATCTTCCAACCCACACTCTAAAATTCAACAGGGAGTTAGATTATTGCTTACACTCCCTTGGAGAATACTTGCTTCATATTTCCTTTTGAAGATAATGGAGGAACTGTTTCATATGAAGTATTTCACTGGAATTAAGTATTCTGTGGGGTGACAGTGATTTCAGCAAGTGAGAGGTGAAAAGGAAAAAACACAGTTCTTTTTATTCAAACAATATATTTTTTTCCTTTATATTCTTGGTCTTTTTTCTTGGTATTTGAAGCCTGACTACAAACGGGTACTGGAGAAAAACATTACTATGTTCACATAAGACTTCTTTTCTTGATTCCAAGTCCAAAGAGATTTGGGTAGACGTTTAAGCAGCTCCAGACATTTCAGGGATGACTTAGCTTTAATACTTCTGTCACGTTTCTCTACCTCTTCTATTGTGTTGACTGGTATTTAAACTGTGTTATTAGAGGATGTTATGCACTGCACTCTAGCAGTCATGTTTACAAGTTTAATGAAGACCAGGCAGGATAAATTTCTAACATGGCCTGTTGGGTTGAATGGAAGCTTCAGTTTCTCCCTAAGTCCCAACAAGAGAGAGCTTTACAATGTGCTGAAACTAAGCGTAGCTTGCTGAGGTTGGACCAGCTCCTCACAACACCCAAGTGAGGTACAAAGCAATGCCAGTTTGTCAACTTTTACAGTTTGTTCCTTTTATTTTATTAGAGTTTATAATATTATGGGGCTAGTAAAGAGAGCTAATTCCAGTTTCTTGTTTAATAAAGGGGTTTGATAAGTAACCATAAAATAGCATTTAGGTAAAAATTTGGATTAAAATAAGCAGGAAAAGAACACCAACCAGAATTATTTAAACAGTTTATGTGAATATACTTTAGAGTATACTACCAGCTACCAATGAAGGGGATGTTGTACATGTCTCTCTGTACATCTGACTGCAGAATATGACAGCTGCTTCTGAAGTTGTATTTGTATCTAGGGGAAAATAAATGTATAAAGGTAAAGTATTGAGTATACCAGCTTTTGTACAGGGTGGATTTTGGACGTTTTGACCTGCGTATTCCTCTAGTTCATCTTTCCTAAGATTTGTTTTTCATATTTGAAACTTTTGAACAGCATAAAGCATGTATCACTTTGGTGATCGCTGCAGTGATCTCATTTTCATTTTAAAAAGGGTGGAAGTTGCAATTTTGGACTGGACTGTCCTCTAAAAAGTAAGAGCAGTTGTATTGAACCTGTCCAAATTCAGTGGCTCATCAGAGTGGCTGTTAGCAGATGCCTAAGGTAGAGGCATAAGCACTGTGAAAATATAGTAGGGTATTTCTCTAAACAGTGGAATAACATGCCTTTTGGTAGCCAGGAGGGGAATTTTATTTCTGTAAAATGGAAAGAAAAATACCTAACATCTCAATGATCTAACATCTGGTTTTATTGGTGAATGGTGTTAGACTTTTAAATCCTAATATTATTGCTGCAGAAAAACAATTTTCTGTAAAACTTTAGAACATCTTTAATTGTTCTTTTCTATTCTCCTTCTGGTGGACATTTTTTAACAAGGAAAGCTTATCCACACAGGAAACCAATGAGTAATAACAAAACAGATAATATGATTGTTGGAAACACTAACACATTCCTGAAAGAGCCAACCCCTATTTATGATGCTGAAGTTTACATGAATGCATATGCTCTGGATGTGAGGTGAACACTAAATGAGAAAGAAAATGTGGAAAAATGTGTGTTTGCGAGCAACTACTTCTCTTCATATGAGGTCTTTCTGAAAGCAATGGGCATCCGTAGTGTTCATAGGTATTGGTGCAACAGATGACTTTTTGCACAAAATTGGTCTTAGAACCTCACCTCATTGATCTGCATTAACCCTGAAACATTTGACTGAGTGTAGGATTTGACTTACACATGGCAGATGATGGAGTTAGGGCAAAGTATATCACTGACAGACATGCAAAGAAGGACTGCTAATACTAGCAAATACAGTCTACAGCCCAGCAGTCTGTTTCAAAACATGAATCAAGTAAAATCATGTTTTGTGTTTGAGTGTAATTGTCTTGAGGACATGTTTGTTTTCCCTAAAGTTTTCATATTGAACTTGAAATTATGGTCAGTAGTGGTAGTGCCTAGAGCACATCAGCCACTTTCAGGTACAGTGCCCTGGAATTGTCACACATAGACCACTGTTATGAAGTTTGGTGTTATCAATATTGCAGCTGTTTGAAACAGTCCCTCTTCATAACCAATAGCTATGGGAATTGACATGAAGCAACAATGTTTCATTAGGCTTTGAGCCATGGAAACAGTGACTATCAATATTCTTTGCAGTGTTTCCCCTTGCTAACAACAGAGGAAGCAAGGTAAAGACAGTGCTTTGGACTCTACAGGTCTCAGCACTCTTTAAATCCTATCTTCCTCAGCTTTGATGTTGCTCATTTTTCAACTTCATATTTGCATCTGGAGGAGTGTTACAAATAAACTGTTCAGCTAGTCTGCTGTTGGTGGCATGACCAGCCTGTGCTCACTTAGGAACAGGCAAATTTAAGGCAGGTGTATTTTTTTGGAAATACATTAAAAGCAGCTATGTTGTTTAAGCGTTGAAAGCAAGAAGTTTCTGTGGCTTTTCAGAAGATGATGGTGCCACTCCCACTCAGCTGCTGGCTTTGTGGAAGGATTAGGGCTTTATTCTACTTTAAGAGACACAGTGCTCTTTTATTTAGAAAAATATATCATGTCTACTTGTATTATTCTGTCTTTAATCTTAGAGGGGAAAATCCTCCTATAAAACGTTGTAGAGGAGATGACTAAATTGCACTGAGCTCTTTTAACACTGTAGCTGATGACTGAAAAAGTAGTATAACACAGGTGAACAGTTAGTCTTCTATTCCTCCCCTAAGGATGGATAAAGCTGACCATAGTACTGAGAAAAAAAGAATATGACATTAGTTTTTAGATGGCTGGTTGTATTTATTTTGCTGAGTTTTGGGTCTCTCCTTGTTATATCTGGATAATACAAGAGACTGTTTAAGGTAAGAATTGCTCTTTTCTGTTTTCATCAGCTAAAATATTGTGTTTCATTAGGATATATCCTTTTCACATGAAGTAGGGCTGCACTGCCCATTTCACGTAATATTCTAAATGTTCTGAACCCTCATTCATTCTTTTGGAACCCAACCAGCCACAGACACACTAGAAATCTGGCTGGTAACCATTCAAATTACAGTCCAATTTTGTACTCCACTATGTTTTCTTAGGCAACAGCAGGGCCTTTGCTTCCTTTCTGAGCAATTCTGGGTTTTTTGTATGCTGTCCCATCAGGAGATTTGGAGGAGGCAGATGTAAGCACCAGTAATAATACAGAGGGATTTGGAACACTGTTGTGATGATGCTCAAGAATGTCTACAGTCTTGAAAAGATTTTTGGAGAGAGGGAGTTGCTAGATGAAGACACACCAGACCTGGGGGACAAGTCAAACTGTCATAGACAGACCCTCAGCTGTGGTGACCAATTCGGTGGTGGTGGTGAATTAGATAAATATTAATCTAATAGGCCATGCAAATATAATTCATGTATCTACAACACATTATTTCTGTTGTGTGCCTGTCATATTTTCTGTGCTCTAAGTGCTATAACCAGAATTGGAGTGAGGAGGTGGAGTAAGATGTGCTTTAACTGAAAGATCACAAATAAGAGTAAACAATGTCTAAAGCAAGTGTTAGACCTAGTGATCTGTAGGAGACAGAGAAGAAAACAGCACATACTCTGTTTATTGAAAGCAATCAACCAGAATAGTTTAACTTGTAATGAAGTTGATTTACTTGAATGTCATCTTCCATCTGAGAACTGGGGTGTTTGACTGGCTCAAAAAAGGAAGTATAAGCTTAGTAAACAATGGCTGCAGGATTGTGCATCAAATGAGATGGATCTATTCTAAAATATTCAGAGGTTTATGTAAACATTTTATGTATTCTATATGTAAAGCATATTTTATGGACAAAAGCACTGAGCAAAATGGATCTTTTTTCCTAAGTCAAAATGGAATACCATGTCAATTTAGAGAACAAAAACATTGCACACTGCAGCAAATACAATGATGTGCTCTGTGATGTTATTTCTTAAATACACTGTTCATGTCACTAGACATGAATCATTTCTGTTTTCTTGTTCAGATGAACACTCTCAATTCTAATTTTACTATTCTATCTTTATTTGCACTTCCAATCAATGTAGCCATTGTCATAAAAAAGACCCAAAGAAAAGGGCATTTTTTTTTGTTTCATGATGACTTTACAGGTTGGTATAATGTATAAGTTTGTCTACAAGAGTATGGCTTTCCTCTGTTCCTAACTCTCTTTCTCTCAAATGAAATGTAAAGCATGGCCAAGCTGTTTTTAAATACACTGGAGAAAAGAAGAGGGACCTGAGAGAGGTTTTGATGGAGTGCTCAGCAATAACTGTTGCAAGAGCCTCAGATGAAACATTTCATGCTGACCACTGCCATACTCTAAAATGTAATAGAAATTCCTTGTCGTTATAACTAGTTGGCCTTCTGAGTTCACAGCATTATACTGGGAAGCTTAAGTGTCACTATTCCACATGCCTAGTTTGGTTCCTCTGCCACTGCCCTTTATTAGCGTTCCTTGAGAACTGCACTTTAAAGATTGCTCTTCTTGCTGGGAGGAAGAAAAAATTAAGTATGTTAGCCTGTAGGAGAGGCCTCTCTTCTTTTCCTTTAAACAAAGGAGACAGAAATAAACACAATAGAGGAACCTCTTGGAGAAGTTCTTGATGCCATTTAGCACCTCATTTTTCAGAAGTGTACAGAGATGGTGTGAGATTTTGGGGCCCTAGGCTTGTTCTTCAGTGATCATGGTGCAAGGAGGCAGAGGGAGATCTGGGCAGCAGCAGCAGCTGTACTCTCCCCACAAAGGTACAACTTGTGACACAGGAGTCTGGACACTGCCCTAATTCTTGTCATAAACTCCAGCCTCACAAAATTACCCCCACATCTGTGCATGGGGAGCTGAGTGGGTGTTTTTTTGTTTTTGTTTTTTTCCTTCTTTAGCCCGTCCTTTAATGCTGCTCTAAAAACCAAGCTGATTGCAATGGTGGCCTTGCTGACGAAATCTTCATTAGGGAATGGGTTGCAGCCATCCATCATTTCACAGGAATAACTGAAATGGTGTCTGGCAGCAACAGCGCTGGCTCTCTGGAGCTGGACTGAAACTACAGCCTCAGGGAAAAATGTACTTTCATCCTTTCTACCCAACAGCTCCCCCAGCCCCTTGATTTCCACACAGCTCTATCAAGCAGCCGATTCACACACTGAGGGGAGTGGATGTTTTATGTGTAGTTGAACGGCAACTCTCCCAGGGCTCTTAAGCATTTAACTCATTTTTTCTTTGGGAAGAAAGAAAAGAAAGGCTCCAGATGTTTTGAGTTTACTTTTCTGGAATTGGTGCATTGCAGACAGCTCCCGTGCCTCCCTGGGAAACAGGTAACCACCCAAGCAGTCCTCCTGCTCATGCAGTGGCCAACCCTTGATAACCGAGGTATAGAGGCGAGTCTCATAAAAGGAGCATTACCCACTTTTGCCATTAATGTCTTTCTTTTCAAAACAGAATTGTCGGGGGGGATTTTCAAGGCTTTTTATTTGGGCAGTATATGAGACCTTTGTTAAACTCAACTCAACTCCGCTTTCACTGCCAACTGTCTCAGGGATCCCAAGGGCAACTCCAAGGGCTGTAGCCATGTCCACAGTGTGCAGATGTTGTGCGGTGTGGTTGGAGTCACTGCTCATGCATGCTACACTGTGTCGCAATGCACAGTAAATCCAAAGCATTGAGCCATGAATGTGTCACCCAGATGATTTGTGCAAAACAATAAATCCAGCATTTATTGTGTTGGGATTTACATGTGGACATGTCAACTGTTTGCAAAGAACATGTGGAGTATGATGTTCCTAAACTGAGTTTACCAAGAATGTGCAATAGTTACAGGCATAGATTTCTCTCAGAAAAATCCTGGGTAAAATTTGTTGGAGTCCACACAGGAGGATAAGTTCATAAGGCGTGGGTAGAAAGAGTAGTGTTGATGTCATTCATGTCATGGACCGTGTCTCCTTTTTTACTAATAATTTTCTTCAGGTTTAATTTTTATTACTAATTTTTGCATCAACAGCTCAAAGAATAGTTGTCTTTCAAGACTAAATACTTAACTCTAGCACCAGAAGTTTTCTTTATGTAAAACTACTGCTTCATGGGAATCATATTCATTTGGAGTAGACGATTTTTTTTTTCCTTGAAAGAAGTGACTTGCCATAGTGCATTTTTATGTGTTGTCTATAATTGTTTTCAGTTGCAGATAGCACATTTTCTACAGCATAACATATTTGATCATACTTGCGGAAAACATTTGAGGTGTTTTCCTCAAGATTAGTAACTAATAAAAATGACAAAAGAAAAATACCATGCCATTGGAGTTTGTTATGTAGCCTTCATGAAGGAAAGACACATCCTGGCTTTGCCTGAATTCCTATGCCATTAAAGCTCTTTCATTGAACATAGCAATTACTCTAATTATAGCACTGGGGATTTGGATAGGAGCTGGTCTGCAGCGCTCTGTCTCACATGCAGCATTATCTGTGTGTGCTAACTTCAGCTGAGGATACTCATGGCCAGAGAAAAACTCTGCATCTCTAAAGCGACCCTCCTTGTGATAACTGCTCGTACTCTGAGAGAAAATAATTGAGTGGAGGAAGGAGGGAAGGCAGGGAAGACTGGGAAATGTTACTCCCTGTCTAGCCTAGACATATGCAGGAAGATTGTTCCTGGTCCTCCTGGAGGAGGGTTGTGCCATCCCTGCACGTTCCTATGCTTGGTGGCCAGGTCGCCATCCTCTGCTTCTCTTCCAGCTTTCCTTGCTGCATGCTGGCAAGGTGGCAAGGGGAGCTGCAGCTACAGGAATGAAAGAGCACCTGGGCAAAACGTCAGTGGCTCCACAGGTATTGCATTTAGCTACCCCTGTTTCACCAAGGTAGGCACCTCATTCCTGTTCGTTTTAGCAGGCAAAGATGGAAAGTGAAATCTTCATTTTCTGACTGATGCCTACACTGAATGGGCACTGTCCATGTCCATCACTCATCCCTTCCTTACTCAGGCATGGAAATAGGAAGTGAGGGTGTCAGTACTGGTAAACCAGTGGCCCAAATAGTCCAAACTGGATACCACAAAGTCATGACAGGCTTATGATAGGTATTCAAAATTAAGTTTTAAATTAAACTGACTTTTTCTTTTTATTTTCTTTTTTTTTTTTTCTGTTAAATTTTAGGAAAGGAAAAGACAGGTCTAAATGCTATGCTTTTCCCTCAGTTCAAACCTAAAACAGAGATGTCTCTTTTTTTGTTAATTATTTTTTCCTTGTAATAAGGTATGCACATTCACCGTGAGTGTACACATTTCCAGTCTATGAGTAGCAGCAGCTCCACTTGTCTCCAAAGACTGGGTCCTAATTTCTTAGAGACAAAAGCTTCAGCCATCCTAGAGGAATACAGAGCAGATGCAACTGTGAGAGCTGCACAGCTGTGTTGCCACCTGTTGAATCGCCACATTGTCCCACCATGCTGAGGGAGGAGCAGAGAGTGTGCTTGTCCCTCCTTCAGGTTCAGGGTCAGTAAAGCCAGGCTGGTGGTCTGGCACGAGGGGCTGTGCTTGAAATGTCTGGAATGTAATGTGCTGGTGTTCCTGTGTTATAAGGAATCCAGAAAATGGGACATTTCGAGGGTGAATTGCTTCTGTTAATGCTGTTGGCTCCCTGAAGCAGCAGCAGGTGTGTTAGTGAGAGCTCTGCCTTCTTCCCGTTTGTCTGCTATCATTTTTATCTGGCTGGATGGTAGTACTGAGCTACAGAGGTAGCCAGGACCCAGTGGCACAGGTGCTGAGGCTGCCAGGTTGTTGTGACATCTCAATTATGAGTGTGTGCAACTGTGGCAAGTGGCATCAATTCTGTGGTTTCTGACACTGGATGTCAGGAACAGAAAATTGCATGTAAACTGTAGTATGATTGAAATTGCCAGGAACATTTAAATTACAGAATCACTGTGCTTCCAGGCTGTAAAATTAAATGTTACTGCTCACTGGAGTAATTGAGTTGAAATGGCTTGCAAGAAGGCACTCAAGTAATTGTCATTTGGAGAAAGTATTGTCTGCGTTCAAGTTTCCATATTCACTGTCTGGCTGGGGAAGCCAGTACAGTGCTTCTGGGACATCCATAGGAGTGCTGCAGTAGCCAGGGTAAGAGCACTGAGCCCAGCCTCACCTAAGACACACTGCAGTTGATGGGAGCAGAACACAAGGATGAACAACTTCCCATACAGAGCCCTGTGTGTAAATGAAGTTCAGCCTTTTGCAGTCTAGTTGCAGATCAATGGGGATGCAAATATCTAGGTAACTTGGTCAACCTGCATATTCCTGTAGCCCATTGACCCATGGTGCAGGTGTACAAGAGAGTGGAGCCAAAAAAGGATGCTGCAGAGTTAGATGCAGCAGTATTGTTAACACATCGTTCCCTGAGCACCAGAACTAACAAAGCAGTTTCCTGCAGATTTCTGTCAGAAGGTTGATTGATGAGAGTGTTTCAGAAGCTCACAAGATGTGGAGCTTTTTCATGATGAAGGCAATTATAAGACATCTCTCCTAGGTGGATATTCTGCTGTCTAAGAAAATGTGAACACATACTACTTTTTTCTTATAGCTGAGGAAACTTGCTTGGTCTTTCATCTCCCTTTATGGCAAAAGGCATGTAGAACTGTAGTTTATCTTTAAAAACCTTTGGCAGTAAGCTGCCATTATGTTAAGAAATTATGAACACAGATCAACAGCATGCTTGCCTTGTTTCCCTAGGAACCAGGATAAACCAGCCACTGTTTACCGATAGGACATGGGAATGAAATCTATTTTTGTTTTTCTAGTCACCTCCCAAACATGGCAGTGTAAGAGAAGATGACAGCAAGTGAGTGAGAGTGTGTGTGTGTGCGTGAATACGTGGAGTGGAGCACACGTTGCTGAGGGGTGCCATTCCTACGGAGCTATTCCTCTATTCACTCTGACATTCAGGTAGAAGAAAATGCTTGCTCTGACGTGCAGGTTGTCTTCCACTGGAAAAAAAATTAAAATGGGAATTAGTAGTTGTGGTTCCTAAGAGCTTAGCTGAATAGGAGCAATTGCTCCATCCATTTGAGAAATGAAGCAGTAATTAGGTGAAAAAAGAACAGCGTAGTCCATAGTTGATTACTCAGCTGATCATGCTGCAGTGCAATGCATGAACAGAGAGAGCCCTTGAATGGACATGAAACTGAAAACAATTGAAAGAATCATTGCAGTCACCTTGTGGAAGATACCATGCTTCCACTTACATTGCATTAGCTAAGCAGGAGTGTTTTCAGAGTGGTATTTTTCTTCCTATTTCATATCTGCCCAAAGTGCTTATCTGTCTTTATGTATTGTTTTCTCTGTGCTCTGAGCCTTAAGTAACAATGAAACTGCCCTTCTAACTTGTGTTGAAGCATTGTACTGGGAACTGTCTAAAATCCGTTTTGAGAATGAGGCATATTAGTTTAAACAGTTTTCTTCCATCAGTGACAAGGTTCTTGCCAGCCAAAGGAGAATAAAGTGAACAAATTCTGCCTCAAAATTGTTTGCAGAGATTTTTTTCTAGTATCTTTTATTCCTCTTAACTAGATGACTCTGCTGTCTCAGTTAAGCAGCAGTCACTGATGGAGAAAAAAAAAACCTAATTTCTTTTTTGGTAAAGAAAAGTGCCTGGAAAGAGTATGGGTTAGGTTCAAACTCTTGTTGCTGTATGCTGCTCCAGTGATGTCAAGCAGCTGCTAACTCACTGGAGCCATTTGACTGAACTGGATTTACAATGCTTTGCATTGCTGTGATGATGCAAGGCAGCTGGAAAAGACCAATGAATCTGTTACTTTAAATGAAATAAAATACTTTGATAATTAAAAGTACAATGCTACTTTTATCTCTGTTTGACATTTGTTCTTTTCTTCAACTCCCTGTTTATAAAGACCAGATTGTGCCCATGATTGCCATAATCTGAAATTAAAGGGAATGTTTATGAAAAAGAATACTCCTCAAACTGAGGAAGGGCAACAGAATTCAGTCATGGGAGACGCGTGAGGAATAGCAGCCTTAAAGTGACAAACCTGTTTGCATTAGCATGAAAAATTATTTAACCCTTTATCACAGGCAAGTACACCTCTATTAAACAGCTATTCTGTTCATGATGTCTCTTGGCCAGCAGTTCATCTCATTTGCTGTCTTTACAATTTATTTATTTTTTCACAAAATATGTGCAACTCTACCAGTAGCCAGCATTGTAATTAAGGGCCTAATCCTGCTGTATTTACTTGGAGCGCATTGTATCTCCTCCTGCACAGGTACAGAGCATTGTGGTTGCCTTCCTCTGGAGCCTTCTTGTAAGATCTGTCCCCGCAGGACAGCAGGGCTTGCCTAGGTTGAACCGTGGCTTGCTAAGTCAGCAAGCGTATCTGTTATAGCAAAAATAATTGTCACATCTGTTGGTTAGAAAGTTCATATCTTTTTGGATTATTTTTTTTCTTTGAACCATATGTTCTTCATAGTGAGACAGATCTGCCGCGTTTGGGGAGGTTTGGCGGTTGAGGAGGAGGTGAAATAATTTCTCTCCCTTTACTTATGCAACATGTTTAGTTAATGCAAAAAACCAGCGAACAAGTTAAGGCAGTCCAATGTAATATTTCATATGGCTATGAATGAGTGAAAACAAACATTTTTTTCCTTTAAAAAAACCCAAAACAATAATCCTGTTTGCAAGTGAGGAAGGATGATGGTGGAATGCCTGGTGAGGATTTACCAGGAAAGACAGGCCAAAGCGAGCTGCCATTTCATAGAAAAGCCAAAAAATACTGCTAAAGGGGGAAGCAGTTGTGTCGTGTAGCTGCACAAAGGGGTTTGTGCCATGTTGTTTTGTTTTCCTGCTGGCATGTTTTTGCCTGTTGGTTTGTCTGAGAGGCAAGTGGGAATGTGCCGTGGTGAGCTTCCCTGCGTACGGGCCATGCGGCGCAGGAGGACCCAGCAGCAGGTCTGGTGTACAGTGATTGATCCCTCCATTTAGGAGGCATAATGCCTTTGAAAGCAAAGAGCAGATCAAAGACTTGAATGATTGACAGCGATTTATGCCGCTTTTGTTTTTAATTCCTTGACTCCTGACATGTTAAGACGGGACTTTATAAAGGAAGGATGCCGTATCCTAGGGTTACGCCTCCTTTCATAACAGGGGAAGCTGAAGGAGCTGTGGAGACCGATACCCAGATTTCAGATATATTAGTTTTTATTTAAATCTGAGGTTCAGAGGTTTGTGGGCATGCTGTTTCTGTTATTAAATCATTATGCACCTACCTGAGGGGGGAAAAAGCCAACAACCTTACCAGGAGTGCCTCTATAAACATTTCTTACTCTCCGTAGTGTAAGGCTGGTATATTAAAAATTCTTCGAATAGCTGACCTCGACAGGTGTTTCATTTGAGCAAACAAAACAATAAATAGTAATATAATCCCTGTGGAGCTGGCATTAGGCTTTGTGGGAAATGCATAACTTCCTTTACTAAATGTAGGAAGCTGCACAAATTTAATTTATTCATTTTTGTCATTAATACCAAACCATCCTGGAGCTCTTTGCTCCTCAGGGCTGGGGTCCGAAGCCTGTTGCACATAGTTACACGAAGGGTTTTTCTGGGGTTTGTGTTATGTTTTTCTCTTCTCCAGCAGTGCAAACACTCTCGGGAGTGTCTGTCAGCGTGGAGGAGAGCAGCCTGGCAGCTCTTTTGCCCTGGGAGTGGGTGTTATGCCATTGTGCTTGCAGGAAAGCGGCGAGTCTTCTCATTTCTGAGTGGCGCCGGGTATGCTGCAGCGCTGTGCTCACGCTGGCTCTGCTGTCGTCCCTGCAGTACAGTATAAAGCAATTATTGTACTTTTGGCTCCTTGCTTCTGGAAGGCCTCACAATTTAAGGGCTGGTTTGTTTGTTTGTTAGTTTTAATCTAGACCATGTGTAGGTTGCTGTCTTAGCGGCTGTATTTGACGTGTTCTGGAAGGAAGATGTCTGCTTAGAAGACTCACTTTGATGAAAACATTTTGCCATTCCTCCGTGCGGCAGAAACTGTGGTGTTGTCCTGGGGTCTCCAAAGAGGGGGATGGTGGGTTTCCTAGATCAGTGCTGCTGCCATGTTGGGTGAGACAGGGGCCAGGCAGGACCTGGTGTCACAATGTACATATGGCCTTGGAGGTTCCTAACCTAGCCTTCAATTTTAATGGCAAACAAAGAGCAGTCCTGAAGAAACTTTGGGTCTGAAATGTAAGTTAATTTAGGCTATTGTGTATGTACTACATAGAGCAGTCATGATTCTCATATTTTCATTTTCCCTTAGATGCAAGTAAGTTCCACTCTTTTATTGGTAAAAGCTGCTGTTGCTCTTGCATTGTGATGACAAAACTGATACTAAAGGGATGCCATCTCAAGATTAGGTGGACCAGCAGCCTCACCCAGGATCACAAATACTCCTTTTTTATGCTTACTATAAAGCCTGAGGTCCTACCCATTAAGAAATGATGGTTGAACTGAGAAAGCCATTAGAAAAGCCCATCACTATATTTTATTGTTCTCATAAAGTTCATGAATTAAGATCTCTGCATTTTAAGCATCATTTACTGTTAACTCCTTTATTAACTATTTATGTATCTTCAGAAAGAAAGTCGCCTTGTAGCACTGTTCTCAGGGATTTTGAACTATGCTTAAATTCTAACTTGCAAATTTTATTCAGCTTGCTAGGAATGGAAATCTTTCCTACCTCTGAACATGTTCCATAAGATTTCAATTAAGTTTGGGCTAAAGAATTTGGTTAAAACCATGTGAACATGGGAGTCCAGTAGCCCAACTATAGGTAGAAGCTTGACAGTGTTAAAAAATGGATAGGAAAAAAAAATAAATTAACGTTCCTTTATAATAGAGTGAGCATAAGCATAGAAGAGCCAAAACCCAACCTAAAATACAGAGGGCTATATTTTAAAAAGTCATTCAAAACAGCATTTGGTACATGCTTTCCTGATGTTGGTTAAGAATGTTCCTTACTCGTAGGTATTCTTGTAGGAGCTTAGGAGATTTGTGAGGTGCACTCTTTTATTGTTTCTATAGCCTGTCATCCTGGGATTTACAAACACGTATTGTGCTTCAGCTTGCACATAACCCATCCCATTTAGCATAATTAGATGTTGAACCTGCTTGGCCAAGTTAGTATTTACTCTTCATTTGCTTTTTATTGTCAGCTCAAACTTCTGTCTTTGACAAACTGCTGCAATGAAGCTCGATGCCCCATCCTGAGCCTTGTACTTATCCCTTTCACATCATCTGGCAAGGAAAGATCAGGTGCTCAAAACCACAGGGGATAGTATTGAGACCTGTCTGAGGATGAGATTTGAAGGGACGGTGCCACTTTCAGCTGCTGCAAGGGGCTTCCGGGACCAAGCTGGAACTCAGGAGTGAAAGCAAACATAATCCAAACTCTTAGCCAAAAATTCTTGGGGTGAATTTAGATAGCAAAGTTAAATTTAGTCTAGTAATTTAGAACAACTTCTTCCTCTCATTTCCTTCTCTGAAAGGTCAAACATAGGCAGTGCGAAGAAAAAGCTTTCAAAATCGGACACAATCTTCAGGCTGGCATCTGCAATCCACTCAGTCCTCTTTGCCTGTTCACGTGAACTTTAGCACCAGATGCAGATGCTAAAGTAGAGCAGTTTTGGATTAGGATGACTGAGGTCCCTTATGACAATAGTTTAAGCTAAAACACATTTTAAGTGTATCTTGCATATGCTGGAGGGATACTATATGTGATGAAGTACCTACTCCCAACTCCTCTTTCTGACACTGTGTCCCAGTGCAACCCAGGAAGGTGAAAGGGCTGTCTTCTCCTGCACAGCTCACGGCACTTGCTCTCTTACATTAGTAGTCAGTATAGCCAGCTACCCGAAATACTTCACAGAAATACTCATATTTCTCTTGTGAGCCTTAAGTTTTAGTAGATGCTTTTCTTTCCACAGTGTGCAGTCTGGACAACACCTGGAAAATATTCAAGTTTTCTTTTTTCTTTTTGGAAAGCACAGTCCACGTTAATGGCCAAAAGATCCTTAATGAATAAAGTCAATAATTCAAACTGTCCTTAAAAGTCCATTTGAAAAACAGAAAATATTTTGTGCTTGAAGGCACTGTGTTTAAAATGAGGGAAGTCTTGTTTTCCTTTTCCTTGTAGAGCCAGACTGGGATATACAAAGCCAGGTGCATAGTACCCATCCAAACCTTCATGGTATGGACATGCAGATGTTTGAGCACATACCTCTGCCTTTGTGTGCAGTTCAGTCATTAGCAAGTAACTTTTAAGTGGAACCATGTGCCTTCACCTCCAGATGCTCAGTATTATTCAACTGCAGCAAAACAATTTTTAATGCAATGATTTGGAGTTCAACATAGAAGGTTTTAATTTGTATTTCTAAAAGGATCCCAAGAAGATCTCTGCAAGCCAAATCTTCTCTTCAGAAGGGTATTTATTGTGTAAAAATACTGACCCATTCTCTAGAATAAATAAGATTACCATACCTGTGGATGTGTACGCACAGAAGGGGAGATGCTTAGTTGCACTGCTTACACATAAGCATGGTTGTGTTGTTTTCCAAGAGAACAGAAGCTTAGCTTAAATATACTCAGTTTGTTTTTAAGATTGTGTTAGAATTTTATCATTCAATTTCAAGCATTCAGAAAATACAAGATGGCAGACGTTCACTCATTTTAAATTATAAGACAATGAAAGCCCCAAGTCGTCTATAAAAGACAGCTGGTACAGTATGAATTCAAGGTGGAAGGTGTTAAGCTCTGTTGGACTCAACAAGGGGGATGAATTCAACAGTGATCCCTTCCCTGAAAGCCTTATTGCATCCCCTCTTATTTTATATCTTAAAGCTGTCAGCTTGGACACCCTAATTTGTTGTAATAAAATGATCTGATAGAGGAAGTAAGATGGTTTTGGGAAGGAAATCCAAAACACTTGAAGGATGAAATACTGTTTAAAACTTTTCTTTTTCTTCTGATCAGATGGCAAAATCTTCTAACAAAGTTATGTGCTGAAAGGCTTAGAGGGCTCCCTTGCTTCTTCTTTTTATTGACTCCATGAGAGTATCAACCAGTTCCAAACCCTAAACAACTGGCCAGCTGAAACTGGTACAGCCCAGTAAAAAAGTTGGGATTTGCCACTGCTGTGTCGATTGCAGGGTTTGACACAGAGACAGACACCTCCTTTGCCTATGCTGATGCTGGCCAGGCACCAACAGTGGCTACTCCCAGGTCTGTCTCCATGGCTGGGAAGCAGTTGAGAAATGTGATCACAGTGGGGGATGGAGGGATGCATGTGTGTGCACTCCTGTGTTGGTCAGCAGGCAGGTTTTCCTGCTCTCCTCACTTGACATGGGTTGGGTATTCCCAACTGAAAATACGAAGTCAGAATCATGGGCCAAAAGAGTTTGATTTCAAGAGCACAATAGTTTTTCAAGAAATACTGTGTTTTGTCAAGAACTACAGGACTTGAATACTACTCTTTAGCTAAGCCTTAGAAGCTACATTTTTCATTGCCCGCAACAAAACCACCTCCATTTGTACACTATCGAAGCATCTTTTGCTTTAACCACATGCTTTGTTTTTGTCATACTGTAATCTTCCCTCATAATGTTGCTTTCTTCGAGTTTGTTTAATGTAGATGGGAACACCCACGCAGAATTCCACCCTCTTTCTTTTCTGTAATGACTTCTGTAATCTTTAATGTGAATATCTCTTGCTGAATCTTTCAAACCCACTTCTGAAATACATAATCTTCTTCACCAGTTTGGCATTGCACTTTCCTCCATTCCTTTCAAAAATGTTTAGAGGAGGAAAGGGAACAATTTCCCCCTCTCAGGGAGACTATCCACTCGTTGCTTTGGGGAATAGTTTGGAATGATAGAGTTTGTACATAGAATTTAACAAGCTAAATAATAATCCCAAAACTTGTTTCTTTCAGTTTTGTCCAGCACCAGGTTTATGATGAATCTTGCGAAATCTCTAGAGTAGTCGCTATTCCCATAGCTCTTACTGACAATTTTTGGTCAGTTACTGGATTTTTTTCCTTCTGTTTTTCAAACACCAAAGGAAGCGTGGTAGGTGGCTCAGTGGAAATTTTCTTAGGAACATGTCCTTCAGCTGGAGAAATTGGACTGATGCACACTAGGTTTGATAAGACTTGGGCTTCTTTGCCCTGGGGTTGGTGAGACCTGTAGATAGTGGAGGCATAGTTGTGACGCTCCTGACTGAGGAGGAGGCAGAACATGCTGTTACCAGATCAAAGAGAAGGGTTGTTTTTCAGTGGTGTTTGCAATCGCTCAGTATGCAAAGTGGCTGGCTTCTGGCTGAGAAGGGTTGGGCACTGATTAGCCTGATGCAGCTGAAGAAAGATGTAATTTCCCTGAATCTTAGAAAGGTGCTGTCTTCTGACCGTTAGGACCTGTGTTGTGCGTCTGCTGGAGAATGTGTAGGAAACATAGATAGGGTATCCACAGGTTTGCTGAGGGCTCATGCTGTTTGTTGTGGTGCCACTTTGCAGGCACAAAATCCAGCCCCTCAGTGAAAAGGGCCAGGGGATGTTTTTGGCACAGAGAGTGACTGTATGCAGCCATCTTCAGCAAAAACACCTACCAAAATGCTGAGTTGTGTGCTTTGGGTTCAAAGGACACCAAAGGAAACAAAGTCTACTTGGGTAGACAGAGTTTGGTGAGTGACTTGGGAGAAAAACATGGATTCTGTTCTGCCTCTGAAGGTGTTTTGTTTGGTGTTGATGGAGAAAATTGAATTATATTCTAACAAAGTAGCAGTGATAGCTGAGGGTTTTGTGTTGGGGGAGGGTTAGTACAGTATGCTCATACATTTTGCTTTTCTGTTCAGAATATTAGTGTTGTTGTGGGTTTTTGTTTCTCCCTTTCAATGGAGGAGGTTGACGGAGAGGTTAGATACCAGTTCTGCCTCAGTGATTCATTAAAGCGGAGCTGGAGGAACGGAAGTCGCCCTGTTCAAAGGTGTGGGGAGTGTTTTATTGTTCTGCACGGTGCTGTGAATGCCAACGATTTTGCAGCTGTGAAAAGGGCTCTTAATGAGTTTCAGCATTTTAATGTACTTCAAGTTCCCAATTGTACAAATTTAAGAAGCTTAGCAATTCAGTATCTCCTGAATAATAGCATTTATTTTATACTCTAAATACACACGGGGAAGTCTCAACAATATTGCAGGAAGTCTTGGTAATATTGTGGCTCCTTCCCAATGTAATAGCTTTAGAGGACCTAATTGACTTGAACAGTGGAATTGGTCCTTTAAAAAACATGCACGCACAATTTTTGATTAATGAGCCCCATAATAAATCATTAATCTTTTTTGGCTCAAAAAATTACCTGAATAGTTTTCAAAGTAGAAGAAGTTGTGTATGTTTTCCTAAACTGTCTTAGTGATACAGTGCTTGCGTTTCAAATCTATCATCTTAAATTTACAGAAAAAATAAACTACCCTAATTTAATTTTTAGAAAAACAAGTCCAAACTCTGAACTAGTTGGTTACTAAGAGGCATGTGAAGAAACATCTAGATAGGGGTACTTGCTCTTAGAATAATAAACGCACTGTAAAATGACCATGGAATAAGTGTCCTTCTTCCTGAAAGATCCTAAAGTGCTTTTACACATTTTCTATAGTCAATGTGGGTCGTTCACCCATCACTTGAATGAAACCAGTCTTTACTGGCTGCACTAAACAACACTTTTTATAGGAAGGAAATCACAAATAACTCTTGCATTTTAAACTCTGGGGAGAATTAGAAGTAGGCAGACTGTAATTGCCCAACTTGGAACCGGTCCAGAAGACTGTGATTAATATACCCAGGCTGCACTTTAATTGTTCCAAAGAAGTCAGGGCCTTGGTTTCAAGTGTGCTTTGTCTCTGAATAGTATTTATTTTATTTCGTGTTAATTTTGGAGCTTATAGAATGGGTGGCAGGTTTAGCAGAATTTAAAAATTTCCTTACATGGGGATCAGCAACATTGGGACAGTTCAACACGATTTTCTACGTGTATCTCAAGTGACAAATGCTGCTTGTATATTTTTTATTTTCTTCCTATTTCACTGCATGACCTTCTGATTTGGTTGGATCCCTCAAAATATTTTCCCCCCACATCACTGTTTTGAATTCTTTTAATGTCACTATTTGAGATTTTAAAATTTATAGCAGAGTAAATGCAAATGGCTTTACTCCTTAACTTTTCACTTTCTCTGGGAATTGCTTGATCTTTCAAAACAGTGTAATATCTCAAAAACCTGTGAAAGGCAGTCTAGCAGGTTAAGTTGATTGATCTGTAATAATAGGGTCATGTAACTTGAAACTATTTCCCCTAAAAAGCAAACAAGCTGCAGAGGCTCTTGATGGTTTTCTCAGTGGAGCCAGCCTTGTCCCCTCCCTGGCAGAGTAAGGCTGGGAAGCCTCTGAATGTCAGATCCCATCCTGAGACTGCTGGATGTGCATCTGTCTGTGACAGTCACTGATCTGCAGGTCCACAACTGAGTCAACATCAGGCTGAGACATTACTCAGTGGGATCCAGTGAATATTTGTTTTTCTCTGGGGGAACCGGAGAGTTTTAAAGGGATTTTGTATAGATATGACCAACTCCCGTATTTAGAACATGGGACTGTTTTTTGGGGTTTTGTTGGGGGGTGTTGTGCCCAAAGAATACATGTAACATTAGCTTGGTCTGTTGAGCAAAGGTGAGCTAAACATAGATTTCTCAGGACTGTAAACTATCAATTTTGGTTCCTTAGGTTTGAAGTTTTTACATGACTTGTGAAAAATGCACACATGTCCACAGCTGTATGTGTTTTACCATGAGCCACCAGGAACTGCTACAGTTGTGACAGGAACTTTACAAGCAAACTCTGGAATTTCATAGACATCCATTTAAAGGCATTGTACATGTTACCTTTCAGTCCCATGTCCTTTAGGAACAATTGAATTTTACTTCCTTAAAAAATGGTTGAAGTTTTTCCCAAGTATTGGGTGATTTTTTGCTGATGTCATCAACTGCTGATACCAGTATCAGCAAGGATAAGCACTGGCATAAGGAGTGTGCCTCTGATAAAACACTCCTAATTTACATGATAAAGTGGCGCTCTCTCATTCTGTTTCTTTGCCCTAGTGGTGCAGTATTAAATAGCTGAGGGTTTAAGATATTTGGTTTTTCTTTTCACTAAAACCAGTTTGAAAATAAGTTGCTAACACAGCACCTGGGAAAGGTAATCCAGAGCCTAAAGTGTTTGGTAGTTCAAGTTTAACACTGTCTTTTTCATTATAGAAAATATTTTAAAGCTGAAGCAAAACAGCCCAAATCATTTAAGGATCAACACAAGAGTCAGGTCCAGGTTTCAGCATTCTAGGAGGAGATCCACAACACTCCCTCTACACTCTGCTTGCAGATTCTTCTTTGCCTTTAATTCCCAACCATCCCCTACATCCAAAATGTCTCTTTGTATCCTTTCCAGTCTGGGACCCAAGGAATGCCTTTGTATCTAGTCTCACACTTTTTTTACTCCAGTAAGTTCTTGGAGCTGCTTTGGATTTATAATCAGAAAGAGGATAATAACATCCTTCATTTGTTGGATTGATACAGCCATCACTTTTTATATGAATGTTTTAAACACATATACAAATAAATGTAACATATGATTAGATGCTGATGTATTTAATCCCACTCAAGCATACTACCAGCGAAGCACATTAAATGGCTATGTATAGGGATACTTCCTTTGTATACATAGTCACTCACACATATGTATGCATAATTGCAAATGTGCCTCCTTTTTTGGAAGTCTGGGTTTAGTCTTGTATGTCTTTACACATAGACATCTGTTTACTCAGATCTTCAAAATTGAAAGCATGCTTAACCTGGAATGCACTTTTATGTGTATTAATGTATTTTGTTGTTATATATGTAATAGCAAGCCGTACTTATGTACTTAAACACATCATTCCCATGCATATATACACACATGGGGACACACATATTCATATATACATTGACCACAGCTGAAATACTGTATAAACTGAAGAACAGATAAGCATGAGCCATGGGGAGCTCAGTATTGGAATGCTAGTGCATTTCCTCACAGGCCAGCTTAGTACAGACATAAGCAGTCACAGCCAGTTGTTTGCTAGGCAGGGTGACCAACTCCAGATTTCTGGACACAGAAGGAAAGACAGAGCTACAGTGCTTGGAACATTTCCTTCTTCCTTTCCTCCTCACAGGGACCGGTCACGTGTACTTGGGTTCAAGCATTGTGCTCCATCTTGAATTTCAACTTGTAGTATCTTTCAATCTCTTGTTATACTGTTCTCTTTCATCATCTTGTGCCATTCCTGTACAGTTTGCCTGCTGGTCTGGAGCTGAACTGCATGAGCTTTTGCAGGTAGGCCCCCTTCATGCATCAACGCCTGTGAGCAGCCCTGTGCTGCTGAGCTCCTGTCCAGCCACTCTAGTTCTGCTGCATCTGACCAGCTGACTGCTGACAACTGCCTGCATTATTTAATTTCAAATGCCAGATATCTTTGCTTATTGGCCTCTCAAAGCTCTTCATTTCTGCCTAAAGAACAGCAAATGTGCCCTCTCACATCAGTTTTCTAAGCAGAGGGAAAGGCTTTTTTCTCTCCACAGGAGAATCAGGGTATGACTCCTCCTGGCTCAAGAAAATTTGCTCTGGCTTGACCCTTAGTAGGTGGATAGAACTGGCCATGTTGTCCACCTTGCTGTACCTATTCTAATTTCTGAGTGTTTTTCTGCTTCCTTCTTGCAGAAAATTGTTGACTTTGTCTTTGCTATGTGAATATGCAACTGGAAACATTAATTGGCTTGGAAAATTTAGGAAAACTTACATGAATATGAAAGACTGAAGGAACTAATGAAAAGTTTGTAGGAAAACTCTTCATGAAGATCTCATGCTTTCCTTGGTTTTGGGAGTTCATAGACTCCTTTCTGGTTCACTGCCCTGCGTCTTGTCAAGAGGCTATGTTCTTTGTAGGTGGCAAAGCACAATAAAATTCCCTTTCCTCTCTCCTTTCATCAACTGACAAGAGAAGAACGATGTTTCTCTTGCTGCCCTGTCTACCCTTAGTTTTCCTCCCAGTATTGTACAGTTGTAGGAATACTCTCCTCTAGCTTTCCCTAAACCTCTTGCTGATGCATTGGGTCACTTGGATCCCAATTTTCTGTCTACACAAAGCATAATATACCCTTAAATAATGCATTTTTCCCCAGTGGTGCTGGGGTTTTTGTGTCAGGGCATGAAATCTTTCACACTTTGCTTGTCTCCCTCTCCTGAAAGGGCTGTGAGGAATGATAGATGCTTGGCCCCTCTTCCCTGCTTTGTCCATCTGGAGACTAATGTGATGTCTGCTCTTCTGCTACTTATCTAGTGGCCACCATGGTTATTGATTTCCCTCACTGTACTGGGTTTGTCTGGCAAGGTTTTGGTAGTGGGCAGGCTACAGGGGTGGCTTCTGTGAGAAGCTGCTGGAAGCTTCCCCTATGAGCCAATGCCAGCTGCCCCCAAGATGGACCCACTGCTGGCTAAAACTGAGCCAATTAGCAACGGCAGTAGCACCTCTGTGATAACGTATTTAAGAAGGGGAAAAAGCTGCTGTGCAACAGCAGCCAGAGAGGGGGGTGAGAATATGTGAGAGAAAGAACTCTGCAGACACCAAGCTAAGAAGGAGCAGGAAAAGTTGCTCCAGGCACCAGAGCAGGGATTGGGAATAGACTAATTTCCCCAAGTTGAGTCTGTTTTGCCCATGATGGTGATGGGCAGGGAGTGATCTCCCTGTCCTTATCTCAACCCATGCACCTTTCATCATATTTTTCTCCCCCTATCCAGTGGAGGAGGGGAGTGATAGAGCAGCTTGGTGGGCACCTGGTGTCCAGCCAACGTCAACCCATCGCACTCACCTCATGTCATTGCTGTGCTTTTCTCATTCATTTGTTGTAGCCTCTGTTGCTCCCTTGGAGCTGGGCATAGCCCTAGGTTGGCTGAGGCCAAAGCAGTAAGGGAGGTGGTCACACACTTCCCAGCCTCCCTTACAGGCTACCTGCTGTCTAGGTTCTGCTTTTTGACATTGGCTGCAGCTGTGGACTTCTCTGTTGGCAAAACACATGGTAGGACAGTCCCAGCGCTGCTGAGACTGCAGCCTGGAGAGCATAGGACCATGCCTGCTTGATCTGTCAAAGAAGCAGGATTTTAGCCCCATCATTAACCCTTTTTTCTTGCTTTTCTGCCGTTGGCTCCTGATCTTAACTTGTTTTACCAGGGCAATCTTGTCACATGGAGCAAGGGTTGCTCTGATATGTGCTGAGGAGAGCGGAGGCAGCTCAGCTGCTCTGTGCAAGAGGGTTCTGCAGTGATAATCACAGCAATTCGACCCTGCCCTTCTGTTCTATTTTAATATCTTATTTTTGAAATAAAGTTTCCATTTCTTCACTTACTAATATTTCCTCAGGTAGAAATTGAAGGTGGAAATTGAGTATTTGAAGGCCTTTTTGCTAACCGTACACTGGGACTTGCTGACTCAGTGCTGGGAATTCCACACACAGGGAAAACGTGGTATTGCTGTGTCTGTCATGCTTCTGAGTGATAACCATCACTTGTCACATTTGAAACATTACTTGATGGCCTTTTCATAGCTGATGCATTTAAGAAAAGTATAAGTATTTCTGCAGTGTATGTTTTCTGAGTTGTGCCTGATCTTAAATGGGAATGATATTTTTGTCTGTGTTAAATACAGATTTCTCAAAATAAAACTGTCAAGGCTGTGCTTTATGGTGGATTGTGTTTTCCTTAAGCAGTATCTATGTAGATTTTTTCTGAAGTTGCTGTAGTAGTTAAAAGAATCCAGACTCCCTGAAAATTGATGCATCCTCAAGGACAAGCAGGTTTCCATTTCTGGCACGTGCATCAAGATGAATAACTGTTCTCTAGCAGTTTGTATGGACTCAGGCTATGCAGATCTCAACCTTTATCCCAACAGGAATTCCCAGACAAGAAAATTCTGACTTCACTTATGGTTTATAGGAAGTAACATAAAACATGATAAAAGAAAGCACTCGGTTTTCCTCACAAGCGATCACATGGGATCTATGTGCTGCTTGAATTCACCTTTGGGTCAGTAGGTCAAATATTAAAAAGCATTATACTGTCCCAAAAAGTCCTCTTAAAGCTTCTAATGCTTTCCCAGTGCTGATAATTTACTACTGTTAATAGCTGCAGTCTTTTTCCAGTGCAAGTGTAGGCAGTTAAATGCTAAGGCTTTGAATTTTGCATGAAGAAATCTGAGTTTCCTGACTTAGCCCCAACCTAGAGAAACTTCTGAAGAGAAATGCCTAAGTTCCTATTGACCTACAGATAGATGCAATATTGACAATAATTTAACCACGTGAGCATATGTAGCATTTCAAATCTATGTTGTCTTCATTTTGCTGGCAGCTTTGAAAGGAAATATTAAAGGCAAACAATAAATGCATGATAATCTTCATCAGAGATGCATCCATTTTTGCATTTTTAGTAATCCGAATATAGTTTTGAAAATATTTTCCAAGGACAGATCCTTATACTGCCAAGTGAGACCAATAAAAATGTTTCTGTAGAATTCAGTTAGAGAAGGATCAGGCCATGACAGAGCAAATACTCTGTCCTTAGGGAGAACATCTGCTAGAAATAGTGGACTGAAAGTCCTAAAGCCACCCTGGCAAAGTACAGGTTATTTGTGCATGAAAACATCTGTAACTTGTTCCTCTGCTTCTGCATTATGACATCCTATGGCTACTGGAAGATCAGACAGCAATCCCTCCCCTTTGCCGCACTCTTGTAATTTAGAAAGTCCCATTGCTTCCTTTTTTAAGCTGGAGGAGCAACATGCAACCTGTGCTCTAATACCCGGCACAGTCTTCACAAAGTACATAGGAAGGGTTAATCCACAGGTTGATCTAAATGCCTTAAATCTACAGTTTGAGGAACCCAAGTTTTTCCTCCGCAATGGCAGATTCTGTCTGCACTGAGTGCATGGTATAATTGTATCCTGAGATATATTAGGGAGAAAACCCTTTATTTCCACTGTCATTTGTAATCCTTTTTGTCCAGTGCTACTTGAGGAGAACAGAGACATTCTGCTTGAAACTTTCAGGTAAGAAAATAGCACAGCCCAATCAGCTCCAGGTGTCACCAGACCATAGCTTCAGAGTTACTAGCTTGACAAATACAGAGTAAAAAAGCAAGATCTTCTAGAAATTCTCTAATAATTTTAAATATTTACTCTAGTATCTCCATTGCTTTCTACACAAATCCTGCTTTCAGGATCTATTATTGTAATTTTCCAGATTTCAACTTCTACAAAGGAGAACTGTAGAATTCATGGAAGTGTTTTATATTGTCTGAGTTCTATCTTGTAACTATTTTTATGTCAGGTGTTTGGGAGTATTGTGATTTTTAGTAGAGCAAAAATAATTGTAGTTTTCTTTTTTAGGTATTATTACAATTGGGCATTTTAGCACTGAACATTTTGCATACAAAAAAATTGCATTTCAACTAATTAGTGTCATCGGCACTGCAGATCTTTTTAAAAAACTGAAGTAATGTTACTAAACACTTACTATTTGTATGTACTGAGTTTTTCAAAATACCAAATAATCATAAAACCCCATTATAGCAGGATGTATTTTGTGCTTATTTCTAAGGCCTTTTTTAAGAGCACTTTAAGCTAAGCTGTTAATTTAATTTTATTGGTTTAGTGCATATGACATTTTAGCTTGAATTAGCTTTCTTTCCTCCATTATTGATAATGGAAGGTTTATACTGGTGCCTGATTTCGTGCTGTGTCCTCTGTAAAGCAAATAATCTCTTCTGTGACCTCTTCTTTCTCTGTTTGTGTAAGTATATACACACACATGTACAAATGCACCCTTTCTGTGGGATAGTGTTATGTAAAACACAGTACAGTGAGAATGCATATAGCAAAAGTTAAATTGCAAGATTCCTTGACTCTGTGCAGGGGCAAAGGACTCAACTCCTGCTAAATATCTGTAAGAAAATCTTGGAAAATATATGTCAATCAGCAAGTCATTTACCCAGTATAGTAAATAAACATACATGATGCAACATTTTCTAACGTGCAATAGGACAGTCTGTCTTAATTTCACCAAGACACAGTCAATGACAAATGAAAATAATAGGTAAAGTGTTCAACTTAGATTACAGCTCATCTGGCAAATCAGCCATTTGCTTCCAAAGATAAACAGTGAGTTTCTAATTTATGGTTAACGACTAGGAGATTATCTAGCATTTTCAGAAATTGTTATGGACAGGCATCAAGTAATCTGAGGTGATTAATTGATTCTTACTCAACAGCAATATTAATAGCAAAGTGGTCATTAAAACAGTACAAAAGAGAATATGGAGGCAGCCAAGCAGCTTCAAAGCTAGGGTGACACAATTATTTTTGCAGAGATTGAGCTGCCTTTTTGGCTGCAGTGCACTGTGAAAGTTAGAAACTGTGGAAATTTGTTTCCAGGAAAACTAAGTAGTAAGGAGTTCTAAAAATCTCACTTTGTAATGGCAGAAGTATGAAAAATAGGTTTTTATATCAGTCTGTGGTAGCTCTGGTTATGATTGTATTTTGTGGAAATAAAAGGAGGTACCATATATTTTATGCAGTGCTCTAAAGGCAGCGACCATAGGAACTCAAGTCCATATTTGCCACACAAGACGAAGGGCAAATCAAATCACCATTGGCAGATCCAATGCATGATGGAAGGTTCTGCAGCAGCTCTGTGCTGGACAGACCAATAACAATTCCGTTCCAGCAATATTTAGCTTTAGCAAATGCTGTGCTGTCCATGAACAAACTTAATTAAAAGAAAGCTGAGTCCAGCTTACACAGCATGGCACAGCACAGCACTCTGATGGTTTGCACAGTGAGAAGAAATCCTGAGCATATATAACTGTGAACTCTTTTTAAAGTTCATGGTTTTAATTAAAACAGTACTTATAAATAATACTTTGCTGTGGGACTGATACGGGCATTTGTGACAAATAATTTCCTACAGTACCTTTGTTTTTCTTCTCTTCATAGGTCATAGTTTTTAGAAATTTGCTTGTTTGCATTTTTTTGACAAAATTTGGTAGAGCAAATTTTAACTTACGCCTTGTTTGAGAAGTAACTGCAAAGCCTGTTTCAGTGATATCACAGTAAGGCTGGTTGCCCAAGTCACATCTGTCTTTTCTGATCAGAACCCAGGCAAAGGGTTCCTAATGGCAGGAGTTCTTTTAATGGGTCATTATAAGGCTTGGAAGTGCTTAAATTTACTTATGCAAATCACAATTAAATGCTTGTGAAGATCATTGCGAAAATTCATTTCTTCAAAATAGCACTTTTGAGTGTTTTCTCTATTTATGTGCAGAATCACTGTGTCTTTTCAGAAAGTGTCCTTGTCATTGTTAACAGGCTTTTGACATGACTTGTTGACAGTCAAGCTTCTACAGAAAACGTGTGCTGCAGTTATCGTTTCAGATATATTTATAACGTTTGATGGATTTGGCTTAATTATTTCTGTACAATAGTTGCATAATTATGCTGAGGCCGAATGTCCTGCAGTGCTGTGGAAAAAACACTTGCTAATAAGTTTTGAACCGTGGCAGCGTAAAATCAGGTAGGATTGGGTGTGAAAGAAAGATAACTTACAAAACATAGTCAGCACTCAGTCTAAAAAGGCACAGTGACTACCATGAGGTAGGTGTACCAGGGTGGAGGAGGGATTTAACATCCAGAGATGTTGGCTTATTGAAGCCTTTGGAAAGCCATCAAACAGCACGTAGATTCTTTTGAAGGTACCTAAGAAAAATAAGCTTCCTTAAATACCCCAATGTCTTCTGTCTGGCAGTACTTCCTCTGTGAAACCTTAAGAATTTAGACATGATCTAGGTTGAGGAGATAGCAACTGCTTCTGGCAGTGCCTACTGCAAAGAGCTTTGGAAAGACTCTTGACAAAGCAGCCAGCATCTCTTTTACCAGTTTCTTGATACTGTATCTGTTGGATTATCGGCAGTTAGTGCACTAATAAAATCCATGTAAAGTTTAGGCTTTCTGTACAGTCTTGTAAGCCTTTTGGTGTGCTGTTCAACACGAGAGGGAAACCAGCCAGGGATCAATAGTTAACTGGCCATTGATTTAGCTGTCTACGCTGTTCAAAATGTGTCAGCACACAAAAGGGAAGCAAATAAGCCAGTAAAAAGTCAAAGGGAACCCTGGCAGCTGCACTTGATTCATTCTGTTCACCTCATGTTACTGCAATGATGGCTCAAAATAATGTCTTTAACAATTCTGAAAGGCTATATGGTCTGGGCCATTGCTATAGTTTTTTATGTTTCTTATGTGTTTGCTAGTTTGTTTGTTCCTTCTCTTTATAAAAATAATATGAAAATCTTTGAAAGCAGGGCTACTGTCACTTAATTCGAATCAGTGTATCTTCATTGATTTGCAGGCATCATGTGGACATACATGGGCAAGATCCCAGTCCCCAGTCACTGCATAGAACCGCTCCCTCCCACCCCTGCTGAGAAGCAGCAAAGGGTTTCCTGCCATCGCTTCACTGATACTGGGCGGTGGTGTAGTTTGGGATGATTGTCTTTTAACTTTCACACCACCAGCCCATATTCATCCTATCTAGCTGTGCTAATGAAGTTAGGAACATCCTGCCATGCTTGGATAGGTCACAGAAGTGAGAACCTCTCCGAATGTTACTTGCAGACATTAAGTAATAGGTCTGAATTTAAACACCAGAATTATAAATTCGGTAGTTTACTTTGAAAACTAGGCATCTTTTATTTATGTATGTGCAAAAATATGCCACATTAGCTCTACTGTGAAAAAGCAGTAGAAATAAATGGGGAAACAATAGAAAATTGTGAGGAAAAAATCCTTGAATTCAGATTTTTGGTATATGAATCCAATCAAATGCATATCAAATCAGCTTTCAAATGAATGTCTATTTCAGATGTCCTGGAAAGTTCTCATGTTCTGCAGTACTAAAAAAGTAAATATTAAGTAATAAAACAACAAGGAGAGATCTTGAATGTGAATATACTGAGAGAAAATCTTACATGCTTCCTCTAAATTTCATTTAAACTCAGTGGCTTATATAGAATCTAGTTTAGAAATAATCTAATAAACTGAAGATCAGGCTGATGCTACCATACAACTACAGCTTTCAAAGTACTGAGCCAACACTGGAAAATTTATGAAATGTCATATAAATGTTTCCATATAAATGATCTGGTTTCATATAAATGGTTCCACATAAATGGCTTCATCCATAAAGAGCACGGCTGTTTTTATGTCAAGGGCAGACAGAAATTCAGCTTGGATCTTTAAAGGAGGGAAGATGTTACATACATAGCCTGCAGATCTGGGCAGTGGCCATTAGTCAGAGATGAACAAGTTTTGGGAAAATACTAATTGAGGATGATTTGACTCTGGGTCAATGTTAAAAAAGATAGGGCCGTGTTTCTAAAGGTGAGCTGTGTTATTGACCCATGTCAATGTTAATATGATGAAGTCGTAATTTTTTAAAGAAAAGCATATGATTTATTAATAGAAATATTGATTATATCTTTAAAAAGAGGAGTTCAGAATCTCGCATCGATCCACATACAAAGTTATATTCCCAGAATAAGTTTGGAAGATGGAAAAAGGAATCATTTGAACTTAATAATCAGTGCTTAGCTTCCTAGAGAAAGCTGCTCTAAGGAGAAATAATTATGGTTGAATAAAAAAAATTGGTACATAGAGTTCCCAAATAAACCAAACACACTTGGTTTCCGGTCCTACTGAGATTACAGGAGATTTGAGTTCCTCTTGGGGAAAAAATAACATAGCCAAAAACTGCCCGCCCCTCCCTACACGTGTGTATTTAAAAAATGCATTACTAAATGTACTACATAAAGAGACTCGGCCTCTTCTCGCACCAGCAGGAATTGTTCTTTCAGCTTTTCATGTGTTGCTTCCAAAGATTATCTCAAGATGGGAGGGAAAATCCCATCTGAGTGTTGTCCTTTCAAGAGTAGCTGGGAGGGTCCAGCAAAGCAAACAGCAACTTTGAGTTGCAGCAAGCCCTCCGCTGGGTTTTATCCATTTCAAATGCTGTTGGTGTAGTACGCTTCAAATCTTTTGCATTATAAACTTCTTCTGCTTCCTTGGCACGAGCCTTGGGAGCTGAGTGACTGGGCCAGCTCTTTCTAAAAGGCAGTGACAAAATTTCTGGCCATTTCCCCAGTACAGTTGCTCCTGACTGCTGAACTCCAGAGCCTTGCAGCAGGACGCCTGCTGCTGAATGCTGGAAATGCTCTGAGCTAATTGAAAACTTGGTTTTGACCTACTGTTGGTTTGCAGTCTTCACAATTTTAAACGTGGCAGTTTGGGAGTGTCTGTCATGTACGCTTCCCAGCCAGAATGGCCTAACTACAACGTATGCATGCAGCTAATGCCCCTGGAGCCCACAGGCAAGAGCAACTGAGATAATTGGGCCACAAGGATGGTAAAACAAGCTGGGGTGGGAGCAGAGTTGCAAAAAGCCCTGTATTTGTCTGCAGAGGAGCTTCATTTGGCTTAATTTCTTGTTGTTGTTGGCCCATTCTGTGGCACTCAGTCTACCCACGCAGACTGGCACACACCAGGACCCCAGAATGAGCTCAGTCTGGGATTTGAGGCTGTGTCGGGTTTTCAGAGACTGACTGGATGAGTTCACCCCTGTTCCTCTGGGGCTGCGATGCAAGTGCAAGCAGTACTTGGAAAATGTGACCCTCATTCGGCTGTCAAATGGCAGATCTTGGGTAAAATGGACTTAAGCAAAGGCAGCCAGGAGCAGGCTTTTGATGGTGCCTTGAGACTGCACTTGCAAGTTTGCATGCCTTGAGCATGATGCTTTTGCAGCTGGCACACACAGCAGGCTCCACAGCTGCCTTCTCTCTCCCTTTGAGAAGCAGCAACTTGGCCTGGTCTTACACCCATTAATTAGCCACATTTGGCACACAGAGTCTGGGAAAGGCAGGGGAGCTGTGCTGCCGCACTGTGGCGAGCCCTCCACCGCTCCTGGCAGCCCCCTCCTCCTCTGAGCCCCTGGGATGGCAGCTGGCTGCAGCAGCCAGCTCTGCTTGCCCTGGGGGTCCCTTCTCAAATGCGGGGGATTAAACCTGAGAGGCTGCTGTGCTTAGGGAATAATGTTATTCCCCTGCCGTGTGGGAAGCGCCTGGTGTCTCTGGTGTGGTCTAGAGGGGGAAAACAGGACACAGACTGCAAAGCCCAGGTGGCCCTTGAGGCTCTGCTTGGCTGGTGGCCCCGTGTGGTGGCTCTAAGTTGGCAGCTGTGGGGTGTCTGAGGTGTTGTTTGAGGGGTTTGTGGGGGTTGTGTAGCTTTCTGCCTCCCCACACTTTCTGTTCCTGTCCAAAATACTGGGGGCGTGAGAGGAGAACACAGTTCTGAAGTGACCATGAGTATCACACAAATTGCTATCAGCAATTTAATTTTAATTCAGAAAGAATTAAATGAAACAGAGGAAGACTGGGCCACACTGTGTGGATCAAGACTTCACCATCACCACCAGTCCTGCAACTTTTGGGACGTGATCCTCCACTGAACACAGAAATCTGACTGTCAACTAGTTAGGATTATGAAAGACTAGTAGTTTGTGGGGTGCTTGGAATTAAGGTTCTGGTTAGTCTCAGCTTGTCAACAAATAGCCACATTTTGAAGAGTAGGATGCCTGCTTTTCACACTGGAAAGCTCAGCAGTTACACTGGGCTGGGGCAGTAAGTACATCACACGGGAGCTTGAGAATCTGGGATGAAAAGGCTTGGGCAAAACAAGGAGCGTGCGTCAGCACCTCCACGCTGCAGGGAGGATCTGAAAAAAGATCAGGAGGAGCTCTGGTGCCAAAGCCTGGGAGGGAAAGGCGAGCCTGACAAACAGGGGCTTGTGAGAGGGTGGGCGGACGTGGGGTCTGGCTGTGTGGGACAGGGCAGCTGGGCTCAGTGCTGCTCCTGCAAAGCCGGCTCAGCTCCAGGCTTTGTTGCTGGGAAGGCGTTTCAGTTTGTGGTGTGAGATACAGCTTCTGTGGGAAGATATTTCTCTATAAAGGAAGGGGGTATTTTTTCTAAATGTTATATTTGTATAGTAAGGAAAAATAGCATGGATTTTTTTTTTTTACTTTCTTAGAAAACATTGCTGTGTTGTTGATGTAGCATGAGTGGCCTCATCTATGTCTGCTTGCAGCTCTTGTTTATCATGTTGATAAAAGATAGGCTTGGTAAATCCTTGTGAGAGAGCGACTATGACCTGCTAGCCTTTCATTCATCCTCAGTGTAGCTAAACTTTCCACGGATATTTAAAACAATGGCATTTAATCTCTAACACCATTAAAAGGCTTATGTGTTCCTACTCCAGAAATGAGACACACTGGCGGCAGATCGTACTTATTTTATTTTTTTGCCCCAGCTTGAAAACTGAGTAGTCAAAAGAAAAGTTCTCATTTTAATGTTCTGCAGAACTGAATTGCTTCAGTGAAAGCAAAGGCTGCTGTGCAGTTACTGATGCATAATCCTGCTTTTTTTTCATATTAGCCTGTTCTTTGGCTATAGGGTTCTCATCTGCATAAGACTGTTAGGTTTGGTTTTTTCTAAATATTGACAAGGGATGTCAGTCCCTGAGCACTGATTGGTTAATTAATCAAAGTCCTTAACCAATCAGTGGGTAGAGGTTTGCATAAAGATATAATTATTTCTGAAAAACTGTGGCTATTGGAATTGTAAACCTTTCTCTTTTGATTTGCTTCTGTAATGTGTTTGCTTTAACTACCTCCACTGCTTACATCTTCAAAGTACTTGGTAACAATGAAGATGCTTCCTAATCTCCTATATTTCTCCTTTTTTTTCTGTAGCCTGTGTGAGGGTAAAAAACCACAAACAAGCAATAAAACTCAACTAGCTGGCACACGGAAAGGGGAAAAATGTGGAAAAGATTAAAGGAGAAATAAAATGGTTTGGTTTGTTTGTTTATTTTTCCCAAAGCTAAAAGTATGATCTGAAGCTCGTATTCCTCTTTTCTTGCCTGCCTTCCCTCCAGGACTGTTTGCATGATTTTCCTCGCATTGTTGATACTGTACTGGTTCTGACCCCTCACCAATATCTTTTGGATATTGGAGAGAAACTAGCTTTCAGGCTTTTATGAACGTAAATTGAAGTGAGAAAGGAAGATGACTGTGGAGAAAGATGACTGCAAAGGGAAAGAATATTTTTCTAGATTTGGGGCATGCAACTTTGGTTCAATCTGCTGTAAGTTTGCTGTTCCTGTGTGTGTGGTTTTGCTTGCCTCTGCCCCTTACTACAAGGTGTGGTAATAACTGGGTATAATTTTATGGACAGCAGCTTCAAAATGTGCCTACTTTGTTCGTATATTTCTGTTTTGTAAAATAGTGAGGAATTCGACCTGCATGGTAATGTGTTGTTTCACAGGGTAATGGGTCTGGAGATGCAAAGCTAGAATGCAATGGGCATTAAACAGTATGTCCAATGGCAAGTGTTTACAGCTCTTAGGTTAGAATCCAAATTATTCAGTAAATTACATGCCTCCTGATTTTGGACCCTTTAGGTATCCATTTGCAGCTTTTCTTCTCATCTAAAGGGCTAGAATTTTCCTTGAGCTTGGAGTAATGGAAGCTGAAAACTTTCTTTGACTTTGAATTCTGGTATTTAGCTAAGCTAACTCTGTTTAGTCATTCTTGTCCCTATAAAGATGGGGTGTGTGAATCACAGCTTGAAAGGATTTCTCCTTTCATTTTTGAGGCCTTGAATGTTCAAGGCAGTGATGGAGCAGACATCTTAGTTCTGTTCTGTCTTCATACATCTTCTAGAAATAGGACATGTGGTTCTTTGTGTTTGACAAGACACATCTGCACTGATTTTAATGGAGTGTAATTTGAAACTAGTTTAGTTAAACCAGGGCAGATGGCTGCAGGATTGTGTGTGATTTCTTCTGTGTAAGGTTGTGGTGCTGCTGCAAGATTATTAATAAGGTTTTAGGACACCATATAGCTAAAAAAGGTAATAATGTTGTCATATGAATCTCAGCATTGAACAAATAAAACTTAATTCTGCTCATTAAAATATGTAATGAAAAAGAATCAAAAATCTATCTTAGAAGACTGTCAGGTAAGGTATTGTTTGGCTTACTGCACAGCATAAAAATTGTATATCACATTTTTGGTTATTAAGCATTAGCTAAAATTATGTAATCATGCTGGATCCCAATCAGGCTTGTACTGACAGGTAATCAGATATTATCTAAAGCTCAGATCAATGAAAATGGAATGAGAGCCATGAAAATTTGCAAGAGCTTAACTAAATTGATTTAATGTAATCAAGACCTGGTTGTCTGTAGACAAGGTTTTTATTTACTGCTTTCATACACTTGTTTTACATATGGCATCTATGCCTCTTTCATGTTTCTTTGCAGTAGTTTGGCCAGCAAGAACAAAAGTTGGAATGGTTGGCAAAATGGAAACTTTAGCCTAAAAATCTGAAATAGAACAAGAAAGCTGTCTTCAAATTTGTTAACTCAATTATTCATACTACAGGCTTTATTTTATAAGATATTTTGTTTCAGTCTGCGAATAAACAGGTGCCCTATCTCACCAGGACCTTAGATTGAACTGCAGAACTGCCCTCCACCCAATCAGGTCTCGTTGCACATTATGAACCAAGATATTTCTGATGGGGGGGGTGGGGAAAAGGAAAAGATACTATGGAAAATGTTCTGTGTTTTCAACCAACCTTACTCATGATGAACAAGTTGAATGGGAAGTCTACAGGCTGGAAAGCACATCTGCTTAAAACGTGCGTTGAGTTTCCTTTCTTTATTTACATTAACAGTGACCGCATTTGTAGAAATCATGCTTTCTCCACAATCTGTTTGCTCAATTAGGACACAAACCGGAGAACATTTGTGCATGAAACTGATTTTCTATAAATGAGTAGTGTCACTGAGTTCAGTAGGAGCGGTCACGCACAGAATTAGGCACATGCATGAGGGTTTGCAGAAATTTGGCAAATATGTCGTTGTCATGAACAGATTGCCTAGCTTTGCTTCTAATGCAGCTATAAATTCTTGGCTTGGTCCTATTTTGAGTAGCCCTTGTTGTATGAGCCATAAGCTATTCTATTGTGCTAAGCCTAACTGGGCATATTTCTCTCATTCTGTCATAGCAACAAGAGCAAGATCCCACAAATCTATACATCTCAAATTTACCCGTTTCCATGGATGAGCAGGAACTGGAGAATATGCTGAAACCCTTTGGACATGTCATTTCTACCAGAATATTAAGAGATGCTAATGGAGTCAGCAGAGGAGTCGGCTTTGCCAGGTGAAACCTTTACTCTTTTTTGATTCATGCACATTTTTTGGCTTTAGTCCTTTGTAAATGCTGTCTATTCCGTAACTCTGAAGCCTCATAATTATGAAAAACACAGAGCAGCACCTATATCAGATTGTGTGTCTATGCTTTCCGCTGAGCTGAAGAATACCAGTGCAGAAGGATGTTCATTTAATCGCTCTAAAAATAGTTTATTATATATATGTATATGTAAATAAAAATTGGTGGGAATAGTGAGCTACCTATGCAGTATCGAGCTTGGATAATAGTAAATGTCCTACAGTCAAAAGCACACACTCGGTGAAGAAACTGTTTAAATGTTTAGCAAAGATTTTGCAACAGGAAAAAGTAAATTTAGCAGTTGGAAGAGCAAAGGGGAGAAACCAGAAATAAAGAAACGTGGCTTCCTTGAAAGCTGCAGGGAATGCAAGCCTGTGAGAAGAGCTTAGAGAAGAAATATTTGCATATAACAAGCCCTGTTGGAGTATTCAGATATTTTAGACAGAATGGGCAACATATTATTACCGTGTACTTCATTGTCAGTACAGATAGACAAGTTTCCATGTTTACTCTTGGGGAATATTTACATAGAATCTCTTCAGCTTGAAACATTCTTAAATCAAATAGTTTCTTTTGAAAAGCCAAGGAATAGAGAGCTATATATACAAAGGCATTGAAAAGGAAGTAAGAAGAGAAATTTGCAACTGTTCTGTAAATCAGTCTTCTGCCTCAAAAGGAAAAAAAAATCTCAAATCATTGTTTCTACAGAATATTCATAACATTGTGCTTTGTAGAGGAGCCAAAATGGCTTAGTCATCTTGCAAATTTCCTTGGAATACACCATATCTTGGTGTCTCATGGCACTTCCGTTAGTGTCATAACATCACTGAGTGAAATGGGGTTCTGTATGATAAAAAGGTATCTTGCATGATAAGTGACATTGTAGTGTTACCTTTGTCCTTCATGTGAAAGGTCATCATGTATGAAGAATAAGATAATATTATCTCAATTTAAATAGAAAAAGGCAAAACATTTATACTGGAAGATAATGCAGTCTGGCAGATAATAACATGAATTTTTATAGCTCACTAAATATAGATTAGCGTAACTCATGGATTAACTTCCATTTTTTAAAAAATTACTTTGTTTCTGGAAATTTATTTAATTATGTAACATATTTCAAGAAATCTTTAGTGATCTAACATGAAGGTTGTGTAATTCACCGTGTAAATGGCAGAGGGGTAAAACCATTGCTCTGTCAAAGTATACAGCTGATCTCCCGTTGACTTGAATGAGGCAAAAGTTGATCCAGGAATTTAGAACTGTAGCTGAAAGCTGACTCTTGTCTTTGCAGAATTATCAGTACAAGCTTTAATTACACGACCACGTGACCCTCTTTTTGTAATACAGCACTATTTGGTATCTTTTCCTGTATGTCAATCCAGATAGATGAATTTGTTTAGCTTTGTTTGTAGTCACGAAGGTTTCGTTCTAGTATACCTACATTGTGAGCACACACTTAGCGGGTATCAATGTGGTACAGGTAGGGGATGGCAGCTGTATTTCAGTCCAGATAAGATTTCAGAAGTTCAGGTCAGCAACCCGTGGGCTATTAGACCTTCTGACCTGGGGCCTTTTATCACAGTATATCTTGCCTGTTTATGAAACATGCTATCCTGCTTAGCATAGCTCTTAACTGAGTCACAGAAGCACAGGAGAAAAAGTTAACTTTGCATATGCTAAAATGATGCAGCACCCAGCAATTTTGAAATTTGACATTTCAAAGTTATTAATTAAGCACTACAATGATTAAAAATCACTTTTTGATTCTGCTCAATTATGTGAATAGTCAATCTCCAAATAAGTACATTCAAAAAGAAATCAAAAGACTAATGGTAGATAGCTATTGTCAGATTTTTCTCCTAAATGGATATGATTAGCAGTTTCATCATACTGCAGGTGGCTACTTAGTCATTTGTAACCCAGGTAACTTCAAATGTTCTTGGATCAAAATTATCTGAGTAATGTCTGGCCATATTAGAGTTCAGCCTCCTTTAAACTATGCACGTACAAAGCTAGCTCTCTTTTTTTAAGCTGTGAAAGTATTTCCTCTTTTGCGTCCCTCAAAAGCAACTGAACAGATTTTCCTGAAACTTTCCAGATCATTTTACTGTGACTTGAACCCAACTGTGCCTAGGTATGCCCCAGGGGAGATTTTTAGGAGGAGAGTTATGAACAAGGGGCCAGAGAAGGGAAGCTTTAGACTTCGACTCTGGCTTCTCAGAAGTCCATCCAGTTGAAAGGGAATTGCTGTAACCTCTGAACACCCACCTCTGCCTCTCCCCTTGCCCGTGCTTTGTACTTCAAAGCCATGCTACCTGGCTCCAGGCTCTCCATGGGAGCTGGCATTCTTCAGGGCTCGTGTTGCAGTTGTCGTGGGTTTCTGCTGACACTGGCAAGCAGAAGCTAGGACTAAACACAGCCTATCATATAGCAGAGAGAGAAATTAGGAGGATGAGGGGGGCAGGGGGGGAATACTTGCTAGAAATAGGGGATTGGAAAAAGGAGGCGGTGCAGATGAGAAACTTTGAATTCAATCTGTTGTAAGGTTTCCTCGGAAATCACACAAGATTTCATCACAAGACTTAAATCTGTAGGTGTTTCTCTTAAATCCCTGTTGCTGGAAGTTATCTAATGACTTCAGCATTTGATCCTTCATTTAAAAAGTGTAAGTGAATTCCTCAGAGCTTAAAACAAAAGCATAGTCCTTCATCCTCAAAAAAAAAAAAAAAGCAAAGGAAAAAAAGCCACAGAAGCTGAGTTTGAAAGCTTTTTTTCAAGATACAATTTTAAAGCTGCTCTCTTATTATTAAAGTTTTGCAAACAGGACATTAGCAATGTGGGTTGTGTGAGTAAAAAGCATATCACAGGTAGTAAGTGAGAAGGTCTTTGAGGGAGGCTGAAATTACAGGGTAGGAGAGAAGGTACTGAGAGAATGGAGAGAAATACTTAACTTCACCCTGAAGATGTGTTGTCACTTATAAAGAGGTAACAGTATGTGCTGGAAGACCTGGCTTTCCACAGGCCCATAAAAGGTGAGTTCCAGATGTTAAGGTGCGAGAAGATAAAGAAGTAACACAATCAAAGTGGAGCCAAAGCAGCAGTGCTGTTTTGCTAAATGAAAGGGGGAATGTTTAGAGGAAGATTTCTGAGGATCTGTGGTGATGCTATTTTGGAGACTGAGAAGTGTCAGCAGCACAAGGGAATAGAGAGCATTGAGGCAGTTTAAGAATGTATTTGTGAAGAGGGAAGATGCTTTGTTCTTCCCTAGTCAAGGATTTAATTGAAGGCAGTTGAAGAGGTGGTATAAATTTAGCTTGACAAAATCCATCATCTGGGACTTAGATGCAGGCTTAGATGTTATGAGGATCATTCCTACTTTCAGTCCAAAGAATGATCTGTCACGTCCTACATCCTACACAGGAAATCACTTTATAAGTGGATATCTCAGATGAAACTGGAAATCCCAAACACAGCCCAAAGACTTTGTGCAATATCTGTAAATTATTCCAGTGTCTGTGGTGATAAATTTCCATTGAAAGACCTCTTTGGAGGGGGCTCACAGCATCACTGCAGGGTGCTGGGGAGGTCTGTGGGAGAATGTATATCTGAGACCCTCAGATTTCCATCTGGCATTTCAGCCTGGACCAAATTTCTGTAGGCTTAGTACATCCCTAAAAAAATTGCCAGGCATGGAGCTGCACTTCCAGGGAGAAGTAAACTCCAGAGAGGGACAGATGGGGCAAGGTCCTGGGTCCAAGTCTGTGGAACTCCATAACATCAAAACGGATATGAAGCCCTTAAAGGTGAAGAGGGAGGAACAAGGAAAATTAGGAGCCATCAGATAATTTGGCTGAACAATTTTCATAATTCAGGCCCAAGATACTGTGAGTTTAATCGAAACGGGGCATGGAAAAGGGGGCAAGGGTCATTGGGATATACCACGGGCAGGGACTTACTGATACCACTGAATAAATGAAATAAAAATTACATTTTATAACCCCACAATAAAATAACATTCAAGTATTATTTAAGTATCCTCCCTATAGAGGTAGTAACATTAATAATACCATACATACGTGTACCACACTCAACTGAACAGCACAGCAAGCGTTTTATAGGTCCTTTTAAGTGATATAGTGCAAAGAAAGAGTTAGAAACCACTAACTTTTTTATTTTGTTTGCTGTCTTGTAATTTAAAACGACCTTGCAAGATTCACCCCCCGAGCGACATTTTACAACAAAGTCATAAGCCTCTGAAAACAGAAATTTATGATGGAAATGCTGACAGTCAGACAGTCAAGTATTGCACTGCTGGCGGGCACCACTACAATACTTAACTTGAGACTATGAAGACAGTAACATAAATCAGCCTGGGTCTAGGTGGAAATGACTGTGTGTTCATAGTATTCTTTTCCAGTAACATGAGAAAATTTGTCCAACACAAACTGTCATAAAAGAATGTTATGATGCTGTTCCCAGCAAATGACCAAAGTCAAGAGATTCTCAATTAGTTGTCTCTTATCATCTCAGAGCAAAAGGATATAGCCAAGTACTTCTATCCCTTTGTGGCACAGCTGTGGGGTCTGTAGTGAGGCATTTACCCATTTTGTTGTTGGGAGCTTGGGCTTCATTCTCGTTTTTTCCCTACCTTGTTCTTCTGGAATAGCTTTCATTGGGATGCTTTTCTCTGCCTGCATATGTTTTTTATTAAACTTATCTCCTGCTTGTCTGTGTTTTATATGTGTTAAATTTAATCATTGGAAACAGTATTCAACTCAGCAACTGAAAGGGAGCGACATAAAATGGGAAACAAGATTTTGAGCCCCCACAGGATCATTAGTTTATTTATAGAAGTTTTGCATGGATTTCAGTCGACGTAGATATGCTACAGCTTCCACTGAAGCAAAACGAGAGAGCCAAGTGTCTAATTTATATGTTATTTTCTCAAAGGACCTTGTGCATCTTTCAGGGGTTTTCAGGATATCGTAGGTGTCATTTAGTTATACTGGTGTTCATATGAAATAAAGATGTTTCTCTATGGAGAGTACTGTAGCTCTGTGCAGGTAGTTCAAAACAGTCACCTGGGCATAATTGGTCATGCTGCAAGGTATAGTATGCACCATATCCTCAGGAGAAGGGGAGCTTGTCCTGTCCTCACTGGAGTGTTTTTTACAGATTTTGTTTGTTCATCTAAGGTACTAAACAACCTCCTGTTGTTCATGTAAACAGGACTGAACATGAAGAATATACCAGCAAGACATATTGGGAAAGGATATAATTTATGAGTGATGAGGAGAACTTGTCAAAATGATTGTCTCTTCCTAGGCTGTAAATGACAAAAGGAACAGTTTTTCCAGCATAAAATGGATTCAAACCAAAAGTCACAAACATCTTGAAGTAATCTTTTACCAGCTGAAAAGTTGGGGACATAAATACCTAGGTCAGTTACAGGAGAGAAGAAAATCACAGGTTGCAGCCATGTCAGGGTCTTAAAATGCCTGGAATTAAGTTAGCAAAATAAAATAAAGAAATTAGTGAACACATTGCCATAGAAGGATGAAGAGTAGAACATGAGGAGGTGCTAATAAACCTCATACTAATTAAACCGGTCTTGTAGCTTTAGAGTATTTAAGACCTGAAGATCATTTTCCCTGCCCTCTTTTATATCACAGGCAGTTGAAGTACACCCAGTTACCTAATAGAGAGATAATATTTGACTTTTACTAAAATGCAACCTTCAGAAGTGATTTGAAGACATCAACTAGAAAAAAAAACAACCTACCTCTTTTCTATCTTATTTGTACCACGTGGATCATCTTCCTTGCAATTAAATGTTTCTGCCTAATTTCTTTTTCAAATTTATCTGATTCTTGTCACAACTCCAGTGTGTATTCTAACTATGGCCTCAGTTCTTTCAACTCTTCCATTGTATAGTATTGCTACTACCTACCTACTTCCATCTTTGCAAAATGCCTTAAATAGTAAAGAAAAATTGCCCCCCAGGATGTATTATTCCTGCTCTCATAAATACAAGAAAACACCAATATTCATATGCTGATCATAAGGTAAATGTGGTAGTAACAATTTAATCTTTAAATATTTACTCTGGATATAAAAAAATACAGTCCAGAGTCTCATTTACATTATTATTATTAAGCAAAGTGACTATAGGGTATATGTAAACGAAACCCACATTTTACCACTAACTGGTAATTACATGGTACTGAATATTTCTCATGTAATAATTATATAATCATCATGTTATTCCTTGTGTATAAATTTTATTAAGTTGTTTCTTGACACTGCATCAATCTTTATAATAAGCATGTGTAAAAGCTTTAGCTTAAAAAAAGAAAAAACCTTTTTTTTTCTTCTTTTTTTTCATGGTAAACGTTCCCTATTACTTATAACAGCACATAATGACTACTTTGGCACCACTATGGTCTGTAGAGAGAGTAATATACATTTTTAAAATGATTAAAAAAAATATTTAATAGCAAATCAAGAACATTAAATTATTTAGTTGTGATACTTTTTTAGGTACCTCATTTTTTTGTTCTTTTATTTATCCTATTTAAATATCTTAAATTTGCAAACTGTGGCTAGAAAAAAAAATCATAAAAACTGTCTTCATTTTGAGATTTTTTTTAAAAAAATTCACTTCTTTTCCAATTGGATAGAATATAGACAGTCTAGTTACTCGTATTGGATTTGGGAACTTTACAGCTTAGTTTCCAAAACCTGGAGATATATAGACACAGGTGAAAATAAATTCTCATAGTTTTGTTAGTTCCTCTGTTCTAGATCATCATCTGTACCTTTAAAAATATCTTAAGAATCTGGACTATGGCTTTGATAATTTTTTTATGCAGTGTATTTCCTGATTAAAAATAATGCTCAGATGCATTATAGTTATCTCCAAATTGCATTTAACCATGAATTGTCTAGGTTCCTCTTAGGATCAGCACCAAAAACATACTGTTGAAGGGAATTTGAAAATGATACTTTGTGAATGATCTGATCAGAAGCAAATTTCCATTACCACGTGAAGCTGATGTCCTCCCCCTTCCAGCAGGCGAGCTGGGTATCTGTATCTCTTCAATAGAAGGTTTTGAAGGATATAAGATCTATATCTTTTCTCCAGAATATTATCATTTGCCACATTTTTGTTCTATCAGTTATGAGAAAAACCCCACTAAAAAGATGAATTTAAGAGTGCTCTTCCCCCAGGTTTACCTGTGCTCCAATGACATTCTTTTGTAGAAAATCTGTCCCCTGGAGGCTAACTTTTAATGTGTAACATTCCTGTTAATGATATTTTTTGTTAAATACCGGTCTCTGTTTTGAAACATTTTGAAACATTTCTATCTCAGTTGAGAAGAATAAATTCATGATAAGTGTATTTTATCCATCTCTCCCAAGTTTCCAAACATATTCTACAATAGAGGACTGCCACGGTGTTTTGAAGAAAAAGTAGGGTAGAATTTATTAATGCGGACCTAAGAGTGTATTTTTATTGAGCCTCTCCCCAGGTGTTGCTGGTCTTTATGGCTAAAACAAATAAGAATGGAAAGAGGACTGTCTGAGTCGATGTCTGCAGCTTCATGGGTAGGTGCCAGCCATAGGAATTGCCACCTAAGTGGCAAAATTAATCAGGGTTTTAACTAAATAAAACTGGGGTTTTGTGATGACACGTATCAGGCAATTTTAGTAGTATATCTACTTGCTGCATACTCTTAATTCCCAGTCAGTCAGTGAGCTAACTACCCTAAAGAACACAATTTGAAAGGGTTATTTCTAAAAAAACAGGTATTGTGGACAAGTGAAAATTACAATTTGTACCTGGGATAGATGCAGGCTGCTGGGCTCACCTTGGCATGGCTGGGAGGGAGGTCTACCCTGCAGCCACACATTGCAGAAAGCAGACAGAGACTCAGGTAGGGGAGACCAGGGATGGATGCAGTTGTTACTCAGGGAACGTGTATACACGCCTTTGTCTATTGTGCTGCCTTTTCAAACTGAGTGGATAATGCCAGTGTCGGTTTCAAGCGAAGCGTGTGCCAGATTACAGATAGCTAACAGTGGCATTTGAGAGCCGTTAATTGTGAAACTTGAGAAGAAAATGCGCACATTCTTTTTCAGAGTGCTATTCGAATGATGGCCTTTTTATCCCAGAACACTGTGGGTTTCACTTTTATTCTCTTCCCACATAAAATGCATGAAGTGCACAGAGTCTCTTTCACTTGGCAGCTTATATATTGCATTCTTTGCAGGGACTGCTTTGGCTTGTTAAAATGTACCCCATGTATTAAAATGAAATTGTCACTGCTGGATGGTGCAGCATAACATGGTTTGACACTAAGCGCCCGCAGCTACAGAAAACAGACTTTTATTGCATTTAGTCTTTCAGAGACAAGAGTCTCTAAAGGCTCAGTGCAGACATTCGCTTAGTTAAATCTGAATGAAGCCAAAGTGAACAATCTAAGTTGCTGTCTTTGTGCTTGTAGAAATGGCCCAGCCCACATGATATGCAGTGATAAAAGCTGGAAGGAGCAATTTTTAATGATTTAACCAGGAACAAACTGAGAAAAAGACTTGGATGTGCACAGAGAATTAATCAGGCAATCAGGATATTATTATTATTATCTATTATCTATTATCTATTATCTATTATCTATTATTATTATTTATTTGGGTGATGGTGGGGTGGTCCTTTAAACTCTGGCAAACTTGTACCCAGGAAGCAAACTGCTGCTCTAAACTCTCTTTGAGCCATGCGGAATGCATGTTATCTTTCCCAAAATCATGTGACAGGAAGAGTGGTAGACAAATTCATTTTTAAAAGTATCTAGACTGGTGAGAGGTAAGCAGTATTTATGTCAGTGGAGTTATTTTACAGAGAATACCTGGAAGTAAACACTGGTGAATTGAAGGAGCACTGAACATGTTTTTTAAACACAATTTTTCAAAGAAAAACAAAAGCAGTATGATTTTTCTTTTTGCTTGCTTATTATCTTTCCAGTTGACTCTTTCCTTTCTTCTAGAGTTTCTAAACCCACTCTGTAGCAAAGTCAGCTGTTCTCTGGACTAGTGTGCAGTCGATTTACAAGATCTAAAAGAATAGTGAATTCCCAGATGTGGTATAACTGTGGTTTGGGATTTGACCAGTAGCTTTCTATTCTTTACAGTTCCTTCAATGATCTATGTACTAGTTCACTGTTAATGCTTTGATGTCTCAATGCTTAGAGTTATCTTGAGGCCATATGAGATGAACAGTAAGGTATCTCACTTACCAGTATTACATGTAAATTACTACCTGTACCCAAAATTTGGCTTTATTTTGTAATAGGCATATATGCATTGTCTCAGTTTTGCTATACAATCTGTCTATGCAGATTATTTTTTTAACAGTGTAATCCTTTAATAATTGTTTTTTAATCTTCTGGGTTCTTCTCCAAATCTTGGTTTGGGTTTTGTTTGGGGTTTTATTTCATGCCATTTGAAGTTATTTTGGGTGCACAAGAGATCTAGAAACACGTCCTTTGCCTTTCTGAGCAGCACGTGCGAGCATAAAGAATGTTCTTGTTCAGGGTGATCCCTGGAGCCAAAAGGGGATTGTTCATTGACACTGCTGTGGCTCACACACAGCCGGGAGTGCAGCTGCAGTCTTTGAGGATGGCAGGTCCTCCTTCCAAGCCACACTGTACCGTAATGAGCTCAACCAGTTTCTCTGCAGAAATCAGCAAGAACAGCTTTGAAGATTTCTCTCAGCATCTGTGCTTGTCCTTTTTTTCTCCTTTTGTTTTTTGTTTTTGCTGACTGGACACTTTCATTATAGTCTAGTAACACATATTGCCTCTTCCCCCATCCCACCCTCTTCTTTTTTCCAGAATGGAGTCTACAGAAAAATGTGAAGTAGTAATTCAGCATTTTAATGGCAAATATCTGAAAACCCCACCTGGTCTACCAGGTAAGTCTAGTCATAATTATGAAATCTAAAATTCACTGAAGGGTTTAGAATATAGAAATGCTGGAATTTATGTTGGGAGTGGCTTGTATTACTGGCCCTGCTAAGAGGACATACAGCTTTCCTGGTTGAAGCCTATAATTTATGACCCATAACAACTTCTTCCTTGCTCAAGTTAGTATTATTCAAGCACTTATGTTTGACAGTAATGAATTTAACTACGTATAAAAATTATGTTGTCTTACTGCAGTTTATTCTTTTTTATGGTGTATATTGTGTGTGATTTTTTTCCAATAAGAACAAAGGCCACATCGGTGCTTTTCTAACATCCTAGAAATATGAGTAGATCAGCAGCTGCACTATAGATTAAAAAATAGCCAGGATTTCAGGTTGTAATAATTTTGTATTTACAGTTACTACTTAGTGCTACTAGTTAGTGTTACTAACTGAGGATATTTCAAATATGAAGTGATTTTATACTATTTCTACTTGCCATAACTTAATGTAATCCCACCATTTTCTAACAATACCCATAGAATACATTCAGTGATGTGTCTGTGCCACATCTAAAGCCCAGTTCCAGCCTGTAACTTGCTTTTGAAATCTTCAGCTTTCATCTTTGTGGTCATCCGCTGTGCAAAGTTTAGTGATCAGTTCCCTGATTCTCAGTGCTTGGCAGGACCTCCCTGAGGCCACAAATCTGCAAAGATTTCACCCTCGCATTGTCTGAAGAGCTACACCTTCAATGAGCAGGAAATCCTTACAATTGCATCCTAAATTACTATCTTTTTTCTTTTTAACTTCAGTTAAACTTAATTTCCTTTTTTTGGTCACTTTCATTAAATTCCTCCTTATTCCTTGCCTGGTTCTTTATGCAGAAGGTGGACTAAATACTCTAATTAAAAGAGAGCCATCTGCACAGCTACTGTGTACAGTAATTGAATGTTGCAGTGTACATCTACATTTTAGACAGATCAACTTTATGCGAGACTATATGTTTTAGCTGGAGGACTCCATTTTATGGATTTATTTTTCAAAAGTATTCATTGACAATTTTTCTCAACACCAGCTAATAAAGTACACCACCAGGTCTTTGAAGTACAACAGACTCGGGCTGCATGGAACAATGGGCAAAGCAACATCGGCAGAGACCTTAAGCCTTTGACATGCCTTTCTGTGTGCATACATTGAGTCCCAGTAGTAATCTGTTTAATATCATAGCAACACCCAATGGAAAGAGTGTGAATAGCAAGGAATCGGTAAATACATCTTTGTCATTATAACCCTGGGTGCTCCTTGGTCACGTTCCTGGTTGTCTGAGAGAGGACATATCATTTGAGCCAGAAATATAGCAGAATATGCTTACAGTGCCTACTCAAGACAAAAAGGCTACATTGTAAAGAGTGAAAGCTAGAAGTCAAAAATAATTGTCTTTTAATTTTTTTTCAATTTTTAAATTAGTCAGGAATCTATTTGGTACTCAACATGAGCAGTGTAGGACATCGAAATGGGAGTCCTGATAAGATAGCATGTGTACTTACTTTCATTCCAAGAGATACACTGAAATTGGATTTTAATGGTTATAACTTTTGCGGCTTTCTCAATTAAAGGACATGAATCCGCTCTTAGTTTCCTGAAGAAGGTGTCCATGTGGGAAAATTGTCTACTGTGTTTCTCTCGTGATTGTTGTGATCAGATGGCATTTAGTTGCAAGGACAAGCTGGGAAGTGACTATTTTAAGACTGCTTATTTACCTGAGATGCAGTTCAAGATATAGATAAAGGATAATGCAGCTTGGGGCAAAGCTACTGAACCAGTAACTGAACTCGCTCAACTATCCACTAGATATCTGTAAGATCCCATTTTGTCCTCCATTTTTGGAGGATAGATTTTGTAACTCCAAACACAGACAATTATCATAGAGTATTTGATCCATATAAAAGAGAATATTTGTGCCTCATTATTAGAGTAGGGCACTCTTCAAATCCATATTTAAAAGATTTTTTGTATTCATTCTTCTTCCTCTTAAGAAGTCAGAGGACAAACATGATCACTTGAGCAGTTGGGTCGATTCAAGTGATACTGGCCACTCATATTCATTTACCTTTGTTCCAGTCCAAAAAGCACTCAGTCCTAGTTTCTTATTGATGTAGTTTCCTGTTAGAGCTTCTATTCAGTTTATGCATCTGTGCTATAAACCTGTTTTTAAGCCTCTCAGCAAAGATAGAAACATCTTGCTTTATCCCCCTCCTGGCAATTGCTTATCTTCCTGCATGGAGAAGGAAGGAAAATCAAATCTCCTAGTATACTTTGAAAATCACAATCAGAGTCTGAAAATTATCTTTCCAGCATCTCAGTAATTGGCATAGAAATAAAATCATACCTAGTTATTGCTGTCATCTCTTTACAGATTTCAGTTAAAAAAAAAAAGGAACCAGAGAACATTAGCCAAAGTATGCAACACTGTTATTAACCTCTACTGCTCAAAGACATGATCTTACTGTGAGAAAAGATTAATCAATCCTTTGAGGGTTAAGTTAAATTGATTTAGGATTTTCAGCTGGATTTCTTTCAGGTGTAGTAGTGAACTGGAAGGTTTTACATTTTTGTCCACATCTCCTCTCACCCAAGCTCTGATATTCTAGTTTCTGGCTTGCCAGCTAATAGAAGGTTGCATGAGGCCCATCAGGAAAGGAAATTGGCCTGGCTGCAGGCCATTTTGTACTATGCTGGTTTCTGAGGCAGCAGGATTATGGACCAGAGAAATGGTTTTGGCAGATGCACTCCTGGTGACACAGTGGGATGTGAGTGTGTGGGAATACCATGTCTGTAGGAAAAAATATTCACGTATTGTGGGGACAACTGTGACTGGTTACCAAGTCACAAGGGAAGACGGACTGGAGTAGGTTGCTTTCACATGATGCTGAACAGCCCATCAGAAAGACTGGGCACCATGGCTCTAGCTTTCACAATGAGTAAGCTGTGGACCATGACTTAGTTATATCCTCTTGAAGTGTTAAACATTCATTTTGAATACAGAGCTAGCTCTTTCCCAGCTAGTGTTTCCTTGGCAAATGAGATGCACATTTAATTGGATGGGTTTTTTGTTGTTTTGAGGTTGGTTTTTTTTAAATAAGATAGAAATTACAGGAGACTCGCTGTTGTGTACCTGGATGTTTGAGCCCAGCCAGGAGCCACACATCTGACCCAGGCCAACAATACAGCAGGAAAGGATAAAGCAGTGTTGCGTCTGCAAGGAAGGGAGGGCACACAGGGCACTCTGGAGGCTCTGTAGTCTGTATGTTCCTAAGGCAAAAATATATCAACCCTTCTTTGGCTTTCTAACTTCAACTACTGTCTGTTGTAGAGCTTAAAAATTGTAGAGCTGAGCACTTGCAGCTCCAGATCACTTTGCTTCAACCCAGTGACAATGTAAATGTTATTTTCTGGCACTCAAAACATATTGCTGGTCAGATGTGTAATGCCTAGGTAAATTGAGCAGTATTGTGTCTGTGTTAGTGAATTATTCTCATTAAGGGTGCTTCTTTGTCCATCTCCTTGGCTTCATTCCATTTCAAAGGGAATTGTTTCACTGTCCTGCTTGCTCAACTAATAAGTATTTCATGATTTTCAGCCTTAGATATACAGTACAAAATAATTGGTTGTCCCATAAATAATTAGTTAATATCTTTGCATTTCTTCCAGACTGAGAAAGTACAGTTGTCTCCAGAAATCTGCAAACTCTCAGTGCTTGGCAGATTCCATGTGAACTTCATAAATATTCTGAGTAGCTTTGAGTGATTATTTTTTTAGTGGGTTTTTTTTTGTGTGTTTGTTTTCCCTTTATCAGCACTACTTTTCTGAGATAAATAGACCAGGGCCTAGTGGATATATTGTCTTCCTATAGAGAGTCCACCCTGTGTGAAACTAATTGTATAGGCCCTGTATTGCCACTCTGAAAGAGAAGTTGGTGAATGAATGCATCACACTATAGTACTGCACATCTCCATCAAGAAGTGAAGGGCGCTGTTAATGATGCAGGTAGCTCACCCTCAGTCTTTCAGTGCTGCATCTCATTTTGTTGGTGAATAGGGGACTTTCTGTATAATCCTGCTAATCTATCACATTTTGCAGTCACTGAATTAAAGTAAAAATTCCTAGCTTTTCTGTCAGCAACAAAATTATTTCTCTTTGGATGGGCAAGCTTAGGGTACAGGAGTTTTTGTTCAGTTCCCAGTATCCTTGGATGTCTTTAAAAAACTTGTCTCTTTTTGAATAACTGCAAAGACATAACAAGTTCTTACTTTTCTCTCTAGAATTTCACAGGAACACGCCTCAATTGTAGTTATTATCTTCTGTTGTTACATCCATTATGCACCCTTCACAGCATTTTCTAGTCATTATAGTAGTTCCTAAATTTTGTTTGCTTTGTAAATACTTTTGGTTGTCAGAGGACATTGAGCCAATTCCTACCTCAGGGAAAATTTCAAGAAAATGAGACATGTGAATGCTACAATGTATGGTTAAGAATCTTCCTCTATCACAGTAGCTCTGTGTGGCTTTTATTGCTAATTTTAATGCCAGATTACAAATATCTCACAGAAAGAAAGAGGAGGGAAGTACTATTCTTGTGTAGTTTAAGAACCCCACAAGTAGTAAGCAACTGTGGCGTCTTGGGACTGACTTTTACTAGAGCAGAAACTCTTAAATAGAAATAAATTATCTGCAACAATACAGATGTGTTTGCAAATACTTCATATCTTGCTTTAATCATTATTTGCCATGTATTTTTTTTTCTTGAAAAGGGCCAAAACACTGCATTTTTGCAGTCTCAATTCACCAGAATGAATGGATATTTCCTCACTCTGTCCTTAGTTTAAATATTTCTCTTAGGTCATCTCTTAGATTCCAGCCACAGAGAGTAAATTCAAATATTTAATCTTTGCTTCAATGAAGCAGACTTAGAACATGGAATAATGTATTTAGAGCAACATGTTTTCTAGGAGATTGTGACTAAAATGGTAATGAGAAAACAGTACTCCAGTTGGGGGTTAACTATGCAATGGATAGTAGCAACATTTTTACAATGTTTTTCTTTTTCTCTTAGTGGATAAACAAATGATATCTTGTTTGTCACTAGCAATGATGTAAATTGTTTTTCTGAATGAATGAACTTAAAATGTTTGGTCTGATAACATTTTAGCCCCTCTCTCTAAGTTTGATGTCATTTCATCGTCTCTTCATTTATATGCATAAAACACTGAAAAACTCTTCCAAAACTATATTGGGGAGTTTACCTTGCTTTATCAAGGTAAGGAATACATTACTATAAATATCCATGTCTTTCTATCTCAATCTCTGTATGTATGTATATATATTCGGCATTTTAAACAAGACAAAACAGCAGCCAAAGATAGAAACTACATACTGGTTTGTAGTTAGCTTAAAACATTTGTCGAGTGCTACAGAGAACTTAGAATAAAGGGCTTTCTGCTAGGTTTTGTACAGGTAATACTTTATGAAGCTAGTTTTAAAAAGGGTTTTTCTGTTACATATTGTTATCCTCAGAAATTATCTTTATTCAGAAATCCCAAATTCCCTTGCTTGTATCCTCGGTTCCTTTAACATATATGATGCTAATGTTATCTGAATCTTTTATATTGTCTACCTTCTAAGAATTCAGTTTTATAAATATTTTTGTTGTTATCTGCTGACTGCAGTGTATAAATCCTTCCCACTGTATCAGAAAATATGATCCATGACGACCTTTGTAAAAAATAACTGTTTAACACATTTTCTATTTCTTTATCCTGTTTTCCATTACTGACTGTCATTTTTTTAAGGAATCACTGTCATCTTTCACTTTTTGTGCTCCACATATGCACATGCTCAAGTCATTGTTAGCAGAAATTTCCTTTACATCTCAAACCCTCTAAACATCCTTCTAACTTCTGTCAGTTCCCAGTCTTCATCTTTGACAGACAGTTAAAATCTTTAATTTCTGTTATTGTCCTGCCCGAGTCTTGCTGATGACCGTGAGGCCACTGTAACTTAGCTCAAGTCCCTGCCAAATGGCTCAGCACAGAATGGGCTTTGTGGGCCTGTTGCCTGGGTCATGTTGGATGTTAAGAGGTGCCTCAGTGGTACACACAGCTGCCAGAAGAGAGTGTCCCTAGGGAAGTTTTTCAGACATCACAAAATGGTTAAGATCACATAGACTTTACAGGAGATGGCCATAAAGATGGACTTTCTAAGCAACAAACTACAGGATGAGTACTGAGTTAGTAGAAAATCCAAAACCTTTTGCTTTGAAAGCAGTTCCTCAGTTAGGTCTCTGTGGTTTTGTTTTGTGGCTCATGCAGGTTTCTGTGCTGTGGCCAACCTCATCAGTGCCACATGTTCTGCTCTCCCTTTTAAGAGCCATGGATATCACACACCAAGTCCACCACTAAACCATGTCCCTAAGTACCATATCAACATGTCTTTTAAATACCTCCAGGGATGAGGACTCAATCACTTCCCCAGGCAGCCTGTGCCAGTGCCTGACAACCCTTTCAGTACAGATTTTTTTCCTTTAGCTCCTTTAGTTTTTTTCTCCAGAATTATGTTTATTTAACTTTCTGTTGTCCTTGCTGTGCTGACATTCCTGTAGATTCTTCTGGTTTCATAGCACACATGCCATGCCTCGCTGCAAAGATCCATTTCAAATTTCCTAGATTTCTTAGAATTTGAAAATTGCATATTCTTTAAAGATAAGGGATACTTTCTAGAAAAAAAAAGTTCAGTTGTCTGCTGAAGTCTTGATCTCATTTCCATTTAGCTCAAAGACTTCCTTTAACTAGCAAGATACAGGATGAGATGTTTACCCAGTAAACCCTAATAGCTGATATACACTTTTTTCTTGGAGGAACATGAGTTGGGTTAATTTGTATTTTAGATATTAGGGGGTGTGTATGATTGAATCTCCGCTGTCATGAGAATCCACCTGGAGAACTGTGTCCAGTTCTGGAGTCCCCAACATAAGAAGGACATGGAGCTGTTGGAGAAGGAGTTCCATGGAGCCCAGAGGAGGGCTATGAAGATGTTCAGGGGTTGGAGCACTTGTCCTATGAAGAGAAGCTGAGAGAATTGGAATTGTTTAATCTGGAGAAGAGAAGGCTCCAGGGAGACCTCATAGCAACCTTCCAGTACCTGAAGGGGCTACAGGAAAGCTGGAGACAGACTTTTTATGAGGGTATGCAGTGATAGGAAAAGGGAAAATGAGTTTAAGCTGAAAGAGGGTAGAGTTAGACTGGATATTAGGAAGAAGTTCTTTACTGTGGGGATGGTGAGACACTGGCTCAGGTTGCCCAGAGAAGCTGTGGCTGCCTTCTCCCTGGCAGTGTTCAAGGCCAGGTTGGATGGGGCTTTGAGCAACATGGTCTAGTGGGAGGTGTCCCTGCCCATGGCAGGGGGGTTGGAACTAGATGGTCTTCAAGGTTTCTTCCAATCCAAAGGATTCTGGTTTTATGAATGCCAAATCACATAGTTTGGGCTCTTTGGGGAATTTGTGTGAGAGAAGAGAGAGTGCTGACATTGTCTAAAGCCTGCTTTTCCAGAAATATATAAAGATGTTGATGATGGAAATGGTTTCAAAGATCTGATATGCTAAATATTTATGTCTGTTTTGTTTGAGCTTGTACTGCTCTGTAAGTTCTTAGGAAAAGGATCATATCTTTTTGCATTTTGAATAACCACATTATGAAATACTGGCTTTTGTGATCTGGCTTTATAATTAATGAGAAATTCTTTCACGGATTTTTTTACTACTTTGTAGCTGGAAGTAATGAAAAACACATAAGATCTGTTTGTTTGTGCTATTGCAGTAATTCAGGTTGTGATGTATAAAACAGCATTACTGCAGTTTGGATTAAGATCTTCACTTGGTTTAGAAGATTGAAGCTGGAGAACAATCCAGCATATTAATGAGAAAAGAACATTCCTTATTTCTTTCTGTTGCAGTATCGCCTGTCATATCTTCCCTAAGATTTCCAGAATTCTGCAGCATAAATGAAGTGTACTCCTTTCTCATTCATAATATCTAGTGGCAATGAACTCTGTCTCAGTTTATCTAAACTAATTTTTAATATATACCTTTTTTCTTTTAACTCAAAGTGCATTTTTGCTTTGAAGAGCGACTGTGTAAATCTTCTAATTCAACAAATCTATTCCCTTCATATGCAAAGGCAGATACGTTTGCTTTCATACAAAAAAGTCTCTTCTATATGGTACTGCTGCATAACCAGCACAGCTGAGAGCATGTGCACTGAATTCTGTCAGGCCTCATACATCAGCAGGAGAAGTGTTGACAAGTTTCTGGTCCAGGGACAGTGCTGTTCCTTGGATGCATTTGTAAAATCCAAGATGAGACAGACGAGTTGTGCAGGTGTTATGGCAGGGAAAATTTATGAGCCAGAAAGATTCACAGCTTGAATTTCAGATTGTTTGGGTCTAAAGGGCTGGCAAATTAAAGCAAAAGAAAACAAACAAATAAAAACATGCAAATCAGAGCATGAAACAATGTGGAACATTGTACAGTTATTTGTACAAGATTCAGATTTCAGGGAGGAATTCTGCTTTTGCATCAGCTGTGGCCAATAGTGGCACAATGCCTCCTATTTCTTCGTCTCCTGCATTACTTTATTAGTCCCTTCAGGATACTATAAGTGATGAAGCACATCTGCTTTGCAGGCCCTACTGCTGCATTATAGTATTGTCACACCTGAGCCAGCTAGTTTAAAACTCATTTAAAAAGCTAACTTCAGCAAGGGTATTAATCTAGCTGAGCACAGACTAACCACTTGAGCTCACAGTGTGTTATGCTCAATAATATTCAACAAGTGCTTTACATGATCTATTTTTTTTTTAAACCAAGGGAAATTATTTCCTTTTCAGCTCTTTCATAAAAATATTTCTTTCCTTCCCTCACACTTTTCCACTTGCTTTCACATTAAACATTTTTAATTTTGATGTATGGAGAAGTTTAAATTGGAAGTTTCAGTCTGAACCTTTGCCCCGTAAATTCCAGCTAACCTGATCAAAAAAGTTTTTTTGAAGGTTAATAATGTACAAATAGATATTTTTTTTGACACACTCCTTTGGGTATCCATATTTCAGCCAGAAGTGGAGGTCTCTGGGATTTTCCTTTTTAGATATCCCAATAAAACTGGAGCATTGATTTTTCACACATTTTGGAACACCACTGTAAAGCAGTAAGCATCCAGGTGATGGTCTGTGCTGCCTGGAAGGCTCAGTGGGGACATGGAGGCCGCTGCATTCAAGCACACTTGGGCAGCAGACAGCCTTACAGAGGGTCTCGTGTGGGTTTGCTCCATCAGGGCTGGTATGAAGAGTTTTCCCCAAATGCATTTTTACTGGCAGAGCTTGCAAAGAATTAGGTGGCTTGAAAGAGAGGATATGTATCCAAACTTGTGAGTGAACAGAAGTCAGCCTGCAGATGTTTGGTGTCTTTAAGTGTTTGAGGAGAAATTTGGTGCTGGTGCCATTAGGAAGGACTGTGTAGTGAGAAAGGGAGTGTAATGGGAGAGGGGAGGCACATATAACAAGAAAACTGTGTATGGGGCCTGACCTCGCTTGCTGATCTTGCCTTTCTGCCACTTTCCCTCGCTCTTCCAAATGTAAACCTTTCCCTGCCACCAGAGAAGCATTGAGGACTCTTCTGCGGGGCTCCCCCACTGAGAACGTAAAGTGGCATGAAGTTTCTGAAGTAGCATGTGAAGATCTTTCCCTTTGTGATTCATCCAGACAATATGAGCAGTATCACAACAGCAGTTTCCATATGTTTTGAATACCAGGACCCTCTTTGTGTAATTGAACTCTCTCTCTCTCCCCGTTCTCCTCCTCAAATGGTACTGCACAACAGAGAAAAGCAATTCAGCCTGAAAGCACTGGGAAAGCAGGGGGCTAACTTTTTTTTTTCTTTTTTTGTCACAACAACATCATTATGCTGGTCAGCAGTCCTTAGCAACTGTAAAAGCCCCATTTCTTGGCCATTTCTGTTAGTCTTTCTTGTTTGAATGGCAGCATTTGATCACAAGATCATAGAAAGGTCTTTCCCAAGTTCAATCACAAGAACTTGAAAGAGGAGCAAAACAACCTACATTTTATTAGGACTGCCTTAGTGTCTATGATGTGTCTGTAATTTACCGTCTACAATGTAAGAGATGCCAAGAGGGGAGGAAAAGGTGCTGGATGTCTCATTCTACATTTACCCTTTTTGTTAAAGCTCGTTAAAACAGCATTTTATATGTAGCAGTTTCACCACCACCCTGTATATGATCCTTCAGCATATAGTATTTCCAGAATTGCTGCTGTTTAGCTAAAGGAAACAAACAAAACAAAAAAAAAAAAAAAAAAAAAAAGAGAGAGAGGAGGGGGAGAGGTGTAATTTAACTTTTTGATTGCATGGATGTGGTATGAGAAAATAATTTCAAAGGCCAAGTTTTACAAGCCTTATTTCACATAAAATTTTCCATTAAAAAAAATGCAAATTTAGCCACAAAAGAAAAAAGAATCCAGTTGTCATGGGTGGCTCTTCAGTTACAGTATTACATTACTGAATACAATCAGCATCTTCCTCAATTGGATTACTGATTACACTGTGAATTCACTGATTCTGAGCCTTTTTTTAACTCTGGCTTTTTCCTTTCCCTTTGCTCCTTCTCCTTTTCCCCTTTTCCTTTTCATTTCCTTTCTTCCTTTCCTCTTTTCCACTCTTCCCCTCTTTCTCTCCCCTTCACCTTCCCTTCCTTCTTATCCCTCTGCCTCACCAGTAAATACTATGACTTTGTGATCAAGTGTAGAGTTGTGTAGTTCAGAACTGTCACTATAAAATTTTGAAGTATGTATTCAAATTAAGAAAATATGTCCCAGCAGCTTACCAACTGTATTCTTGTTTGGGTTTCCCCATCGTGAGTGAGCACCTGCCCTCCAAAGTACAATTTCCCTTCAAGAAATTCTTCATCAGCTGAGTTTTACATTAGAGTGTAATGAAAGCCTCGGTATTTGGAATTTTCAAAAGAAGCATGGTAGCATAGGAGTAAATATATAGTGACAACCTTTCACTGATGCAGGAGTTGATGTCATTGGTTAGTTTAATCTCTAATTTATCTTATTTCAAACTAGCCCCAAGGGTGGCTCCAATAGAAACCAGGGAAAAGTGAGCTGGATTCTCTAAAAGCAGAACGTGTTTTCCCTGCATGTGAGCTGCAGCACCAAGAAACTTGCATTTTCTTTAGGAGGCTGTGATTCCAACAGGCATGGTGTGTGGTGGATACAAGTTTAGTTTGAGAAGTTCTCCCTTTTCCATACAAGTTATCTGTGTTTCAGCATACCACATATAATGTAAGAAAAAATAGTCATTAAAATTCCTAAATGCAAGTTGTAAGCATATGTTTTACCTGCCTGTAGTTTCAACCACATACAGTCCTTTTGTGCACATCATGACACAGGTAGCTGATTTTAGCATTGTGCCCTAGGCATTTTATTCAAAGTGGGATTTAATTTCAGTGGAAAGAACATAAAAGATGTACACAGGACATTAATAGTTCAAGATGGAAAATACTGAAGGTGTAGGAATGTGTCTAAGTTTAAAGCTTTTTTCTCAAATTGTTCCTTGTTGCTGGCTTTGGAAAAGTAAAATATGTTTAGCACCTCTAAAAATGTACATAAGGAGAGGACTAACTCAGAGTTCTTCTGATCTTTGATTCCAGAAGGCTTTTCTGGATGTCAGAGTAGTGATGTACAGGAGACTTATTTTGTAAGTGGGCTTCATACTACTTCTCCGCTATCTGTTCCTAATTTAATATAGTTAACTTTTTTTAAGAATTTTGAGGGAGAGGTATATTAAATTGCATGGATACTTAGGTATTGTAGTATTTTAGGCTTAGTTGAAACTATCAACCATTAATCAACATTAATATAACCGAGTGTATGAAAATTAATGGATGGAGCCAGACTGTCAGACCTGGGGAGTAACACTGCTTCTTTATCCAACAAAAACAACTCAGAGCTGAAAGCTTCTATCTGTCACATAAGAAAGATCGACTCAGATCACCCTTCCTTTAAGGCAAGAGTTCCAAAAAGATGCTAATTGTATCGATTTTGATAGTGGGTTTTGTTCAGCAAATGTTTTTCTCCTAGGAAATACATGAGGACCACCAACATACTTCAAACAGACCCCCAAAAAAGAGCAGTCACCACATAATGGTTTTCAGTCACCACTGTCGGGTCTGAATCAATGGCTGATTTTTTATCTCATTACCATTTCTCTTGCATCAGATCCTGTACCTAGCAGTGAACATGAAAAACCTTTCCGCCTGATTGCTGCACATCTTCTAATAACAAATACAAACTTAATTCTATTTATTTTCATGTTTCTAACCTTCCACTGGGGAAGAATGATACAGGCAGAGACTAGCTGTAACTGCTGTGCAAAATTGCCACTGTAATCTAGTCCTCTTTCCAGGAACACAATGAATCGCAAGCAGTCCAATCTCAGTCTGAAATATGTAATAGAGCCCTAAGGAGGCATTGTGAAAGGCTTCAGCCAGCACAAGTGCATTTAATAAAATAAAATGTTGCTGTCAGAACTTACAAACACTAGTTAAGAAATCAGAATAACTTAGTTATCTAACACAGCTGACAGATTCCAACTGTGGGTCTATTGACGTTCATGATAGATATGTACATGATCTAAGGGGGTTGTGGCAGAGAAAGATAAGTCGGGGAAGAGGTGACGTCAAGTAGGATGTCAGTTCTTCTACCAGACGCATGAGCAGACAGTTGTTAGGTACCACAGTGGAGACTCCACAGTGCATACTTTCTGTGAGAGACCTGCAGCTGTTAGAAATGTTGTAGGTTTGCTCTTTGTTTTAATCTTCGTTTTGTTACTTTTTTAGTGTTTCTTAACCTGTTACTTTCTTGTAAGAATCAGCTTCAGCCGCACAAGCAGCTACTCAAACAATAACTGACTGCATCTGACTTCCTTGCTGCTGAGCACCTCGGAGAGAGTATCTTGATTAATAGAATGGTTGTCCAGCACCCTTTCCTGTTCCCAGCAGGCTTAGTGCAGTGTGTCTTCCCTGCAGATAGCATTGCCTTGCTGTCACTGTCTGTTATTCCAGCATTTCAAAAATTTCCTCCGTGGCTTTTGAGCAGCCTCAGCTGCATTGAACTTCTTGTAAATACAGTCCTGCATCTACATGTCCTGTGCCTGCAGCACTAGATCAAACACCGTCTGCATCTTGTCACTTACCCGCTCTTGAAGGAAGGGCTTTGCCAGCTGATGACACAGCACAGATTCCTCCACTCTGGTAGGCAGACAGGGCACAAATGTCTCGGACCTAGAGCCTATCCATTGCTGTCCTTTTCTCAATGCGAGTCAGAATTGCTTAATGTTTCATGCTGTGACAGATTAGACAGGAGAAACCTTCTGTTGTCTGATAACCTTGTTGGGTAGCAAGTTTGTATCGTTGGAGCTAAATCCATATGACAGCTACTTGTCTTGCTTTGTCTGTTTTGCTTGGGCTTTTTGAGCTCTGATATGTGTGAAATAAGTTGACTGAATATGCCTTGCATTGTTGATTTTTGTAAATGAAGATACAGTCTACCAATCAGGGGAAATTTGAGTTGTGGTCCCACCTGTCATGCCAGAATTGTTTGCAAGCCCATTTTGCATCATATCTGTTTCTCATAGGGTTATGTGTGCGTAAATATATATGAATATCTGGGTTGGTTTTTTTCACCCTGGAATGTCATTGATGACCTTGATTGAGGAAGGTTTCTTAGCACATACTTAAATAACCCTTACTCAAATTATAAGAACATGCTTGATTTTTGTCATGAACAGCAGTGGTCTCCCAAGGCTGAACTTTCTATTTAAAGAGTAAAAGAGCAGCTGGTTGAGAGAGCAAAGTTCATTTTCTAACATCTGCCGACGTTTTGAAGGAGGGCTTTGAATCTTTTTCTTAACGATAAATGAATGTTAATCATTTTGGATAGATCAAAATCAATTTCTCTGAATTGTTTGAAAAAGCAAAGAACTCCTTTGAATCACCAAATTTATAGAGACGTGTTGATGTCCAGTTACATTAAAAACAGTTCTATTCTTTTTATAGTTTGAATACTTTGGACATTTTTGTTTGTTCAATATGCATATCTATTTCCATTCCATTCAATGTCCCTAATACTTGTGCATCTCACCAATGAAGTGACTCACAGGATAATATACTGAGTAATCTTTGGCCATTCTTTATGACCGGGAAGGTGAGACAAAAGAAGGTAAGTTCTTCTTGATATCATGTAGGAAGTTTTGAGTGCTAAGAATAATAAAAAAAATTAATGCATAGCTTGTCCATATAGTTTTTCACTAGAGGATCTCAAAGAAGTCTGGATTTTAATTCTACATCTTAGTTCAAGCTCATTAACTCTTCTTAAGGTCAGATTTTGTTTGTTTTTATGGTTTTGTTGGGGTTTATTTTGGTTTTAGAGATTATAAATCTGTTTTCCTAGGTAATCCTTTTTAAGGAATTAAGTTTCCTGATATTTTACCATTGTGTGTCGATTTTTGAGACCATTGCTGTCTGCATCTTCCATCTGGATGCTGCTTTTAATTTGTTGGCATGTGCTTTTGTGCTGAAATACCTGTCTCTTGGAATTAGATTTCAACTGAGCTGGATGGGGAATTGAGCCATGAATGTTAACATTCACATGCATCAGTTCATTTTTACAGGCTTCTGCAATTGAGCTTAGCTCTTAGAAAAGGACTCGTGTTCCTTTCAAAGAGGATATCCTTTTGCTCTTGTGGCACTTTAAAGGTCTGTGCCTAATATCTGCCAAAACCAAAATAACAATTCCTTAGGTATTTCCTGTTTTCTCTTGTTAAGGACTCTAAAGCATCTATCAACTTAAAACAGTTCCTCCTCTTCCGTGCTAGCTTTTAAAAGTTGTGTCAGTCTTAAAAACAGCCAGTTCTCAGCACATTCCCTTGCATTCAACATCCTGATAGGTTTTATTTTGCTATTTTGTCTTAGTTTAGTTTTTTTTGTGTGTTGGAATTTTTTCACTGCTCATTGCCTGTTAGAAAATCTCAAAGCTCTATTCCAGACAAAAAGACAGTCTTTAAGATGCTGAGTCTCCTCTTTCGCCAAAATTAGAAACATATTTAAGGCTTTCGTTAGATCCTGGTTTTAATTTCCTGGTTAAAAGACTTCCCCTCCTTTTTTTTCTAATTATTTTTTTCCCCTTTTTGCCTTAAAATTGGTTGTTCATTTCCATGCACAGTGAGATGACAGTTCTGAGAATGTCTTTGGGCTTTTCAGCTCACAGGAGGAGAATGCTGGGGAATAGACACATAATAGCATCATCACTGCTTTCCCACGGCTGTTACTGCTTGGTTGAGAGAGAAGATTCTAACCTATTCTATTTATTTTCTTTGTTATGATCATTGGCTTTTTCATTGTATAAAAATAAAAAGGGGCAGGTTTGGAGTCTTTGCGCACTGGATAGTAAGTAGTATAATTTTAAGAGAAAATGTTTTTCCTCCTGAGACTCTTTCTGATTGTCAGAGTCCAATGCTCCCTGACCAGGTTCCTTGAGATATTTCACATGAGAAGCATTCAATGTTTTAATACAAGATTTACTTATTTAAGGATGTTAGACATTATGTGGAATTGTAGTTTAGAAGAGCAATACAGAAATATGCTGAAACCACAGCACAAGCATGATATAGCAATTGTTATATACGGTGGAATCACAGTAGAAACGTGATTTCTAGGGCCAGTCTCTATATGCTTCACCATCATGAAACTGAGCATCCCCAGTTGGTGAAAAGGAATACGTGACTTGAAGCCAGCTCAAACCTATTGCTCTTTTCCACATTTGTTGTTAATACAATTGTATTAATTGTTGTTAATACAATTGTCCCATTTTTATACTTTATGTGGGCCTGGGGCTCATAGACACTTTGTCCATTCTGGTCTGGCTGGCTCAGAGGGACTGTCACACCTTTTGGATTAACTCAAGGAAGTCCACTTATACAAGTAGGTGATCCACTTATCTGATAGTGCCACTTTTCCATGCCCTTTGTGTTGAGCTTAGTTCAGCTTTCTTTACAAGGCTCAGGTCACCCACTATATTCTTACATGAGATTCATGAGCACATACCTCGACTGTGCCCATCTCCTCTGAGCCTTCTTCCAAGGAGGAGGAGGTGTTGGCTGGTGATTTTCTATCCCCATCTCAGACCAGCACTAGTGATCACTGGTGTTGCAGTGAGCTTAATACATTCATCACATGAATGACCAGCCCTCTGGCCTGGGCACAGTGGGGGTGAGAACATATGCCTATAGGGAATGCTGGTGGGCCCACGTCCATGGGTTCAATTCTGTCGCTTTGCTCCATGGGGTCCACCCCATCATCATTTACACAAGCACATGGTGATGACTCATGTACTAAAGATGTGGTCCCAGATGTCCCTCTTCTTAATCCATTACCTTTCCTGGCCAAGCCAAACGATCCAGTCCATGACTCAGTGAAGTGCCTCTTCATCATGCCACCCCAAAGACAGCAGCCTCTTCTTGTCTGGACCCTGCTTGCTTCAGTTCTCTTTGGATATGTCAGAAGATGGCATCAGAAGACTGCTCTGATGGCCATCGTGATGGTGGCCCATGCACGTGGCCATCAAAGCAGCTTCAGTATCATGAGCCACCTCACAGCCTTACTTCTTGGGCCCCTTAGAAGCATAGAGCCCTGCTTCTGGCTCACCACTCACAAACCTCGTTGTCCCTGTAGCACCAAGAAGACTTGGCATCTGCCAGTCCAGACCTACAGGCTGTGGTCTATCCAATATGTCTAAGACAGCAGGGAGGTTTAGTGTTTTAATACCAAATGCCGGTATTTGAAGATATTTAATGTTACATGGGATTTTGATTTAGAGAGAAATACAACAGTATACGGAAATCACAGGAATGATACAGCAATTGTGATACACAATTGTAATCACAACGCAAACCTGATTCCCAACATCATCTGTATGTTCCACCATCATGAAGAGGGAGGTTTTGTCCTAATTAGAGAGGTCCCAAACATGGATTCAATAAAAAGTAGTCTGGAAATCTTTCCATTGCCTGCATAGTGACGCATTCCTACTATTTGTTTCATAGAAGGTTGCATTTTGCCGCTTCATTTGTAAGAATGAATGTTGGGTTGGGGTTTTCTTCCATCTTAAGTCACAGCTCTCACTTTAGCCAATACTTATGAAGAACAAATCCTGTACTTTACTAAAATCAAGTCCTGAAAGTTGCCAGGGGAATGGAAGAGGAGAGCCTGCATAATGCTGAGAGTTATTTGGAGATTCAGAGTCAAGGACTGTAGGGTAATTGTGCGTGACATTTCAGATCTGAGATCTGTCTGCATCAGGAAGGAGGACAGCTCACTTGAAACATTTCCCAGGATCAAGGCTTTTTCTGGCTTCATCAGGAGTTTCAGGTTTAAGTGGCAATTCAGTCAAATGTATCTTGTGCCATCAGCATGTGGATGCCAGCTCAGCCAGGCAGTGACAGGATGGCTTCGTGTGTGCTGGTGGGAAGTTACACCAGGATGTAAGTCTGCATGTGATTAATACAGTGTAAAATACCATCACTGTTGATTTTTTAGGCATTATGACTAAAGTAAGGCAAAGCCACTACAGTTGATTTTCAATTTTCTATGCTGAAAAAGAGAGCGAGCGAGCAGCCTAGATAAGATATGGATAATGCAAACCATATATACATGAAGCTATCCTAACCTTTGATATACTTGTAAACAGTTTCTGTAGAGAGCAGGGGCAGCTTTTGAAAAACAGCAGCCAAAATGTGGAGAGCAGAGGGTGTTGTGCATCCCATTTTCTGTGCCCTGGTGCTGCAGCCAGGGGTGTCTGATGAAATCTCGTAATGAAACATTTGAATGCTTTGAGCAGTTGAACACAGTTCAGCAAAGCAGAGCTGAACTAATGTGGACTGCCTGTTTGCCAATAAACAGATAATTGCACTCTGTTGTTTAATTGAATTTTCATGAAGCTAAAACATACTTTGGTAAAGTCCACCATGAAAATGTGTTCTGCTTGTGGATCCTGTATTTAGGGGATCAAAATACTTGAGGGAGGGAAGGTTTCTATCAGATGCACAGATAAGGCTGGAGGCTAAATTGTTATAAAAATAATACAATTTCCACAAATTATGCAATTTAGAAGCTTCTTACCCAGAAGGTTTTTCATTGCTGCTGCTGTTATCGGTAGTGGTCTATTCATAGATGGATTGGAGTCAGGGAACATTATTAGGCCACAAAATGTTCTTTTGTTTTTTGCTGAATAACCTTGCAGCTGTATCAGTCATACGTGGTTAGTTTGCATTTCTTGGCTACCAGCCATTCCAAATGGTAAAGAGCATAGTACTGGACAATGTGAGGTTTTTGTGTTGTGCTTTTTTGTTGTTATTGTTTTTTAAAAAAAGGAAAAATCAAAGAATCCTTCTGATTCATGTTCTTTCTCACGAGGCTATCATTTCAAAGGCTCGGCATGCAAGTTATGTCATCATAACCTCCTCTGTTCTTCTTTACTTGCTTCATGCACAATTTTCTCATGGAGGAGAGGCTGGATACTCTCAAGAACATCCTTGCTCTTGGGAAATTTTCTGATTCCCTCAGGCACTGTGGGCAAGGTTAATAATTCCTGTTTGTTGCTTTGTTCACAATCACTTTCCATTGGGCATTACAAACTCACTCATATTTACAATTCTGGGATTTGACCTCAGGCTGGGGAATCAGAGGCTTAGTACTTGCTTTTTCTCTATGTGCTGTACAGGCTGCAGTGTGGAATCAAGCATACATATATGACTCTCTCATAGCTCTTGCCAATGAAAGCTGAAGAGCCTAGACAGAGAACTTGTTTTGTTTTAGATGTCCTTTTGGTTTAGATGCCTAACTTTAAATACCTGAAGGTAGTTTTCAAAGGTGAAGACCACACAAACTTCCACTGCTTAAAAGAAACCTCAGAAAATCATGCCCTAGATAATAGACACTTTTAAGAGGAGAAATACAAGATGAAGGAATTCTCATCATTTTCTAATTCCTTCATTTGGTTAAATACCTTGAAGAAAGGTGATTTAATGTTAATGGTGTTTCTAGAATTATGATTGTCTCTGTTTGGTATTGTTAAAATCAGTGGTCCATAATTTTTTTGGCCTTGGTCTTCTGTCAGCCTTCAGAAGTTTTTGAAGCTTATCGTATCACCACCTTTTTAATTGGAAACAATATCCTATAAGTTTGCTGTGAAGACTTTGTTCTCTGGCCTCATGGTCCATCAGAGGTGTTATGCCGTGGTTCAGAAACACACTGTCTGTAAGACATTCCTAAAATGTCTAGAGCTGTCTAATGTTTTTTCATAGAATCCTAATTCAGATGCCAGCAGCATATTCTCTTTAATAAAACCCTGTCCTTGTAAGGAAGTAATCCATCCCCCAAGTCAATTTTAAAGTTTCTTGTTCACTTTAAATATTTCATTACATTAATTTTTCAAAACAACAAAACAAACATTCATCAAGTGAAACTAAGCATGTCACCCTTGAATCTGTACATCTGTTGCTCTCCTGCTGCTTTCCTGCATAATTCATTTTAATACATTTAAAGTGTACATCTCATTAAAATTCCTTACACACATTTATGTATACAGTTTGCATTAAAAAGGAAAAAAGGTGGAAAAGGGTTTTATGGCAAGGATGTTCATTAACATGACTGTTTCTCTTTTTTTCCTTGGTTTTTTACGTATTCAATGTATACCTGTGGTCTGCCTTTGGCCACCTGCCTCAGCATCCACTGTCATCTGTCTGAGTGTCTCTAAGCATGAGTCATCTCTTTAGTGACATTAAAAATTTCCTCCAGGATATTTTCTCTTACTCTTGATGTCTTTGTTCTTCTTTAAGTGCATACATCCTCTTCTCTTCATCCTCTTTTACTCACTTCACATAATTTATACACACAATGTGTTCTATGCATCAGTCCTGTTATCGGCCAAGAGAATATCTGCCATTTGCTAAGGTGCCCTAAAGAGTTCTTGTGCGCTGGCTGCAGTGCTGGAAGGGGGGTTGATTTTCAAATTTTATTTGGTTTATGGTTTCTTTTCCTCTCTCAGAACTTTCAGTGATTGTAGTGTTTGATTTGGTTTCGTTTATTTTAGTGTTGTGAAATTGTTTGTACTTCTTAAACCAGCTGTAGAAATAAATCAGTCTGGTAGCTTGAGGTGGTAACCTTTTAGAGTTGGTGACTTCTTATTTCAGTGACTTCTGAAATTTGTTCTCTGAAATACCTCATAGGTGTTTAGGATTATGTATGATTGTTAGAAGTCATCATAAAGTATTATCATAACTCTTGGTGAATCATAAGAAAAGCTTATAACTGCAGAATAAAACTCAAAATGCTTTGAGGGGAAAAGAAAGTCCATATTTGAAAAGAAAAAATATTAAGTGGAAATTTAAAGAATTATCTTCAAGAATAATTTACTTTTTATGTAAGGTGGCATAAGGTTGTGTTTACCTGGTTTCTTTGGACTTTCTCATTTAACTTTTGACACGTATTGCTTAGAAACCTCATGAAAGGTATATGATAAATGAAATTAAAAAGTGAAATACATGGCGCTTGTCTACTTGACTAACTTTTTCCTTCTTAGAAATAGGAGTTGAAATACACTTTCTGAAACAGTTTATTCAGAGTTTACATGGGAAGCTCCTCTTTTCTTCCTGGATATGGTACAACGTCAGTCAATAAGAGATTGAAAGCCATGTATGAGCTCTTTAAAAAGATTAGATCCAGGTGCATTCAGTTACTTTGGCCTACTTGAACTGAGTAACAGAAAATGCAGGTGCAAAGGGAGAATTGAGAGAGTTCCCTTCTGAGCAAAAATAATTTCATTTTATTCAGATTACCTAGTTCCAAGTAAGCAGCGCAGGTTTGAAGTCAGCAATGTTCAGCACTGCCAAATATAGGTTATGAACTGTAGGAAATAAGCTCATCCCTGGGAGATTGTGGGTCTGGAGACAGCTGAGCTCACGTGCACTGGAAGTTCTCCCCTCACACTTTCAGTGAGAGTTTGGGCTCTTCAGTAGCAGGTAAGCAAAATTTTCATGTGCAGACTGTTGTGGGATTAATTCATCCATGTACAACACTCGGAAAAAAGAGATTCACATGTACTCTGAATCTCTTGTATGTGTTGCCCCTGTACAGATACATGTTGCTGGGCTTTACAGTAATGCACTTGTAGTATTGCTTGTGTTGCTGAGAGTACCCATAGCAAGTTTGCTGATGATGCCAAACTGGGAGGAGTGGCTGACACAGCAGAAGGCTGTGCTGTCATTCAGCGGGACCTGGACAGGCTGGAGTGCTGAGTGCAGAGGAAATGCATGAAGTTCAACAAAGGCAAGTGTAGGGTCCTGCACCTGTGAAGGAATAACCCCAGGCACCAGTACAGGTTATGAGTTGTACTGGTGGAAAGCAGCTCTGGAGAGAAGGATCTGGGAGTCCTAGTGGACAATAAGTTGACCATGAGCCAGCAATGTGCCCAGGTGGCCAAGAAGGCCAGTGGTATCCTGGAGTGCACTAAGAAGAGTGTGGTCAGCAGGGCAGGGGAGGCTGTCCTCCCTCTCTACTCTGCCCTGGTGAGGCCACATCCAGAGCACTGTGTCCAATTCTGGGCTCCCTAGTTCAAGAAAGTTGAGGAACTACTGGAGACAGTCCAGTGGAGGGCTACAAAGATGATTAAGGAACTGGAGCATCTCTCATGAGGGAAGGCTGAGAAACCTGGGTCTGCTTTACATGGAGAAGAGAAGACTGAGAGGGGATCTTATCAATGCTAATAAATACCTAAAAGGCAGGTGTCAAGAGGATGGGGCCAGACTCTTCTCAGTGGTGCCCAGTGACAGGACAAGGGGCAGCAGACGTAAAATGGAACACAGGAAGTTCCATCTGAACATGAGGAAAAACTTCTTTACTCTTAGTATGACAGAGCACTGGAACAGGCTGCCCAGAGAGGCTGTGGAGTCTCCTCCTCTGCAGACATTCAAAACCCGCCTGGATGCAGTCCTGTGCCACCTGCGCTGGGTGAACCTGCTTTTGCAGGGGGGTCGGACTAGATGATCTCCAGAGGTCCCTTCCAACACCTACCATTCTGTGATTATGGGGTTTTAGCTGGTGTATTATCTGGTCCAAGCTTTTATATAAATACAACAAACAGAAAAGGTGGAGATTGAGGGCAGACTTTGAGGACAGTGGACTGCAACAATTTATCTTCGGAAGGTCTTAGCGGTAGGAATGCCAGATGTGAAATTCCTTGTTTGTGCTTTTCCTTTGCAGTCAAATGTGCAGCAGGGGTTTGCATTAAGGTTGGGAACCATACTGCTTGTTTCAAGGCATTTCAGCTACTGGAAAAACGTGAGATTTAGAAGAGCAGAGTTGATTTTTCCCAAGTAGTGCCAAGTAATTTCATATTTATTCCAGTGAGATTATTGAGTGACAATCCTGCAACATATCTTAAGAGACAAGGCAAATAATGTTTTCTTACGGACCGTTTATTTCACAGGTGTCTACAGTTCACTTTCTTGAACTTTCCTTATATGTATCAGATACAGAACACTGTCTAGGGCAAACTGGCCATTGGTCTTATCGGGCAGTTCCTCATTTGCTGCAACAAGCGCTAACTTCTCTCTGGCTGCGTGTTTCCCTTTGCTGTTCTTTTTTGTTTGCATGACACTGCATAAAATGACAGAAAAGCTATCAATGCTTTCTCTTACTATTTTTATAAGCTAGAAAAATAGAATTTAAAAGTTTCTTATTCTGAACTACTAACCGAACACCTAATTAATCTGTGAACCCAAGTGATTTTCTGCTTTTTATTCTCTCACTACTCATACTTCCATTTGTTCTGTTACACCACCTTTATTTAATTTCATCTTAAATTATGTAATACTTTAATGTCTTCATGTCAGAGACTGGATTTGTCCATGGTTTGGAAAGCTCCCAGAAAAGTGAGGCTGGGAACCATCAAGTGCTACTGCAATGCAAGAAATGGTTGATTAGTCTATGGTCAGGTCAGTGGCTTAGTGTTGATCAAGAGAGAATTTCATGTCCCCTTGTATTAAACTTCAATGATGTATAGCATACTTTAGTCAATAAATAGCATTTTGCTGTTCATGCCCGTTGGAAATAATACACGATGCTGCAAGTATTGATCAAAGAGCTCTGCTCTGTTAATCCCTCTGCTTGTAGCAATGTTAAATATTTATGGATTCTCCCTTAGTATCCTGAAGAGTGTTTTAGCCCTGCAGAGGATGCTCAACCTTTCTGCTTTATAGATGTTTTACAAGTATTTTGTTCTTTTTTCCTAGCACACATGCATGACCAGTTTTAAAGCTTTACTGCATTAGCATGTGGTGAATGTATACATTGATTGGGATGATGTAGTAATTCAGAATTAAAGAGGAGGATGCCTCAGAGATAAAATCCATCAGTGCCTCATCTCCAAGTGGCTGACTTACAGAAAGGACAAAGAGGGGCTAACACTGTGCAGTGTGTTGCTGTATTGTGAGATGACAGATAACAAAGATGACATATTTGTATCAGGTTTATTTATCAAAATATTCATTAAATTATCTGAAAATTATTAGAGTACTAAAAAATGAGTTATTTTCCTGCTAACTGCATGTTTATTGTATCTGTATTCTTATCAAGAAGTCTCAGGGGTTTGTAGCAGATGATACAATGAATCGTGTAGGCTTTCCATCTCCTGTACTTGTTCAATGACCTCATGTAAATGTAATCATTTATCCTCAATTTTTTATACTAATGTATTGAAGGCAGACTTGATATTGTCAGACATGCAATGGAACACGCTCCAGGAAACCTTCCTTCCAGTGGTGAGGTGACAAATGAAAAAGAAAATAAAAATGGATTTTGCAATTTAAAACATAGTGTGCTCAGGGAAGAATGCATAGCCAGCTATAATGTGATATGATTCATTTCTATATATGCAGGGAAAAATTTTACACAAAAGCTTTAAGGGAGATGTACAGGATATTTAAAGTAACATGAAGACTATTCTACATAATGGTGCTTGCTTTATCTATCATGAGCTAGAAGAAAGGTTTAAATACTTGTGTTTGCCCTCTTATCTTTCAGTAAGATGTCACATTATGCCTCATTCCATTACCTATTTAATCATCCTTTAGACTTGGTTATGTGTTTAGAGGGGAAGATTGGCAGAGAGAGTAAAACAAAATGCACACAAGCTTCTCTCACTAAATCCCTGAAGATCTAGTTCATACTATGTAAAGAAATGATGTTTTAGGTATCTACAAAGCTGGTGCAAAAGAAGCCTGTGCTTTAAGTTGAAAATTTTACATGACTTTGAAGGATTTCCTCTTCTAGGTTATCAATGGCAAGTGGATTTTAATAGTTTGAGCTGCTGTGATGCTTGCTAAAGATTTTGAGCATGTTTTGTTCAGAGATGAAGTTTCATCTGAGCACAAACATAAATACGCAACATTTCAGTTCCTTGAAGTGTACAACCTTAAAAGTCAACATGGATGTTAGGAGGGAAAGAGCACTTTTAAAAATCTAATCTTCATCTAGGTGATTTTGTGGGGTGGAACTGTATGAAAATCTGGCCATTGCCGAGGACAGGGTTTGAAAGAGTTCAGTGGCAAGCAACAGTTACAGCTGCCCCTTTATTTCCTCATGCCTCAGGATACAAAGATGTTCATGTTTGGGATGCACACAGGGATGCTATCTTCTTTTCTCTGTCAGATTCTCTTAACAGATTAAGAAACTTGGTTTCTGTCAACAGTATTCAAGGTAATGTTTTCCAAGTACCAATTATTTTAGTTTCCTTCAATTTCTGTATATGAGGAAGATATCCCAGTTTCCTCAGTAAAGAGATTGAGACATAGATACAGTGAGGTGATGGGTAGGGGTGCTTGATACCTTTTGTACTCAGTGTCCTGCTCAGATGAGTTGACTCGGCCTTCCAAAGATTCCTGCTCTCTCTGTGACATGCGTGGGGAACTGAACGAATTGCAAAGGCAGTTGCTGTGTAGTCAGTGTGAAAACCTCCCAACATGACTCTCTGAGGCCTAGGCAGAAACAGAACCCAGATCTCCAGGTTTGTAAACATGGGCCTTAATTCTGAGACCAGAAAAAAATGTTTGTAATGCTTGTAGTCTCTACTGACCAACCCTCAATAGAGTATAAATCTTGGGATTACTTAGAACTGATTTTAGTGTAAGTGGTTGGGTCCTGTGCTTTTTGGAGCATTTTCTGTTTAAAATGTATTTCACTGATTTTTATTGGGGTGTTTTTATTCATGGCAGACAGCTATATGTGGATATATGATTTATTGTCTTTTGTATTACATTTTCGAGCTGATTTTTCATCATCGATATGTAAATAAATTGCACTGCCAAAGTTGGGAATTGAACTTCCAAGGTTTGCCTTTGTCATAACCAGATGTATCCTCAGGTGAGTTGACTGAATCATTAAGACTAATGACTCTGCACTCTTCGTGCAGGATGGGACGTTCACACTTATGGGAGATACAGCCACCTCTTGTATCCTCCATAACCACTCATGGGCATATATCAGCCAAAGTGGGCATCCATGAGTGAGGAGAGCTGTCTTTGCTATGCACACAGTGAGGCATTTTACTATGCAAATGATTGACACAGAATTTGAAACTTGATTTTTTTCCTGACGTATTTCCTAATACTGTAGATAGTGACACGAGGAAGTGGCCCCTACCATCCCCTCCTGTGGATTCCAGGTTTCCACGTTTCATGCACATTCTGTGCTAGCAACCTGGATGGGACAGAGTTATAGCACAAGTCTTATGCTTAGCTAAACATATGCTTCAAAGTAGCTGTATAAAAATGCATTTATTTGCATTGTTTAGTTGATGTTTTCTATGTTTCAGCAGTTTTACAGTAACATGTGGTTACACTTAGGATCTAGTGGGCTGCTAAAACAGTTGCGAACTGGTGCTCTCTGGTGAAACTGAACTGGTAACAGAGAAGGCTCCGTAGTGGATGCCAGCTGGCATACTTCATCAGGAACAAACCAGGCTATGATTCCTCATTCTGGAGGAATAAGATTACTTTAATAAATAAATAAATAAATACATTCTAAACTTAAAAATATAAGGGGTGTGCTATATTATAAAATTAGGAAAAACATAGAGCCGAGTTGGATGTACACTCCAGTGGAATGGGCTAACAACATGTGGAAGCATGCTGCAGAGCAGAAAATAAAAGGGCATATTTTTTTTTATTTTAGGAATACTTGTATGGTCAGAACTATGTGATAACCAGCTTTAACTTTTGTAGGTGGATGTTTAGCAGAATGTATTTGCTGGGCTATCTGTCCTTTACAGCAAAAATCTCTTTTGTACCTTGTAAGCCCATGTGACCTGACAGAGGTAGTTTTGTGTTGATGCTGAGGCATTGCATGCTTTCTGGGTCATTCATGTTAACATTTTGAAAATAGTGACGAGTTACAGAGGTTGAGCTACAGAGGCCATGATGTTACACTGGAAAGTACTAACCCAGATGAAGAAAAAAAAGCATTTCTCTAACTACAAGGCTTGGAGGCAAAGTGAATCACATAAATACATAATCTTTAAAGCAAACTTTCTATGCTGTGTTCTGGTGGTGCTGTCAGCCAATGGCCTAATCTTGGTGTCCTTCAGAGTTTTCTGTGTTTTATAGCAGCTGTGATCCACGGAAGACTATATGAAATAGTAGGATGGGCTCAGGGTGATGATAAGGTATGAACCCTTATGAGAACTCATTTTCCCCAATAATTCTGTCATGTATTGGGAAAATATGCTTGATCCTGGAGAGCACATGAATGGAAATTTTGAGGAAGAGAGAGGGGTGTAATCCTGCATGTATGAAAGCACTTTGCATTATAATCAGCTCTGTTCTGCCACTTCACCACCACCAGGAGACAAAAGACAAGAGTAAGTACTCTGCTGTTAAGCCTAAGTGTTATGTCATGATTCTTTTCTGCCAAAACCACTTCAGACTAAGTGCTCAGCTATACATTAGGCTTAAGACTTCCACTCGATTTGGAATTTTTATACCTCAGTGTATCTATATGCTGACTCTGTGCTGGATGACAGTAGTTGCTGCTCTTTGTTGGACAGTGTACAGAGCTGCATGATCTGCTGCTAAATACAATTAATTCAGCTTTCCTTTAAAGAGCATTGAGAACAAGTAAGACCCCAGACCTGACTTTGGCTTTCAGTGAGTTGTGTAAAGTCTGAAATAAATCTTCAACCAGTCACACAGGGCAAACTCACCTTCCTTGAACTTGATTTTTAAGACTTCTCTACACATGCTCATTCCCTGCCCCTTCTATGCACAGAAGTTTCATTGATCTCAACAGGATTTCTGTGCACCATCGGGATATACAGCACCATCGGGATATACAGCAGAGACCTGTGGTGCAGGTAAGAGATGTGCAGCACCAATTAGGAAGAAAATACGCATCAGAAGATTGCCCACCAAGAACGTGTAGTTAGCTTTTTACATGGAGAGTGGCACTGAGATGAATTTATGTACCGTGTAATTTATGTTTCATACCATTTTCAAGCTTCATCTATGACTCTGTGAATGTTCCAGGTCCCCCTCTGCTTCCTTCAGGTATAGGCTCCCTGTTTAACAGTTGCTGAGATAGGTATCTATGGCTATGAAGCATACATGTATATAGTGCAGTGTATTAAATTCAATGTGAAGGAGGAAAGGGGCATTATGTGTGTATTTTACTAGTTATGAAAAGCATTTCTTTTCTAAGGGGACTATATTTTGAAGGTAGTATCAGGCTCTGGACTGACCTGCAGCTACCGTGTACTCTTGCATTGTCCAATAGTGCTGCATGGAAGCTTGGAGGATTAGCTTTGCAGCAGTGCAAGTAGGGAGACATTGTTATAAGCATAAAGAAATAAGAATAGGGCTGTCTAATTTGTAAACTGAAGAAGAATAAGTGGCTCTCTGCTATTATTTCAGCCAAATAGTTCCTATCGTACTCTGCCATACCTGAAGTGTTTCGACCCGATTATTTTACCTTAGGGGGTCAAATTTAGAGGAGAAGCCATTCTCCTTCCATTCTCTCTGTCTATATGCACAAAACATTAATAAAGCAAGGTCAGAGGAGCTGTTAGGGATCTCTCCTTGTTTTAGTGTTAGTCCCCCACTCTTCTCTCATATAGACTTTAGCTCTCATTAGGCTCTTTTTTTAATTGAAATTTTTTTATCTCATGTTGCCAACAAATCAATCAGAGAAGCCATCCCTATGAATACAGAACATCCATGGAGGCCAAGATTGATTTCTCCTCAGCTGCTTCTTATTATAAAGTTCCCTGGTGTGATGAAGACGCTAAATAGAAGCTAATAGACATTACATCTCACATGCATTTTCAAATTCTGACAAATACAGTTTGGGGATTTTATTTATTTTTTTATTAAGAATTTAGCTGTTCTTTCTTGAAAAAGGCTAAAAATACATTTCTCCTATTCTTTTTTACAGTGCTGGAGAGTAGAAACTTGCACAGGTACTGGGAGTCATTATTCACCCTGATCAACAGAGTGTGCTTGCCTTGCAATGATCACTTGCATGGTAGAAATATTTATATTTCCTGCTGTGTTAATTGGTGCTACTAGTGAAGTCTGGTAGACAGGTATTTCTTAGCTACTAAGAAGTCACTTGGTAGCCAGTCTGATTAGTTAAGAGAGTGAAAGCCAGCCAAATTATTTTAATAGGATTTTTAGCTTTTCCAGAAAAAAAAAAAAAGACTGCAGAAACAAAAATAGACCACTTAGAAACCTGCCACTTTTCCCTATTAACACCTTGCTGTCTGTTGTGCATAACTGTGAACTACCATGAGATCAGTGGCCAGGGCTGTGAAAGACAGCTGCATGAAGATAAGGAAACCCAGGATAAGGCAAGTAGACTTGAGGTTCCCTTGTTGACAGCAATGGTGGGTTAACCCCTCTTATGTCATTGTAAAAAGGCATCCCAAGTCAAACTTCAGAAAAGCCAGCTTACCCTTTTCCCCAAGGAGCACTCCGTTATTGGGTGTTCTGTGTACAGTGATTGTTACCAGTGGTTGTACTAGTTAAGTATCTCCTTCCACTCTGACAGTTACACTTTCTCCTTGCCCCTCCTGACAGCTGGATGCAAGAGATCCCCACCATGACAGAAGAGTCCCAATGGGCACTGCTGTCTCTCCTAGTTCAGGTTTTGTGGAAATAGGAAAAAAGCCCTCACCTCCATGGAGCAGAGCTGTTGGCTCACAACCTTTGTCCACTGCAGCTGAAATTCTTGCTGCAACTATCCTTTCCAGCATCTCCTTTTTCAAAGAAGGGTCAGAGTAGGCTTGTGGGTGCATCAGGAGCATGTGAAGACAGCTTTCAAACAGGTTTCTTCATTTGTTCCTCAGTTCTTATGTTGAAGGTAATTGGTTGCATTGGTTAAACATCAGGATCAGGCCTTCTGGGTCTAAAAATCAGTTTGGAAATTTTAAAAGTGGTTTGGTTTTTTTTTTCTTTTTTTATCCCACCTTAATTCTACCAAGTGGCTACTTCCCTAAATAGACTGTACATTGGCTGTTAGCTTCTTTTAATCCCTGTATATGTTGGTTTGCCATGATTAAGTCAACCTAAGCATTCTTCAAATGCCTACAGCTTCAGAATTCAAACGTAAATTGCTTCTAGGAGAAACAAATCAAACTTGCATTGCAGACCGAGCAGAAGTACATTAATATATATTAACCTGAAAGTTCTTAGTGGAATAAATTGAGAGCTTCAGCAGTACTTCTTTCAGCAGTACCGTATCCACAGACATTTACATTCTTTTTGATTTTAAATTGAGTTTCTTTCCAAATTCCAGACCAGAGCAGCAGTCATGTCTATTTCTCAGCATTTTTAATGAAAGCATCTGCTGTGCTGGACTGATTGATATAAGAATAAGTGAATGGCTAAGAGAAGTAAGGGACTGACTGTTATGAAGACAATAAGAACTGGGCCCGAGATGTGGATCATACGTGAATGTCGTGATAGGACAAGGGGGAAAAGTTTCAAACTGAAAGAGGGTATATTTAGATTGGATATTAAGAAGAAATTCTTTCCTGTGAGGGTGGTGAGACAGTGGCACGGGTTGCCCAGAGAAGTTGTGGCTGCCCCCTCCCTGGCAGTGTTCAAGGCCAGGTTCGATGGGGCTTGGAGCAACCTGGTCTAGTGGAAGGTGTCCCTGCCCATGGAAATTGAACTTATTGGTTGTACCTACAGTAGGTATTGGGCTCGTGGTCTAAATGTGTTTCTCTTCAACAAAAATTTGGTTCTGATTGCAGAGCAGGGAGAACAGCAGGATTGGTTTTGCTAGGTCTCTTAAAAAAGTGGTTTGGAAAGGTGCTAACCTGTCATTGAGAGAGAAAAGTAACTTGTTCAATGACAAAGTTAAATACTGAATGCAGTAGAATATGAGAAATTACCTCAACTGCGGATGGTGTGGCACAATCTTTTATTATGGGCTTAGCTGTAATTACTCTCTTCTACAGTTCATTTTGGCAGAAAGATGAGACTCCCCCATCTCCTCCCTCAGAAAGCCGGTGTGAAGATGAACACACTGAGCATGATCTAGTATCACAAGTTATAATAAAATATGCAATAACACAGCATGCTTGGCTTGAGGTTGGTAGTTTTTCAGCAATAAACATTATTTACTTTGTGCAGTGAACACAAAAACCTTGGACCAAGTTGTTATGTAGCACTATGGTAATAGTGATTGATTCACTAGGTGTTGTACTATAGGTAGTGCCTGTTGCCAGTATCAGATCAAGAAGTACTGGGTTAGCACACTACAAAAGGTGGAGTAAACGGTAAGGAATATCCAGGGTTATTATTACATATACAAGTTTTCTTCATTTAAGTAGAAAATCAAAGTAGTATTTAGCAGCATGGATTAAAATACAGAAAATAAGCAGCTATCAGCTTCATTTTTAAAGAAACTTATTTCTTAACTACCAACAGATAAAAGAATACATTAAATGTATGGGCTGCAGAGGGGTCGGTACTGGGACCGGTGGTGTTCAATAACAACCTGGATGAGGGTACAGAACGTACCCTCAGCAAGTTTGCTGATGACACTAAACTGGGAGGAGTGGCTGACACACCAGAGGGTTGTGCTGCCATTCAGCGAGACCTTGATAGGCTGGAGAGTTGGGCGGGGAGAAACTTAATGAAATTCAACAAGGGCAAGTGCAGAGTTTTGCATCTGGGGAAGAACAACACCATGCACCAGTACAGGCTGGGGGCTGACCTGCTGGAGAGCAGTGTAGGAGAAAGGGACCTGGGGGTCCTGGTGGACAGGAGGATGACCATGAGCCAGCAATGTGCCCTTGTGGCCAAGAAGGCCAATGGCATCCTGGGGTGCATTAGAAAGGGGGGTGGTTAGTAGGTCAAGAGAGGTTCTCCTCCCCCTCTATTCTGCCTTGGTGAGGCCACATCTGGANCTGAGGGGTGACCTCATCCATGTTTACAAATATGTAAAGGGTGAGTGTCAGGATGATGGAGCAAAGCTTTTTTCAGTAATGACCAATGATAGAACAAGGGGCAATGGTTGCAAACTGGATCATAGGAGGTTCCATGTGAATATCAGGAGAAACTTTTTCACTGTGAGAGTGACAGAGCACTGGAACAGGCTGCCCAGAGAGGTTGTGGAGTCTCCTTCACTGGAGACATTCAAACCCTGCCTGGATGCGTTCCTGTATGATGTACTCTAGGTGACCCTGCTCTGGCAGGGGGGTTGGACTAGATGATCTCTTGAGGTCTCTTCCAACCCCTAGGATTCTGTGATTCTGTGAATCTGGATCTAGCCCAACCTGTTCAATCTCTCAGTTCCCAAATGCATGCTACTGCAGGGGAATCAAGGATGGACTTTGCAAATGCAATGTGAATCACGCGAAAGACCACTTTATTTACTTAACTATCCCTTATGTACATTTGCATCACGTGCCTAATACGTGCTCACTGATTGGTTAACATCCCTCTTACATGGGGCAGTCATGTGTGCTAGCCACACTCCCATTGGTCCAATTAGCAACACTCTCATTGGTCCATTTTCTTCCTGGTAATGCACCTTCCACGTCATTCAGAAGTAGTGCTGGCTTACTTCCTGGTGTCTCTTCCTGGTGTTTCTTCCTGTGTCCGACTTGGAAACAGTTGATGTTCTTCCTGTTTCCTGCTCCTCGAGATGACCTTTGGTATGTGGCTGCGTGTTTAATCAAAAGGCCATCAAATGGCTGGTTCACTATATGCCATCGTCTTACCCCAACATGCTACAAGAAGAAATAAATACTAGGTAGAACTTCTTGATGTTAATATCTTTGCAAATTTAGCAGTCAGGCTGCAGTGTGGTAAGATGTGTCAATTCAGAGGAGTTAACAAAAAAGAGCAAGGAATGTTTATATGGAATATGTGTTATTTTCAATTCATTTATGTGCAAATGTGCTGTACAAAGGCTGCATGCATTTCTCATTATATTGTCTCCCTAATTTAGATTGTGTGCTCTTTGTGGCATAGATATTATCTTGGTATTTTCCAAAGCAATATACATGCACTGCTACCACCGCTTGTACTTCTAGTAATATTGAATAATCACCTCTGGAGTCTTCTTTTATTTCTGCGATTCTTACTATAGAGATGTGACACAATTAGTAGTTGGCTGTTGAATCATTGTGAATGTAGGTGGTGGTAGGATATATATATGGTTGTAGGATTTAAGTCCTTGAATGTGTGTGCAATACTTTGCTTTTGTTGTTTCCAGAGAAACACGGGGAATGGCAGGCAGTTCTTTGTTCAAGTCTAATATTAGTTAGTTCCAAAGTGCCAAAAAATGGAAACACCATTCTGTGAAATGTTTATAATTTAAGATTTTTGTTTTGTAAGGTGAGTTAAAACACAATTTCAGTGTTTCCATATCCAAGAAACTCTAAAGCACATATCAGATATGTAAAAATTAAAAGTTTTGATGAAAATACTGAGGATAACTAAAATATTTGAGGGGAAAATGCTGAGAAAGAGGACTCGCAGAAAAAGTGTCAATAACAGCAATGCTGAACTTCAGCTTTTTTGATCTAATTTTCATTTTGTCACTCAAACCAGAAGTTGGAGTCAAAGTTAGATATCTCTAGACGAGGGTACACGTTACAGAACTCAGAATTGACAGCCTCTGAAAGAAGTTCTTCTTTTTCCCATTTAAAATTGAGAAGGAAACTTTGAAGTTGAAATAACAAAGAAAACTGAGAACAAGGACAAAAAATTTGACAACAAAAAGAAAACTTGGAACCCAACAAAAGAGTAGTATTTTATTTTATTCCCAAGTATTTATTTTTCTGTCCAAAGTGATGTGATTTCATAGCATTTCTCTCCTGAATGAAAATCACAAAAAGTTCCTGTGTTATGCCCAAGCAGCGAAACCTCAGATATTTCAATGGTCCTGAACCTGAATTTGAACCAACTTTCATTTGAGCTGTAACACCTTTCTCTTGGTCCACCTGTACTGTAAAATGTGCAATCTTTTTCTATGTTTTATGTATTTGGAATGCAGAAGCATCTCTAAGTCCCTGTCACAGTTCTCCCGGTCCCTCTTTAAAACTCTTTTTGCAATGACACTACCAGAAAACTAACATGAGTTATATTATTTGTTTATAAACAACAGTGCCAGATATTGTCTTATGTTTCTGTTGTTTCTTGTTTCATACTTCAGTAGTGAGCTCTTTGTTCATTGCTTGTAGGGAACCTAATACAATAGGTTCCAGTAATGCAAACCCATAATAATGGTGAGGGTGATGATAGGATGTTCAACCCAGTATGCTGCAGTATTATATGAATAAAGTGGTCCATTTATGCCTTTAGGGTTTGGTTGGTTGTTGTATTTTTTATTATTTTTCTTTGCATTACTCTGTAAGTGGAATCAGAGGATTATTGAAACATGAAGCTATTTTTAGTCAAGAATTTGCTTTTGATTTATTGAGTGCTGTTAGACTCATGTCAACCAGTTAGGTTAGAAATAAGTGTAATGGAAAATAAGATGTTGTAAATATGGAGTCATTCAGTGCAATAGGGAAAACTGGACTGGTAGGAAATTGGATCAGGAGGAGGTTACCAAGAGAAAGCTGATGTGAAGTGTGCTAAAGCACAAGGTTGTAAGGATGAAGGACCATTTTGTTAACTTGCCATGTGATAAAGTACTGAAGAACCCAGAATCTTCAAATACCCCACTCAGGAGAACTGGAGGAGGGATTCAGCAGAGATATTAAGCTGAATATTTTAATTTTTGGGTTTTATGCTTTGAGTTTTGTAAAACATATGCATCTTCATGGTATTCCAAAACCAGGAACTTCTATTGCATCTAGCCCTGCATATATGTCCCGGCTATATCTAAAATGAAGTATGCACATTTCAGAGAGCATGTGCTTTGGAAATGAGACCAGTATTGGCAAATATCCTAAACTGCATTCTTGATTCCTTGGTTATTCTCAGTCCTGCATTTGCATCCTTACTAAACAAGGAAGAAAAAGTTGAAATGGTGACTATTTTAAACACGGAATTGTAAAACAGTTGTACCTCTTACCTCACACTTTGTTTTTGAAATACAAATTCTAAGAGGAGGAGTAGTAGATGCCATTATGTAAATTCATTATTCTAACGGTGATTTCAACCACGTAAAGAAAATACAGTCAGAATTGTGCTTGGTGGATTTGCATGATTGCACGTATGAAAGACTTAGGTGGTAATAACCATTGTTAAATTACCTTGTAATATTTTTTTTTTAAATTTATATTCAAGTTTCAACAGTTACTAATTGAAGGGAATTAACTAGGCTGACTATTAAAACCAAACACCAACCCATTGTCAATCTGACCTTCAAACTGAAATTGTATGATTTTCCTTGTTTAGCTTTGCTGGCTTCTTGCTTGCTGACCTTGCTTTATTTAGTTCCTAGAGCCAATATTCGCATGTTCGTATTGATCTCCAGAAAAGCCACATAAACTCTGATATGAAGATATGATGAGATCCAGCTTTCAGAAAATAGCTCTTAGCCACATGTTGCGGAGGGATTGGAAATGAAGATGGCATTGCAGTGATTTTACAGCACAGGTGCTATTAGCAAATTGAATAAAACCATGGGACTCTCCTGTATAGGCTGAGGGGAGACACTTTGCATTATGTGATAGTCCTGGACATCTGAACATACATATTTTTCAGCATGCTTCCGTAATTTTGAAGTGACTGGGAAGACTGCAGAAAAAAGAAGGTAGGTTTAGAGGAAGCAGCTATGTGTGGTGGTCACCATGCCTGAATCATCTATCAGATGCCTGGCACAGTAAATTGGAACTCCTTCCCCTGGGGTAGAGACCCTATGTAGTTTTCCTGTTTTTGTTTATTACAATAATGCAAGAGAGGCAAATACCAAGAATGTTTCTACTGGTGGGTCACTGAGATCCTTGTCATGAAAGTCCCTTCATATAAATGAATGCAGCCCACTGCAAATGATAGTGTTCAGATAGGTCAGAAACCATAGCAATTGTATTATGTACAGAGAGGCTTTATGGATAAATAAATCTCCTGCATATCATATGCTAACAAAGGTAGCAGATGTTGGATTTGGAAAAGAGTTGACCAGGAGGCAGAAGATTAATAATGGAAAAAGAAAATAGCTAGGTAAATTTTAAGTTACTTGAAAAGCACATTTACAGCAGGTTTTTTTCTTTCTTAAAAAATTTTCATGCAAAATCTTTAGTTTTCTTTCTAACAGGAGTTTTCTTTTTCAGAGTATAACTTGCATCAGTATAGAATGGTCCCCACAGGCAGCAGAGAAGGAAAGCTGTAGCTATCCCAGCATGTGGCAAAAATTTGCTTTTTGAGAGTTTGATTCCTTCAGGACCCCAGATCGCAAAAGCAGGAACTGTGTGAGTGCACGTGAGTGCACACAAAAGGGGGAAAACATTGCGTATCCTCTTACCAACATTCATTATGTTTAAAAGATGAGTGTCTAAAGGTAAAGCAGAAGGTGGAAAAAGTTGTAGAACAGAAAGTGCCATGTTGAGATGGGCACTCTGCATGGTTCTAAGTAATTATTCTGATCACGTAGCGTAGGTTATGTATTTATGAAATATCCTGGGCAGACATGCCAATTGAGTTAAACCCATTAACGATGAATCTTGCAAGAATCCCTACAGCTTCCCATCACTCAATATCAGGCATTAAGATTGAATATAGGCATCAACATAGAAGATTACAGTCTCTGTAGAACCGACACCAGAGAACGGAGACAGGCAAGTCATCATGAGGCACAGAATTTTTCTGCTCAGAATAATTGCCTATTTGCTCTGCATTCCAGCTCTATTCCTTGGGCTTACATCTCCTGCACATCTAGTTAGAACTTGCAGAATTAATATCAAGTTTCCTGTCACCTCACTCATTACTTTTGTCAGGGGAATTCAAGGAGGAAAGTCAAAAACATGTTTTTTAGAGGCTATTTCTTAAGGACTTCTCTTTTTTCTTTTTTGTTTAAATAGAAACCTGTCTGTTAGCATGTCATGTTATTTCTTTAGGCTACACTGGAAAGGACATCTGAATAAATTGCGATTTTACAATACAGGTATTGTTGCTTGAAGATCATTATTGCGTTATCCTTTCTACCCACAGCCACACCTGCAAAAAAGGAGACTTTAGAATGGAAAAATAAGTTGGATAGCAGATTGGATGTATTCTCTTTAGACTTCTCTTTCAGAAGACTTCTGTTCTGAGTCTTAGAGCATGAGAGTGATGCTTGGAATAATCTAGCAATACAAAAACTATGCTTAATTTGTTTAATGTAGTGCTAGGAAATCTTTGTGGACCTTTGTGTAAAGAATGATGATATACAGATGGCATATTGAGACTCTTCAATGGAAAAAAAATTGTGCCTGTAGGATTCTGTCAAAGGAAAAAAAAAAGGGCAATGATCCTTTACTTTTAAGTAATTTTCTTTAGAAAGCTGAGCTGCCATTTTCATGAACTTATGAATGGAGTAGTGATGGACATGGAGTGTCATAAGACCAATAATCATATGGTCCCACTGACTTCAACAGATTTATACTGGCTGAGGAAGACAAAGAAAAGCAATGTAATTCATCATGCAGAGAAATTCGAGCAAATTAGTACAATCCCAAAGATACACTCAGAACACTTGTTACTACAACCTGCTTTGTTCCAAAGAGTGTTAATGCTGTTATGGAAAATAAATTACTGGACTTTGTTAGTCATTGCCATTGAAATTAGTGAGTGTACTGGAATACTTACTCACTACTTCTCTTCCCTTAGCATGGAGATTTCTTTCATTGTTTTATGCACACTCATATATGTTACTCAGTTTCTAGCCATTATTTCCTCTCTGTGTCATAGAAATGTAAAGGATGTAATTTTAATTTCTTAATTATTATCTCCATGATCTCCCTTATTAATTAGCTAATAAATCCTTTCAATGCAGTAACAATGCTAGCCAGTATTTGACAGAAAAATACATGTATTCTTATGCTGAACTGTCTTGTTTTGTCCTCCCTCAACTGTTTTCGTGTGGCAGAATATTTTTAGAGGTTTACATACACAAAATATTATTAGTTTACAACATGATTTTGGAACCATCTTGGAGAGAGTGTGTATGAAGCAGTTCAACATGAAAGAGAAAAGTTAAAAATATGAGTTGATTCAGCTTGTCTGCTATCATTGGCTTTGTTGTTGTTTTAAAATACCATTCTGTACATTATTAAAGTGAGGGAGTTTGATATCACACAAAAATTTTCTGGAAAATAGATTTTATATCGGGACTGGAAATGAAATGAAAAGTAATGAGAAAAGAAATCAGGTTAAAAGGCCGGAAAACCCATTAGGAACTGTATGTTTATGTATTATCTAGCAAATCAAATGTCAGGGGAAGACATTTGTGAAATAATTATCAATCATTTAAAAGAAAAAGGAAGCAAACAACAGAAGCCTACTTTTTTATATTTCAGGGGCTAAATCTGGGCTGCTAAATCCATCAGTAAAGGAATTACACAGCTTTATTCTGTTTTAAGAAATGTTGAACAGTCACAGCTTTCATCGTGGTCACACTGTCAGCAGCTTTGCTGGAAAACTTCACTCCCTGAACATCATTTTCTGTTCAGAGGTAGCACCTTGTTGTTGAAGTGAGGGGTTTCACTTCACACATGGAAGAGAGGAGACCATTGAAATCACATTCACCAGAGTTCTCAGAGCCATAGTATGAAAGCAGAACAATGTTGAGAGTAAATGGGGGGATGGACATGGGTCTTGCCAGCAGAAAACTGGGCTTTACAAAAAAAAAGAATATTGATTGCAAAGCAGTGAGACAATGAATGCAGGGAAGAATATGTCTGTTCTGTTTTCCCTTCAAATTTCTCTTGTGCAGGCATTCAGATTTGTGCATGCTATTCTCTAAGGCCTTGGTGTCTTGAACTGCCTCTTTACTTGTTCCTAAAACTGTTAGACATAGGGACATTGTAGGAGAACCTCAGAGGTTTGCAAAGGTAGGTAAATTTTGAATAATCAACTGTACTTTACTGTTCTTGAAATCAGGCTGCAAAACTTCATGAAAGGAAACAAGGACAAGTCTATATTTAGCTAAATTAAATTTTATTAATACAGACTTATTTCTGTCTGTCTTTACAATAACATCATCTTTGGCTTTGTATTAAGATGACAGGGATGTGAGCACAACCTATTAGGTGACATTGCCTTCCAGGGATATAGGAGTGTGAGCTTGAAACAGCTAAATATTGCAGTAAACAATACAGTTTTGTTTGAGGCTTTAGATAGCTGCACTTGGACTGTTCTGGTGTTCTGTATTTGCTGACTTCCTACAGATATGTAGTAACATGCATGTATACAGATATGTTAAGTGCAGACACACAGAATATATACAGAATTGTATATATGTACACCTATAATGGCATCCAATCCTTATTATCATTACAAACTCAGTTTTCACAGGCACTGTAGATTGAGCTGTCTTATGATGAAACATTTTGGTGAGCTGATGGTGGCATTGCAAGCTTGGATTGGTGAAAGAGAACTTGCCTCAAACAGAGTGAAGTGGGAAATGAGGCTGAGAAAATAGGGCACCTAGGCAGAGGTTTTTGAGGAGGGTTATCTTGTGAATAAATACTGCACAAGAATTCAGCAGATCTGTGACTGTGTGACACTGGACAACTTGCATTATCCTTGTGCTCATATCTTTGAAACGAAGGAATTACTTCACTATCTACTGGGAGAATGAATTCATTAATGCTTGTGAGGTGTTTGCAAATGAAGTTTGTGATAAGGACCAGTAAAAAAGTATTCAGTATACCTTATTAAGTATACAATAAGTGGCAGCAGAAGTTACCTTGAAGGAGCATGGCATGACACAGTTTGAAAACTACATAAGCATGCTCGTACCCTAATCCTGCAACACTAGTACATGTTGCAGATGTAGATATGAATAGTTCAATTAGTATGAGAAGACTCTCCTACAATGGAATTATAAAGCAGGAATAAGAGATATGGGATTAAACCTAGAATAACTGTGTTCATTTCATATGTTATGTAAGTACAGTAAAAATTGGTAGTAAAAGCTAGATTAGTCCAAGCTGAGCATTTGAAATGACTGTTTTTCTTCTGGTATTGTAAAGCAAGTCTTCCTGGTACAAACATAAAATTATTCTGGTTTGGCACAAAGGCACGCTCAAGCAAGAGCTTTTGCCCAAATGCACTTTCATCTTTGCTTATTCAGGGGCAAAAACAACCTATTGAGAACAGGCTGGGCTGAACCCTGGGTCACTGTGATTGCATCCAATGTCACGTATGCTCATATTTCTGTCCAGGCTAGTTAAAACCCCAGTGTACATACCATGTAGCCAACCAATAAGTTTCCAGGAAATCTGATATGACTCTGTCTCACTGAATGCATGATTTGATAGATGCACATTAATTATATGGCACATGTCCAATTAGTCCAGTTCTCTGGGCACCTCAGACAGAGGTGGAGACAGAATCTTGCGTTTTTCATCTCTGGCTCCACCAGCAAGTCCATGCTGGCCTGTTCAATAATGCTTCCTCCACCCTTGGCATGGTGTCTTAGTATCGCCAGTTATCTTATCTCAGTATTGGAAGTTCTTCCTTCCCAACTCAGAGCTGAGTTTTAGAGCCTGAGGCTCTGTCCTCCCCACTGATAACAACCCAAGAAATGGAACTGTGCTGCACAGGAATAACAAATAGCAGCATTTTTAACCATTTGTTGTAGCTGCTTTTAAGATCAAAAATCAACTAGAATTCTGATTCTGAATGAACTCTAGGTTTCCATGATTCTAAAAGCTATAAATAAACCACTTTCTACCAGGTTTAAGAGTTATAATCAAATCTCATAAGGCAGTATGGTGTTCATCTGTTGTGTTAGTCATGTAGCATAAATACTGACATTAGTGTGTTGTAGTTCATTATCTGGAGATTTTATTTGTGTGCAGATCCTAGCTGAAGTATTTGGAGAACACTTAAAAATTTGGGTAGTACTCATGCTTTTGTTACTCAGTCTTTACCTTACCATTTAAAATTCATTGTTCCTCTTCTGATCATCCTCAGGACTGTGGGATTTTTCCTCTGTCTCTGGATCTGTACCAGAAAATATTCTTGAAGAGTTTTTCTCCCTGTCACTTCAGTCTGCTTGTCTCTCACCAGGTTGCAAAGTTCAGTATGGAGCTGGCCTTCTTATGGCAGGAAAAAGCCATGAGGTCTCTGCTAGGCTTGCCACATTCCTCAAAGTAGAAATGTTGCCCTTTAATTCTTACTCTACTATGTTGTCTTCAAATTTTATTAGCAATGTGGAGTAGACTTTGTTCTCTGTCTCGAGGGATATACTACATTGTAATTGATANAAAAAAAAAAAGAAAGAAAGGAAACTGAGAGCCAGATTAGCATCTCTGTTAGCAGCAGAGTGAAAAATATGATCACGTTTGCAATGGAGTCTTATTAAGCTGGTGGAAATTGCAACCCAGAGGTCATGCACTTACTCACTGGCAGCAGAATGTTGTCACTCCCTGCTGGCTGATTCATGAAATCATTTGCTCTGAAGAAAATTGCTGCTTCGCATCAGCAGGAGACAGCTTTTGTCAGGCCAGACTCTGATACTGCTGTTTGGTTTTAATCATGCTTTGAACAGAGTTACACACAGACTCATCATGTCAGTGTGGCTGTGTCCATATGCCTGCAAACCAAGGAAGGATCCCACCCAAATGGGGACAAAACCTTAAAGAATGGTTAGATGTTGGTATCAGGGCCTGTTACTGTTTCTCATAATGTAATTTATCTGGAAGACAGATCCTTGCTTTTTCATCTTTCATGTAGTCATCTAATATTATCTCCCCTGGTACATAAATGTTGGATTATCTATAGAGTTTTGAGATAAGTTTTTGAACCGACTTTGATAATAGGGCCTTGGTATTTTTGTGTGAAAGAGACTCTATGGTCACCTTTTTTCGTTCATATTTTGATGCCATACAATTACTCTGAGACCATCTACAATCTGAGTGGGTTCCTTAGAGTGCAAAAGAACAGGTCTTCAGTCTCAGTTTGCAGATAAAAGCACATTTTTTTATAAAATTCTGTCATTCTGTTTGCTATAGACAGTGACATTTAGCCCGTCCATTTGCTTTTTCAGTTGTAATGTTTTCTTACTGCAGTCTTTGACTGGCGAAGGCCTCTGTTGTAATACATAAAAGCATAAGTACATGAGTTCTATTTGCGCTGGTGTGTAAGCTAGAACATTTTCAAGGGTAGTTCAGAAGTATTCCTCTCCCTACTCTTCCTGGTTTTCCCTTCATTTTCTTAAGGTGTTTTTCTTTATTTCTATACCTTTTTTTTTTCTTTTTCACCTATTCTTCCTTGTGCTTGGCTCACTCCTGTTCTTATTATTGCAGTATTTCTAACTGGAAGAACACAGGAATGATTTTTACTTTTCCAAGCTTAGCATTGAAATCACATTTCTTTTGTAATTTTTGGACCTATGGCAAAGCACGATCTAGCATGACCTTCATAAAACCTCTGAGACATGTATTACACAGAGTTAAAAAAGATTAGGCTATTACTCAGTCTCTAATATGCAACTTTGCTTCCTTCTCTACTCTCAGCTGACAGCTCTGCACTTGAAAAATTCAGAAGAGTTTAGTGTTATCTATTTAATATTCTAGGATATTGTCTCAGATGGTAATAAAGGATTTTTAAGCTGAAAGGGTTAGAATTTTCCTTATGTCATAGCACATTAGATTTAGTGTTGGTATCATCAACACATTTTGAAAAGAGCTAAGCAGTATGAGTAAGAGCTCCCATTGTCTTGGGAAAAGATTATAATTTCACTTTTTTATCTTTCCCTTGGATAAAATATTGTCATAAATAGATGACTTACTGGAAAATTCCCAGTGAAACCACTGTGCAGTCTTCTGTCATGGAAATCACAGGTATAATTGTGCCTTGAAGGTAGAGACTTACTTAAAGCTGCTGCAGAGCCTCCATGTGCTGGCAGGAGCTCCAGGTGGTGGTATGCTTCAAGGCTTGTTGCCTTCTTGCCCTTCAAGGAAATGGAGTCATTGAGCAATTATTTTTCCAAGGCCCTTTCTTCCTCTTTTGGCACATACATACCAGCGCTGCATTTGCTTCCTACCTGTAGGTACGTGGTGAAGGGAGCAGTGACGTTCAGTTTAGTAGCACCCAGAAGTTGCCGTGAGGAGCAGCTGATGCATCGAATTGGAGCTTCAGGGAGGTTTAGGTGTGTCCTGTGACACTGCACAGTTGCTGGTCTGTGTTCCCAGCTGCTGCTCACCCCGTCTGCTGTGGAGGGAAAGGGAAGGGATACCAGTATCCTTACTTCTATGTTGTTTATGAAGCATTCTCTCCCTCCCTTTGGGCCTGTTTAGAGATGGTAGAGCATGTAGTGAGATTTTGTGGTGCACAGTAATTATCCTGTCCAAGGTGTTTAGCATGACTTGGATATTCTCTACCACAGCAAAATGAACTCCTGCCTTTAAGAATCAGTCAGTCACCATCTTGTAAATGCTTTCTGCTGTGTGACGTATGCCCGGCCACGGTACTGACACAGTCAGGGTCAAATCCACTTTTCAACGGTATTCCTGCATTTAAGTGAGGAAGCTGGCAGTGATCTCTGTTAGCTTCTAGCAAATTCTCTCATTTTAGGGCATAAGCATTATGTCTTCCAGTGAATGCAGAAGAATAAAGTGAAAGGGCAATAACAATATAAAGAATTTTCCCTTCAGCTTTTCCTTCTTTCTCACAGCAGTGGTAAACTTATATTGCTCAGCTATGTTTTAGGTTATAAGTGATTGGAGTTTTTGGTGCTGCACCCAGTAGTCGTTAGAATTCATGTTAATTAGAATTGATTTAAATGAAATTATTTTCATTAGTCAGTCGATGAGGGAAATAAAAATTTGAATATTACTGCTTATTTTTAAACTGTTGAACAGATTGATAGCTGGTTAAAAATTCGGTTTATTTTTTCATTTACACAGCAATACTATATGCATCCACACTAGGATGCTTCTAGGAATATACTGTTTCAGATCTGATATCACTAAGGCCATGTCGCTGCTTCGACCATACACAGGGCATCTTTACCCAAATCTAATCTTTTTTCCTTTTGCAAAAAATTTCTACTGCTACTTTTTAACAGGCTATGAGTAGAGCTGCAGAGAATGTTAGCTTTATATATATGACCACTTTTTTATTGCAGTGACCACTCACAAAGACACAACAGATGTGTCTTTCCCCACAACCGGTAAACAAAATGGAGTATTTAAACACGTACGTCTGAATTAAATAAGCTAATGGTCATAACTGAAGCATTTTTTTCCTCACAGTTTAACACTATGTTGCATAAGCTCTCCTGGACATTAATGGTATACATATGTTGGATGTGAACAGCGAATGCCAAGATACAACCTTAATTAGTCAAAAATAAATGTCTGTGTACAGCAATTATCATTATGCTGGTGGAAAGAAATCATTGTATTGACATAAAACTTTTGGCCAGGTTTCCTTGTTTATATTGAAAACATATGTTTGAAAAGAGTTTTCTTTTTTCTGTAGTGTCATTTCTAGCGTGTCACACAGGCAAGGAATTATGTGATGTTAATAGTCTAGTTTAACTATAATAAATAGAAAGTAGTAAATGTTGTAAGAAATAAAGTAAGAAATAAAAATAAATAATACTTAATAAAATTGGATTTAAAATAAATTCAATACTAAAAATAAAGAAATACTTAAACAGCTATATGAAGTAACCTTGTATTAGCAGAGCTAGAATTAATTCTTTTTACTGCATAAATTCCAATCATTTTGTCTCTGGACTGTCAGCACAAGTAAGTTTTTCTTAGTCAGATAATAGCAACATCTCTGTGATCAATAACATTAGTTTATGAGAATAGTAAAAATAGATTTTATAGCAGAAGCGCAGAGCTATTGTTTTGAGAAGCAGCTTCGTATAAAAGCTTCACATTTGTTCTTTTCTCCTGAGACTACCAAAGAGAACACTAAAAAGTAACATGGGTGACCACAGAAGCAAGTAGGGTCACCCATTACCAGGGATTCATTTTATTTCCATTAGAAGGAAACTAGAAAGCATCTCACACTATTTGCACCTGATCTTCCATTATAAATTACGGTACATGAGATCATTTAAAAATCGCTGAGCCTTTCAGATGAAGCTGACTCTGTTGCTGTTCCTTAATAATTGAACAGTAAGAAATACAAGATGTCCATTTTCATCCAAACAAAATAACTTCTGAGATTATAGGAGAGGGCAAAAAGGTATATGGAGTACAATCTTCCTAAAAGCTTATTGGGCAGTCTCACAGGGGATTTAAAGAGTGGATTTGGGTTCACATTAGAGGATGAGGTTTTTTCAGTTGACTTTTACCTGCAGATTGGAGTCCTGGGAGCACACACTCAGCTGGTGTTTGTTGGTACAGGAGCATACAGGAGCAGGTACACCAGTATGAAGTAAATGCACTAAAATCAGTGTGCTACTTGTTTAAAAACATGATACAACTCAGACCTGTTCTCTAGTTTGCTGCTGCAAAATAGGAATTTTCAGTGTTAATGCTTATCTGGGATGAGAGACAACACAGGGAGAACCTCAGAACCTCATTCCATCGTTTTTTGCTGAAAACTAGTTCTTGATGACAGGCTACTGTCTTGACTTTCTTTACTTGTTGCTACTGACAGGATTGCAGCTTTAAGTTTAAAGACCCAATGTAATACTAGCACCTGTGATTTTTGAGTGGTAGCACTAAAATAAAAAAACTGGCAGAGGAGAAAAAGTTCATAAGAGAGATTGCAGCATAACTCCTGCCATTGTTACTTCCAGTTCAAGTCATAGGGTAGGAGCCAGTGCTGAAAACCATTGAGGTATTGAAGGTATTCTCATCAACTTCACTGGATCTTCGGTTGGATATTCTTTACCTGATCCCTCCTAGTTCCTTATCACACATGGCAGATACATGTGCCTGTATGGCAAGTCATGGTCTGGGAATTCACAATGGAAAACAGTAAAATGTCTTAAAATGCTTCCAGGAATACTTTTTAAGTTTGGCTTTTTTTAATTTCACTTGAAGGAATCAAATCTTACCCAAACACGTGTAGTCTAATAAACCTCTGAAGCAGTAATTGTAGAAGAAGCCAATGGCATAAAAATGGTAAAAGCAACTATGTTTTTTCTTCTTTTTTTTAATAATAAAAATCAGAATCCCAGACAGGATTTAGCATTTGCAAAATTGCTACAAAAACAATAAAAATGTATTTTTTGTTGTTATTTGGGAACTGTTCATACTTGTCAGCTGTTGTCAATGGGGAGAAGCTTTTGATAGGGGACCATTGCATTATCATATCTTTATTCTACTAGTCTCTTGGCTAGTTTCCAGAAGAAGGCTCTTCAGTCTCTTGCTTAGTTAATCTGGCATGAGAGAAATATAGGGGAACTGTGGCACATAAAAATTCTTCAAACATGGAAAGGTGTGTTGGTTTCTTAGGCATTCACTTTTTAACAGTGCTGATTGAGCATGTGTGGGGCTTTGCTTATTTAACAGAAAAACACCTGGTTTATATTTTCTTGTTTCAATATCTATTTATTATCTGTCTCACAGATAATATATGAAGTGCTTTAAATTAATTGTAACCAATACTCCTCTTCAAAATACAATACTGTCTCATTTTTTGGCACTTACAGTGAGGCACGAATCCAAGGGAGTCTATCAAAGTGTTTTTTGCAGCAGGTATTAACACAGTTAAATTCTATCTTTTGTAATTATAATTGGCATATTAAAACAATGTGCCCCAAACTGCAGTTGGTTAAGGATCCTGTCTGAAAGTCATGGAAAATACAAGTCTAAACACTGGTGCGTTGAAATTATTGCTGCAAACTGATGCACATGTTTGGTTTGATTGTAAAGTCATTTGATAAAAGGACTTTAACTTTCATTGTAAAGGCTCTTGGAGAAATTTAAAAACTGCAAAACAAATCACTTCTTGAAGACCCTGCTTCCTTTTCATCCAGTGGTTTAAGGTCGGGAAGAGCTGGGCATGAAGGGTGAACTACAGCTGATATTTTTCAGCTTTGCACTGGGGACCTCCAGTAGGGCAGAACTTTACTATATCGTCAAGTTTGAGGAAGTTGATTTCTCTGACAAACTCATGGGCCCAACTATGCTCTTGATTGCAGTTACCTCAATTGAAGTAAGACTTCAATAGAGTGGCTTGGATTAACTGAGAATCTCTAGCTTCTGTGAGCTCAGATTCAGGCCTTTTGTTTAAAATAAAGGCAGAATCCAACATTTAAGTGCATTGTATCATTTAATTAGCTATTAGTTAATAAATTTAATTAATGATTTCCTTAATTTTGTTCTGGATTTGTTCCTAGTCCATTCATGCTCTCCAACAGAGACCAGCACTAGAGTTGGTTGATAAACTGTGTTTGTTAAAGTATTTGTATGCCATCTTATTACAACATTTCAGCACTGCTTTAATACTGCATTTCAGCTTTAATTGATTTTGTTTAAGTTTCAATACCATATTGAAGCATCTGTTTCTATACGTTATCTCCGTAACATATCGAGTTATAACAGTTTGTCTTTATCAGCAACATTGGAATGAAACATTTTAATGGGCCTGAATCAGGCACTCTCAATCTGCTCTTCTGTTAAAAATTTAGAAATTAAAATAGTTTTTTAAACAAAAACAAACTGTAAAGTGAGTGTTGCAGTTTCTCATATTATCACAGAATCACAGAATCACAGAATCCTAGGGGTTGGAAGGGACCTCGAAGGATCATCTAGTCCAACCCCCCTGCCAGAGCAGGGTCACCTAGAGTACATCACACAGGAACGCATCCAGGCGGGGTTTGAATGTCTCCAGTGAAGGAGACTCCACAACCTCTCTGGGCAGCCTGTTCCAGTGCTCTGGCACTCTCACAGTAAAGAAGTTCTTCCTGATATTCACATGGAACCTCCTATGCTCCAGTTTGCAACCATTGCCCCTTGTTCTATCATTGGTCATTACTGTAAAAAGCTTTGCTCCATCGTCCTGACCCTCACCCTTTACATATTTGTAAACATGGATGAGGTCACCCCTCAGTCTCCTTTTCTCCAAGCTAAAGAGACCCAGCTCCCTCAGCCTTTCCTCATAAGGGAGATGTTCCACTCCCTTAATCATCTTAGTGGCTCTGCGCTGGACTCTCTCAAGCAGTTCCATGTCCTTCTTGAACTGTGGGGCCCAGAACTGGACACAATACTCCAGATGTGGCCTCACCAAGGCAGAATAGAGGGGGAGGAGAACCTCTCTTGACCTACTAACCACCCCCTTTCTAATGCACCCCAGGATGCCATTGGCCTTCTTGGCCACAAGGGCACATTGCTGGCTCATGGTCATCCTCCTGTCCACCAGGACCCCCAGGTCCCTTTCTCCTACACTGCTCTCCAGCAGGTCAGCCCCCAGCCTGTACTGGTGCATGGTGTTGTTCTTCCCCAGATGCAAAACTCTGCACTTGCCCTTGTTGAATTTCATTAAGTTTCTCCCCGCCCAACTCTCCAGCCTATCAAGGTCTCTTTGAATGGCAGCACAACCTTCTGGTGTGTCAGCCACTCCTCCCAGTTTAGTGTCATCAGCAAACTTGCTGAGGATACATTCTGTACCCTCATCCAGGTCGTTGATGAAGATATTGAACAACACCGGTCCCAGTACCGACCCCTGAGGCACTCCACTAGTCACAGTCCTCCAACCAGACTCTGCCCCATTGACCACAACTCTCTGACTTCTTCCCTTCAACCAGTTCTTGATCCACCCCACTACCTGATCACCAAACCCATACTTTATCAGCTTATCTACGAGGATGCTGTGGGAGACAGTGTCAAATGCCTTACTGAAATCGAGATAAACCACATCTACCGCTCTACCATCATCTATCCACCTAGTTATTTCCTCATAGAAGGCTATAAGGTTGGTCAAACACGACTTACCCTCGGTAAAACCATGTTGACTACTCTTAATGACCCTCTCATCCTTGATATGCCTAGAGATAGTGCCAAGAACAAGTTGTTCCATCACCTTTCCAGGGATGGAGGTGAGGCTGACCGGTCTATAGTTACCCGGGTCCTCCTTCTTGCCCTTCTGGTAGACTGGAGTGACATTTGCTATCCTCCAGTCCTCAGGCACCTCTCCTGTTGCCCATGACTTACCGAAGGTGATGGAGAGTGGCTTAGCAATGACCTCTGCCAGCTCCCTCAGCACCCTTGGGTGCATTCCATCCGGACCCATCGATTTATGAATGTCCAGATTGCTCAATTGATCCCTAACCCAATCCTCATCTACCAAGGCAATCTCCTCCTTTATCCTGACTTCTCCTGGGGCTTTAGGGATCAGGGGCTCCTGGGGAAAGCCTGCAGGAGTAAAGACAGAGGCAAAGAAGGCATTCATCACCTCTGCCTAGCTTCTGATCTGCTCTAATATATCTTTATGGGGACTTCTGCAACAATATGATGAAGTACAACTTCTCTATGTAATAACTGGACTGTCTGCATCAATTGCAACAAGATCTGGACCACACTTCCCAGTTGGCTGTTTCTCCAATGTATGCATACGGTTAGCTGTTCTACCTGCTCTAAGTAACTTCTGTTTCACAGGGTAGAAACATCAGCTTTATGCTTGATACACTATTTCTCCTCTGGGATTTATTTTCCTTTTCTAATATATTCTTAGTCTTTAGAAATAATTATACAAAAAGATGAAAGGATTACTTCTCATTTCTTAAGACAAAGAGGTGAACTAGAGAGAATTACTTAAGCTACAATACAGTTTGTCAAAAGTAAACTACTTTTTTTTTCTTGCTAGTCAAACAGATGTTTGCTTTTTAATTGTTGCTTTGGGGTACTTTTATTTTAAGCTGTTTCCCCAATTTCTATAATTATAGTGTGAAAGTGCTATGTTGTAGAAACTAAAATGCTATGCTAACTCATTGTTGATTGCTTTCGTAATCAACTGTATAAGTCCACTGAATATCATGTAGTTAAATTTAACTGTAAACCTACTGGATTAATATGCTATGTATTACTTGACCTGTGTAAAAGCAATGACTCTTGCAAAAACACTGAGCAACAAGGAATCATTTGAACATGTAATAATGGACTTTCATTATACTTCTATGTATATATGTTAGGGTCTGTCCTGAGACATCACATCTAGTATTGTGACTTCTGGGACAAAATCTGTTACTCTGCAAAATTACTAACTCTGTCCTTCAACAAGTCAAGCACTCCATGTGGGATAGGTTGATGTGTTTATTTGCTTCATTACTTACAGTTTCCTTACTCAGCTAAGGCTCTGTCCTTGCATGTCCTTTTGTCCTTTCATGTCACGTACCATCTTTTGTAATTCTTCATCTTCATTTTCCAAGAGCAGAATAGCCATGGTTATGTTTTGTAGTCTTCCTTGAAGTTCGAGCTTTGTTTATTTATGACTTTAGAATAACTAAGTGCTGCATGACTGAACTTTCCTAGAAGCCAATGGACTCACTAGAGCAGAGCTCTATTGATGGGACCCTGAAACTTTTACAATTTTAAAGCTTACAATAGCAAAATTCACTTTGTAAATAAGCTCTGTGGGTTCTGTAAAGACCATAGTCCTGCTGGGTACATCAATCTGAGCCCAGGTATAGAATCAGAATTTTAACTTGCTCAATCTTGCCGTGCTTCTAGAACTTTTGTGTGTCTCATGTCTCCCTCTGAAATACTGTAGGAGTAAACAAGCCTGCTTACAAAGTGGCTTTGATGTTACCATAGGATGTAGTTTTTTTTGAAGACTAAAAATGATTGATCTGTGGCAGACAAAGGGGTTGGTTCTTGCATGGATGTTTCAATCAGATATTCTATGTACTTCGTACATGAAAATGTTATCAAAATACTGAAAAATTGGAAGGGAGTTAAGAAGAAAAACAGTTATCAAAGCTTGATCAGTTTGAATGCCTGGTGTAATTGTGAACTCAATTATTGCTCTGCTCTGTTTTTTATGGTGGAGGAGGATTTGCCAAGGCTGAAAAAGAAATTAATCCAACTTTCTCGAAAAAACATACTTTGAAAAAGATCATTGACTGTGCACTGACCATTCATTGATGCAACAATGACTTTCTCATAATTTTTCTTCACATTAACAAAATTAAGGTGTTTCAAGACCCACAGTAATGTTCACAATGCACTTGTTGCTAGGCTGTCTACTGGAAATGTTACTGTCATTTTTTACAAAAGATGGGAAGAAAAGATTAAACTGTTTCTGCCATGCTGAAAAATACTCTGTCTTCAAAAATATTCATGATGAAAGCAGTTAAAATACATAAAGATGTTCTTGTTACTGCAGTTTTGTAATTCTTGCCATTGTTGGGCAGATGATGCTAATATGAGAATGAATTGGGAGTTGCGGAGGACAAACTTTTCTCAGTAATTCTTAAGATAGAAAAAGTTTCAGAGCACCTGAAATAATGAAAAAGATTCACTGAATGCAAATGACAGCTTTCATCTTCCTTTATGAAGCACATGCTCATGAATATATACATTTTTGCATATGTAGAAGCTCAAGTATATCTGCCTTCCGATGAAAGAAAAAATAAGGAAATTATGTATTCAGAACTAGTTAGAAACAGGCTTTTTTTGTTGAATTCTCCAATTTAATTGAAATTGCTTTCCTGAGATGGAAGATTTCTAGGAGGCTGCCAGATTCGAGAAGGGGGCACTGTTATCCCCATCTCTTTCCATCTAAAGGTTTTGTCCTATTTTAAATCCCAGTGTTGCTTTTGGTGATATAAGAGCCTTTTGGCAGTTCAGCGCTGCCTCTCTGCACTGTGTGTCCATCTAAAGTAGCAGAGCATGAGAAGCTGATGTCCTAAGGGAACACCAACAATATCGACAAGATTGATTGACATAAAACCCGTCTCTCTCTTTCACCTCCACTGAACCCTTAGAGTAAATTCAGGGCCTGATTGAAGACAGATAGGGCTTTAGCCATTGACTTCCATGGGAACAGAATTTGAACACTAGCAGCTACTGCCCTCTCCTAAAGCAGCCCTGAATATCTTGGCAAATGCTGTTTAGAAGCACTATCATTTTGATCCCACTTCTTTCTCAGGACTGAAAGCCAAGTTCTGGGCTATTTATGTCTTATTAACTAGAGCGGGCTTTGGATGGGGACTACAACAAGCATTTAAATCTTCTCCTTGAAAAATGGGTTATGGCTTAATGAACCTTGTTCAGGTTAAAGCTGTTACTTATTCTTGATATTTCTATTTGTTACTGTGAGGTAGAAGTCAAAGAAAGAGCAGTGCCCTCTATCTTGAAGAGTTTATCACGATGGAATAGCCTGAAATTTGTCACAAGTGAATCAATTCTCACTTTTCTGACAGAAAAATACCAACAGTAGAATTTCAGATATGCTTCAAAATACCACACATGCTCAAAATTTTGAGGATGTCAAGAACCATACAAAAAGATATGCTTATCAGTTCAAAGTATGAACATCTATGGATATCCAGATTACATTTTCTATTAAGTCAGCAGTATAAAACGTGATTGAAGAAGCAGGGGCGCAGACATTTATTTTCAGTCAATGTGTTCACACAGAAGAAAAGGAGAAAAGTAAAAATTCAGTCCATAAATTGAAGAGTGTCTGTCTGGAATGGAAGAGAGCAAAAGCAAAAATATTTTAAAACATTCCCCTTTTTCCCCTTCTTAAGTATTTGAGGGTAAAATATCCAACTTCTGCTGCAACCCTTTGATATTATTCACTTACTGTTCATATTGTTTGAATTGCCCCTAAATATTTTCTTTTTGAATCAACAACCATAGTACCTAGTTGTGATTTTTTTTTCTTGTCTGAAGTAAATTTATTCTTTTTAAAGCACTTCTGACATTTCATGAAACCATTAAAAACAATTCTACTTAGAAATATTTTGCTGATATAGTGGAATAGGATATGCTTTCCAGTATCTTCTGTTGTTATGTATTTGATTAGTAAGAATGATGGTACTGATCTCAAATATTCATGTGCATCTGATCTTGCAAAGCCTAGAGAACCTTTCTTACAAGGGATTTCAAGAGGGCTGAATTAAACCAGAGATTTGAGTTCTTCTGTTTACTTGGAGCAACATGTTTGAACTCCTAAGACTCCATTACACTCTACCTTAAGTCCTGAAAGAAGAAAGATAACTAATTTTATATCTTTAGATTTTGAGGTTGGTTACCATATTTGTTTCCAGGTGTAAACCATTAAGACCTGTAACACTTCAGAGCTAATAATATAATTTTCTATCTTGCTGGATGTAATATGCTATGTGCCTGTGTGTTGTTTTTTGTTTTTTTTTTAAAAAAAACAAACAACCCAAAAGCATCTTATCTGGATTTTGTCTTCTTCTTTATCAGAACATTTTCTTTTGATCTTTTTGTTTATGTTAATGCTGAGTGACACAAATTGACTTTTCCCCCAGAATTCCCCTCGGTTTGCTGTAGCGGAATATAACCTCTGTGCAGAAACTTGCCTGTGAAGGGCATGATACAGTTGTCCTTTTCCATCTTCTTCTCTGAGAATCTGTACCATGTTTTTCACTTTTTTTTCTAGATGGGAGGGTAAAGCTGTTTGGCAGTTCTATTCAATCTCAGTCAACTTTAGGAAGCTCGAAGTTATCAAATAAGAGGTTGTCAGATGGTAATGTTGAATATTGGGAGCTCCAGAAAACCAACAGCTTCCTTTTTGTGGTTGGCTAATATATAGAGAGGATATGTAGTAACCCATATGACTTCCTAGCTTGCTCAACCACATCACAGTATAGGGGCTAATGCCACATGTGCACATTAGCAGATGATCACGGCATGTGTAAATATCCAACATGCAGATTGTTTTTGCATGCTCCTCCTAATACTGTCATATGTTGATTGATAGTTGTTCAGTTCTTAAAACAAAAAGTTTTTGAAGCTTCAGATATGACATTTAATAGGTCTTTCTCTGATGCTGGCTTAGCACCTGCTCCTCCCTCATGGTCACATCAAAGTGAATCGCACATAACAGATCTGAAATCATGCAGCATTGCACTGTGAAGTAAAACTAGTGAAAGTGCAGGGCAATCAGCCCTGTAAAATCTCTCCATCTGAAGAAGGAATCTCCACAGCCACCTGGATGCTTTTAACCCTTCATTATTTTAAATTTAAAATGGTTAGCTGAGTATTGCTTCTACCAAAATCTGATACAATAATCGAAGCCAGAGGTGGGGAAGGACCTCTGGGATCACACAGATGAGCTTTCTGCCAATAATAGATTGTTCCCTGCAGTTCAGTTTCTAGTGACCTTGGAAATTACTAGCCTAGTAAAATGGTAATGAAAAAACAAAGCTGTTAAGGCTTCAGAAGTAGCCAAAGTGATGCTGTCCCAGTGAGAAATTGTGTTTTTTATGTGAGATTCTCTGTGTTCATTGCTCCTTGGTTGCAGTTTTGAAGTGGTCACTGTTTTAATCTATGCTTTCTGACCCATTTTGAGCTGGCTGTAACTTAAGAGTTCGGGGGAGGTGAGCTTCTTTTACTATTACATGAACTTATCCTTTAACCAAATCATTATTTTTATTGGAAATAATAAGTCAGCAACTTGACTAACAAACACCCTTACTGCAACATTTTCTTCATGTCCCTGCACTTTCAGCATTTCAACATTTCTAGCTTCCCAGAAACAGGAAACTAGGAGAAAAAAAACAGGTTTCTTGCCTTTTTCCATCAAAACCACTGGTTAATTAACTAGATTCTCTAGTTTTCATGCCTGGGAATGCAAAAATTCCTGAAAAAATTCAGATGCAACGCATTATTTTTAGACTTCTTTCAACCAAGCCAATATTGGTTTACTTCTTTGTTGATATAGGCAATAAAGGACAGTCTTGACATACACCTAATGAAGTGGGTAGAATTTGGTCCCTCTTTTAAGAAGGAGGCAGCAAAGGCAAGCTCCTACCAGCAAGCTAATTACAGTTTTGACTGAAAAATATTTTAGGAAGCTTTTAAAAGCTGAGTAGATGGGAAAAGATTCCAAGACACAAAGTTCTCTTCCTGATGTACCCATTTGATGTGTGGTAATTTCTTCATTAGGGGGCCCAATTGTGTACTGCCTTTTGGGGTGTGAAGCTCTGTGAATATCCTTTCTTCCTGGGGCACCAGCCCCCTGACTATTCTATCCGCACACACCAGATCTCAGTTGTAGAGGAAAGCTGTCAGCTTGCTTAAAAGACAAGTTAAGAGGAAGAGAAAGCTAATTGGGCTGTGCTTGGCAAAATTCTCTGTTTTATTCTGTTTGTTCAGATTTTTAAAGGATTAGGTGCCGAGAAACACAAAAATAGTGAGAACACTTACTCCTTAAACAGATTCCTGCAAATTTTTTACAATAAAAACAGAAAGCTGCTTTAGTAAAGCAGTGTTTATCCTTGCACTAATGCTAGTCATGAATACGTGTCTAACTTAGCTGGAACTAATGCCTGACTCTACTATTCCACTACAGCAGCTTAACATTCTGCGTAGGCTGATTATTTTTTCAACAATATTTGCTAAATTCTTTTAAGGGCTGCCAGTATATATTTTTTGAAGCTTAGTTAGTAATAACAGCTGCCAGTGGAGTCAAGGCTAAAAGAGGCAAAAAATATCTGCAGAAGGCAGGATTTTACTTCAAAAGATCAGCATTACAAAGCACTACTGTTGCTGGTATAATCACTTTCTTTGGGGGGGATGCTAATATAGACTGGGTTTCTTGTCTTCACAGCCCCCACTGAGCCTTTGCTGTGCAAATTTGCTGATGGAGGGCAAAAGAAGCGCCAGAATCAAAGCAAATACACACAGAATGGAAGGCCGTGGCCCAGAGAAGGAGAGGTAAGTGCCGTGCGGCAATTATTTTCCCAGGGTTTGGTAGAAGTCAGCTGCAGACCTGGAGGTCTACCTTTCAGGGCTACGAAGAAATCAGATTGCATACCAAGTACAATAGTTTCACACAGGAAAAGATATATAAGAAGGGGAGAGGTGGAGACTTACAATAACGTGTGGAGTGTAATTTTTACAGGAAAAGAGAATTGCAGAGCTTGATATGGAGCTGTGCGCAGCCTCATCCCACCACAAGCGCTCTGTCTGCTGCTGGACCTGAGCCCAGTATTCTCTTACTGGTGTGCCATCAGCGCCCGTGGTGTACCTTTTATAAACCCCAAATCAATTTACACTTAAGTAACTCAACAGTGTTGTTTCCTCCATATAGTTCCTGCTGATAAAACATCGCCAGGGAATAGATGGATTGTTAAAAAAGGGAAGGATGTACTTGCCCATCCAAATACATGGCCCAGGTAAAAATTTTCCAAAAGCTTACCTGAGCTGGGCTCTTCATTCTGTCCAAGACAAAACAGTTTACATTAACTGCAGCTCCATCATGTTTGCAAAGTTAAAAAAATTAAAATCTGTTACTTTCTGCTCTGCTGTAAATAGTCTGTTACAAGAGTTTTCTTTCTGTGTACTTGTACATGAAGTGACTCCAAGTGTGGGTGAAATAAGAAAATAATTTATTTGACACTTCCAGAGTTTGTTTACTCTTCTTGAATGTTATCATAGGATAGACACTTGAATAAATGAGTTAGATCTGGTCATAGTACCTTCTTATGCATGACAGTATCTATGAAGGCTGAAGGACCTACAAGTATTTCTATCCTCAACACCTATTTTTTGTGTTTATGATTTAAACTTCAAGGAAAAAAAAAGTATGTTGCTCAATTGTGACCCACTAGAATCCAAGTTGCCAAGGATTTTTTGTTTCTTTTGGGTTTTTTGGTCAGTTTTGCTGTATTTACTTCAATTTTACAAAAAAATGAACAAGAAAACTATTTGGTATTTCTGGGTTATATATAACTAGAGGGTTCCTACTATTTTGTAACTACTTCATTTTGCTAGCTGATACTTTCTGGACCATGAGCTTGTGACATATATATTCTATCATGATTGGTGAGCTCCTAAAACAAACAGAAAAACCTCTTGAAAGCCTAGAGGTTTCTCCCTCCAGCAAGGTGGTTATTGTACACTGTTCCAACAGGAATGCTCCAAAATATTTTTAGCTTTGTGGGCTGAAAGTGCCAGCGTGGCAGCTACATTTGCTACAAGACATTACAGAAGTCTCCAAAGGTTCATTGCAGTCTCTTATGTTATATGTCTCAAAAAATGAAGACCTCTTCTTTGGAGCCATCATGGTTTGTCATGTTAAGGATCTACAGAGGAACAAGTGCCCAAGAAGTACTTCAAGTGGTAGACTCAGGTCATCATATACAGAGCTTGAAAAACAAAAGTCTATATATAGGAGACAATAAAAAACAATAAGGTCTACAATCCATATTTTAAAGACCTCCAAATGCCTGTTTAGGTAGTAAATGCCATCATAGCTATTATCTCCACTCTTGTATACCTCTATCAGTTCAAATCAATAAACAAGAGAATATAAAGTTAAAGCCAACAAGCCACCATTATGCCTATGGCCTGAGGGCATTCAGCTTATTACAGTACGTAGTTCATTTGATGCTAGTGGAGTTTTTTTTTTTAAGCACAGTGATATCCCTGTGACCTAGAGGCAGGGCGTGGTTGGTGTGTTTATAGTATCAACATTTTAAAACTAGTTTTCAGTGCTTGGAGACATCATTCCTTATTTGTTGCTCGCAGTCAACTACAGAGCTGTTGTCTTGGTATAATCTACAAACGTGGAAAGATTTTGCAGACACAAACTCAGAAATATTTCATGCTAGAAATGTACTTTGTTTTCTTAGATTTTCTGTTTACTAACATCTGGTTAATACCTTGCTGCACATAGGATACTGACGATTCAAAGCATCAAAGACAAGAACTAGTATTTTCTTTTAGGGTCACTTATTTTCTGGATTTCTTCCCCACTATTGCTTTTCTTGTTTCCAATGTAAAATCCTTCTGTGTAATTATTCTTATATTTTGTATGCAATAGGGTTTTTCTAACTCTTTGTCTTTTAATGATCTTACTCTAACCATGATGTACCATTCAGTTGTACTCTGTGTAGCAGCACTCACTTCCTACAGTTATTCCTGTCAACTTTAATTTCTTTAAAAAAGAACAGTCAGTGAGTAGTGAGAAATAATTGATGCATTACAAGTGTCATAGTTCTGATTACAAATGGGATCTGGAAATATTCCCTGAACCTCTGCTTTTACTTGGTTTCTTCCCCAAAGAAAAGCTTTGAAATAGTGTCCAAGAGATTACTCCCTCAGTATTTCTACCCTGACCAAATCCTGCGGTATCTAAACCAAGATGTATTTGGCTATTGTTCAGATAAGCCTTTGCATTCTTGGATACTTGTATGAAGGGCATTTCTAAAACTTCTGAGGTTTAACCAGCATTAACACTGAGCGTGCATGAGGATTATTGCTTGGAAGGACAGACCTCAGAGAAATGGCACTAACAGTTCTGTCACTGGCCTCAAATTTGGGTGTGTGAAGCAGAGACAGGCAGCTGTTCCCAATACTCTGCTGTAGGGGGAAAATGACAGGAGATTTAGCAGGGAGGAGCAGGTTTTACCTCTCTGGCCATGTTGTTCTCAGAGGTTTTGCTCTCTTTTATGGAGAGCTTCTGGGGAATTTTATAAGAGAAGATTCCATTTTTTGGTAAAGTTTTCCAACCATACTGCAGAATGTAAAAGAAAATCTTATGCTTATCATACATTTTTGTAGATTGCTTCATAACCATGTAGAAATACTTTTGTTGGCTATTAAATTGGCTTACCTTTTGAAGTCAGGTCTTTAGGAATACACTGAATTTCTCTAGGGTTTTTCAGGGAATTTCTTTGGTATTTGGTTGCTTGGCCAGCTGTAACCAGGGAAGAATGCCTGTCCTTGAATAGCACTTTCTAGTCCTTACCTTTCCACTCTTGTTTGAAGCCTCGGGAAATACTAAGCAGATTTACTGAGGCATTTGACTGACAATTTGTGATGGCTGACTAGTTCTGGACTAAGGAGCCAAGAGTTTAGATTACTGATGGCTTTGTAGAAGGCTGTCAAATAAGACATCTAACATACAGGTGCATCAAGTGTACAGTGAAACCTGTAAATACTGGAAATATTTGCACTGAAATTCTGACCAAATAACTGAGTTATTAGTTTAACTTTTTTTTAATTTCAGGACAATTTTTTCTGAGTTACACCAGTTCAGCACTCTGTTTTGAAACTTCCCCTGACAAGATCATGTTGAGATGGTCGTAGAGGGTAATCATATTCAAATTCTGTCTATAAAATATTTGATTTAATTTACGTCTAAATTGCAATTGACAAGTCTAGAGGTGGGTGACATTTCTTAAAAAAATATTTTGTTAGCTAAAAATGCATCTGGGGAATCAAGTGTCATTACAAATTGAGATCAGATTGGATTAAAAACCACAACTTAAATTTTACAACAGATTCCAGATTTACTGAAACCTTATTTTGGTTATTCAGAAATAAAATCTTTTGATATGTGTATTTAAGAGAGGGTTTATTTGAAATTTATCTAGTAGAAAGGGAGAAATCTCACATAACCTGAATACAAAACAAACAAAATAGCCCAAATTTTATTATTGTTTATATACTTCTAGAAAGAACCCTTATAGGAATGGTAGCCTTTCTATATCTGGTCAGGCCGAAGTTACTAAGTTGGTTTTTTTTACAGGCACAATATTTTGAAACCTTTGATACTTCATTTGCAAGTTTCTCTAAAATTTAGATCATTTAAATATTAGCATTGTCTTTCTTGCAAGAGAATATCACCATTTCAGTATTGGTGCATATATCACAACAGTGAAATGCACAATTGAATGCAACCCCCTTGTCATTGAATTTGGTCTGATGTCTATAATGATATTTAATGACTGCCACCAATAATTCTTCTATTGATTGCTTTCTTGCTTCTGTAATCTGGGTTATGTTTTTGTTTCTCAGTAGCCAAGAGGTTAACCTCCATTTCCTCCCCTTTCCTCTCTTTCTCTTTCCCCTGTTGTCCTTTGTTTTCTTTCAAGATCAGCTGGTGTAAAGTCTAAAGAATTAAACATGATTTTAATTCCTTCTTAGAAAAATAAGATGATGTAGTAGTTTGGGAACGTTGCTTTTGTTAACAGTTTCTCTTTTTATCTTCTACTCATTACAATTTTGTCTAATGCAAACAGTAATTTAGAGAGAAAAACATTCAATAGGTGATTTGCGAGACTTTCATTTTTTTGTAAAGTCAGTATCAGTGAAGGACCGAAGCAGTTGATTCTGGTGCCGGTCATCCTTTCTTTACCAGCAGCAGGCATTTAAAAATTATTAGGAGATCTGTGCCAGGACCATTTATAAATTAGACATAGATTTCTTTTTATGCTTCCAAGGAAGGAGGTACTGCTTAGTTGTGTTCTATAATCCTCAATGTCTTGGACTGATGTGTTTTATTGCTAGGCAAATAGTTTTTTCTTTTCTGTGGGAGACAATTTGGAGGCCTATCCAGATATGTAGTAGTACCCTCATATGCAAACCATGCACAAAGAGGTTTACTATATATTTAGTGTAAGTCAGATACTGATCAGTATTTTGCATGCTTAGTTTCAGCAAAAACTTAGTTTATCAAAGAGATGAATTGAAACTGAAGAGAAGCCTACACAAGAGGGAGAAAGTAGAAGGGCAAAAAATAACTGGCAAATTAGTTAAAAAGTACAGAACAATGAGTTAAAATTCTTGATGACACAAGATGCTCACATTGCGGGCAACATTTTGAAAAGGTGCCTAAGTGGCACAAATGCCAAAGACCAGTTTAAATCGTTGGATTTTGAGCATCTAAAGCACATAGAAATATTTTAAAATAATGACCTATATGAAATCACTGTCACTGAAATCAGGATTTTAAAAGGGATCATTTTTACTCATAATAAGGGCCATGCTTTGGTTAAAGTAGAATCAGGACTGTACCTACTCTGTACTCTCTGAGATTAGTTTTCTTAGTTTTTGTTTAGGCTTTGGATTTCCTTCTGCAGTGAAAAATGTCATACATTTGCAGTTGGATTTTCCTCCAAATTCTGATGCTATGACAGTGTTTTCTTACAGAGAATAAACAGATGTTGGAGACAGGGGAAAAGGACATATCTTTGTCTGCACTCTGCTGTGTCCCCGACAGATACTTCATGGACTGCCATTTTCAGTAGTGCTGCAAGCCATCCCGGCAAGTTTTCGCAACTCACTGTAACACACACATCTAGTGTGCAGATGTGACTGTAACCCACAGCTGATTTAACACTGGGTCAGACTGATAACAAAATGAGTGCACCAGGTCTCCAAAAGCAGATGGTTGGTAGACCTGGAGACGGCAAGGTTAAATAAGAGTTGGCTGTGGAAACAGAATAATTATATTGTACTATATGTGTGTCTATGAGAAGAATATGTTCTTCTTTTTTTCCTTTTTAACTTTTGTAAACTTCAAAACTTATCTTTTAACTCATCAGATAAATTGAAATGGGAACAAAGTGACTCAACACTGACAACAGAAGCTGTGTAGACTAGACTTCTAGTCCAGTTCTGTAGGATGAAAAGGGTTTCTTGTCATTCCTTTGGATATCTGAACTTGTCATTGTGTTTATCAGCTCAGCGTCTGACCATCTGAGATTCATGAATCACTTCCCAAGTTTGACCTCAATGTTATATATTTTTCTCCCCATAACCACATTTTCTCAGAACTTGCAGTTGCTTATGGAGCACACATCACTAGGAAGCCCTCCATTTCTTTTATATTTGTCTATATATTTAAAAGGTGTCACATTTACGGTCTAGATTTCTCCTTCTCTAAAAAAGAAAGGTGGGTTTTATTCAGAATTAAATTCAGGAATATTTCTAATAAGGTGGAATATTTCTGACAGAACTGTTTAAATTATCAAAGGAATTCTGCCAAGTTAACTTTACTGCTGACTTGAGCTTATTTTGTTAAACCAGTATTTTTAAATGAACCTCATTTGGGTTGTTGGTTCCTCCCCCCCCCCCTTTCTCTTCCTTCTTCAAAGTGTTTCAGTCAGAGTATCTGCTGTTAACGCACAAGAGATCCTTGTGCTGTGATGTCTGGCAGATATTAGCAGTGGTAACAAAACAAGGACAGGAATTTCAGTGTTGAAATTTCAATTGATTCCACTGTAGTAGCCAAGGGCACACCCATTCCCCTGGGATGGCAGTCCTCCAGTGTGAAAGGGTGAGGGGATGAGTCAGAGGAGATGGGGAAGAGAGACTTACCGTCTGGTCTAACTCCCATCTTGGTTCACCACATAAATCCCTTCAGTTCTAGGGTACAACCTCATTTTTCCAAATCTCACCTTAAGGAGGAGAAACCCAGGGAGCCTCCTGCTTGGAAAACCCACCCCATCCGTGGATTTCACCCCTTTTTAATTTGTAGGCCTCTCCAATTTTTTCCAATGGGTTTATAGCCTCCTGCATAATGTTAAATCCTTTGGTGACAGCAGCCTTGCTTTGCTCAGGCACTCCAACACTAGGTGTAGGCCGGGCAGAGCAGTTTCAAGGAGATATGTGGATGATTCACCTCTGAGGAAGAGGTGTGGGACATCTCTGTAGTAGGTGAATACTGTGGTGAATCTTTGCATGTAGTGAGGGAAAGATGCATATACTGAAAGCAGGTAATGATATATTGGTGAAGCTGTTTGTGAAAGCTACTTCCCAGCAGCAAAGAAGATATCATGCAGCCTAAAATTTGGTCATTTATAGATATTTCTGTTTGCTGGATATTTCTGTTCGGGCTCATAAAGGTTGTTCTTGTGAGAATCCAGAGAGATTTGAAAGAGAAATAATAAACCAACCTTATTTCACATGATGTTGAAAATCTTTTTTAAAAATCTTTTTTTTTAATAATCTCTCCACAACCTAATAATTTCTTTGAGAGATTTACAAATCCAATTTACATAAGCAATGCAAATGTGATGGTCTAAGACTCTTTTTAATGAGGCAAGTGTGCTCATTTATGTTCAAATCATAACAAAGACAAGGAAGAAAATAGAACACCTTGTTTTTGCCCATGGAAAACTTTTCACAGTAAAGTGTTGAACAAAGACCTTCAAACTTACTTCCTGGGAGAACCCTTGCCTTTCGAAGGCTTCCTGATATTTCTTGCTCTTTATTGAAGGAAAGAGTTTATATTTAAAGAAAGGTGAAGACTGTATCTCTCGATATTAGAATCAATTTGTTCAACAATGTCAATAATTAGAAAACTGCAGCAACAAAATAACAAAAATCTTCATTCCTTTGTCCTAAGTTCTGATACTATGGCAAAAATAAGTGATAAATAAATGTAAGTTTTAAGTAGTTTTGTTTAAAATCATTATTTTAAACAAGTTGGTTTTATTTCTGTGTCACTTGTGACATTCTGAATATACTAGGTAAGTGATCATAGAGAATCATCTTTATTTATTATATATATATTATATATATTTATTATCCCTTTATTAATTACTTTAAGGGATTGCACATTAAAGTGTTGAGGTGCAGAATTTTCATTCAGTAGCTAAATATGTGTCCATTATCTGGCTGAGTGACATAAAAATTCTGTGGTTCAGTTGTTCCTTCATGGAAGATTTATCTGACAAATATTTTCCTGAAGTGGCATTCCATCATCAGTGCCACTCTCTCTCAGGTGGCATTTCATCAGAAAGTGTCACTATCAGAAGAAGGAATAAGACCCTGTCCTTCCACTGAAACATGAGCAAAACAGTGGATGAAAAGACCCGGAAGAAAATACTCTTCAGCACAACAGAGGACTGCTATAGATGCAATAGCCAGTCTCTCAGTATAATTAATACCGTATTAAGCACAGTGACAGCTATATTCAGTTCTGTGTTTTTGACAGAATAAGCTGGACCTCTATCGCTGGGAAGTCTGAGGCCAACCCTAATATTCTGTATTTGGTATTTTTGGAATTCCTGTTTGTGTGGTATGGAGGAAAGTGCAGACAATTTTCCAGTAAGTTATTATTGCTCATCAGTTTTTATTCCTAATGAATGAGGATGCTTCAGACCATAAGTCTTTCACTGGTCCAGGCTAACTGTTTTTTTTCTCCTGGGCTTCCAGCCAGCATAATGTTGTAGGGAGGAATTGCACAACTTAATGAGAAAGAAGTAAATAGTCCTTTGTTAGCAGCTATTTGAAATAGCAGCTGTTTAAGGCTATCCAGCAATGGGGGATATTAGCAATATTGCTGGGCAAACTGTAGGTGGTGTGCCATATGCACGTATTGCCACACACTGTGTTGGATTTGTCTGATGTGAAACTTTCATTCACTGGCAAATGCTATAGTGGTATTTATAGTGGTCACTGCTGAAGTACTTGAACAGATTCTGGTGATCTGTCACTGTACAGTAGGGATATGGAGCATGGATAAGGAGATGAGTGTCTAGCCTTTCATATTTCATACTCATTGGGCCCGCAGTGGTGTCCCTTACTCCTAGTACCAATAGTATGCAATAGACGTGATGCTAATACAAAGAGAAGGGAGTATGTGCAGTTCATCTGCATACACCCACATGCAGATCTGAGATGTGTTTGTGTTGGAAGGCAAGCTGAGGGACTGTGTGCTCAAATATCCGCGAGACAAGCAACTGAAAGCTGCAAAACGTATGTTTGCAGGTCTTGTCTGGACACTGAGAGTTGTTAGGGCTCCACTGAAAGAGCTGCTGCAATTTATCCTTTCTGCACCTTCATAATTATTTATATCAAAGAAAATAAAATAAGAGCAATTGTTCATTTTTCCCTTTCTTCCCAGCCCTCCCTCCCTTGTTGTAACTTTGTCCCCAGGTCACACTCTGAGGGATGTAGTGAGCTCTGATCCAGGCAACTCTAAGGACCTTTAGAACTAGAAACTCCCTTATTTAGAAAGCTTGGATCTCTCCTTTCCCAAGGGATTATAAAGGGGGTTTTTCTTAGACTTGAGTAAACGCATGATGAGACGTTAAAATGTCAACACCTTGATTTATAGAGAATATCTGGAGTTATTTTTAAGTTTTAAAAAAAATTTTAGAACTAATTTTTCTGTCCCTCTAGGGCTTGTACATACTATTTAAGTTGTCTTTACCATTGCAAGAATATGAAAAGAGAGCAATAACAAATTTTACAAGTGTTGAAAAGAGAAAGGAAAATAGAAGAGGATTCTTCTTCTCTGAAATGTACTTCAGACAAAAAATATTCATGATATCAAAGTTTTATTGGCTCTCTTTTGGGATGAACTGTATACCTTTCCATTAGTAATTAATGCAACCTTACCAAATAATATGCTGAAAATGTATAAAATACAAGAATATAAAACTAAGTTAAGCATATCATCCCTTAGGATTTTCTAAGCTGATTTATTTTTTATGTCATAATTAGCAATGGTTGGGGTTCACCCTAAATTTGATTCTTTGACATTTTAAACTTGCAGAAATAGCCATTTTTATTTTTCTTTGCATGAAATTAATGCATTTTTAAAAAATAGCCGTGTGTCTTCTAGACCTTAGTCTTCTGAATTGTCCTTTGCTTCAGAGATAGTACATATTTTATTAAAACAATGGCATTTTCAATAAGCAAAGCATTTGCTCTAGCATCTGCTTAAAAGAATAAGGGGAAAAATATTCAAATTTAATAATGACATAAACATTTTCTTTTATTAACTAAGGTAGTATGAAGCCTACCCTTTCAGATCAGAAATTATTTTTGGCCTCTGGAAAATTTAACTATCTCCTCTTAGACCAGTGTGCAGCTGCTGAGCTAACCTGGCTCTTCCAGGAGTGCTGCTCGCCCACATGTCACCAGAGCTCTTACCCTGGCTGCTCACCTGCCTGCATGGGAGCTGGCCAAGCCCAAACACTTTCTTGACTTGTCTGCGCAGCCATCTGGAAGGGGGCAGATGCTGTTATTCAAAAGTACTTTGGTAGATGGATCCAGGGGCATTAAAAACTCCCACCAGAGTGCAGACCCTGCCGCGTGGTAGGTAAAAGCACCTGTCCTTGAAGCAAATGCTGCTGTCTCCTGTCACAGGCAGAGAGCATATGGTCTGTATGGTGAACGGAGAGAAATACAGTGCCTTGGAGCGGAATGGTTTCATGGCCATTTTTCAGCTGCTCCCAAAGGAAGAGCAGCACCTTGGAGTAATGGGGGTCCTCTCCTCTGTGCTTCTAGCCCCACACAAAAGGAGGTGTCTTCCCATCTCCTGGTAGTGTCTTACATTGGCAAGTATTTCACAAAGGGAAGGGAGAAAAAAGAAATAAGGAAGACCAAAAATCAAAGCAAATGCTATATGTGGGATTTAAATCTTAAAGTAAATGCTGGGCAAAAACCTGGTCCTTCCTGCAAGGCCCCAACTGCCATCTTGGAGCATAAGGTAGAGTGGGAGATTAAGCCTCCAGCCCCGCTCTCTCCCTGCTTTACCTGCAATACCTGTGGATATGTCTGCTAATGGTGGTGGCAGTGATGGTTGTTAACTGGACGCTGTTTTGACACTGCCAAATCTTTTTTGCACAGGTCACCATCTGCTTGGTGGTGAACAGCAGTTGAAAGGCTCTGTGTAGCCCATTAACAAATACTTTCTCTGTCCAGATCTCTGAAGTATTTTAAAAGCCTTGTTTAAAAGCTTGAGCACCTTTTTTTTTTTTTTGCTTGATCTTTTCTGCTTCACAGCCCACTTTCTGTTTCTTGTCTTATGGTAACAAATTAACTGTGTGAGTGACAGCCCAGGGAAATGGTAGACTGGGGTCACACAAGGTATGGCCTTTGTAGGAAAGATGAGTCTCCTTCCTGAGAAGTCCTTGTGAAGTTTACTTTAGAATATTTACAAACTACCTGTCTCACAGGCAACAGCAGGATTCCTTCCTTCTACTGAAAGGTGTCCCTGACTATGTCAGGACGATTGAAACTAGATGATCCTTAAGGTCTCTTTCAACCCAAACCATTCTGTGATATAGCCCTGTCTTGTTATATTGAGCACTCAGGTTTAAATGCATTGATCTCAGTAGAGTTATTAACTGATACTGGTGCAACAAAAACACTGTTTGGCCTAAACGTTATGGAGAGATGACAGCCAACAATACTGAACAGATCTGATTCATTTCTCAGGGATCACTCAGGCAGGGGAGGTATCCAATCTGTCCGTGCTGCTTTGGGCCGTCTGAGCTTCCCTGGAGAATTTAGATTTCCATCTAAGTTGCATTCAGTTTTTATTCATATTGGCTTAGAATATGTTTAATGTCTTTTTTTTTTCCTGCAGTAATAGTAAAAATCTGTTTTTCTTCCCTAACTATGTGCAGGCTGGCATGGCTTTGACTTACGATCCAACAGCTGCTATACAGAATGGGTAAGGAATGCATGTTTTCTTATGCCTTTTTAAAAATCATTTCAAATGCCATCTTCTGTTTTCTCTCTCTGTGGTGAAACTTACTCAGAAGCAAATTCACTCAGTCATATTTTGTCTGAAGCACGTGATGCTATATTGTCAAGTTCTTCTTTTAGTTTCCCTTTTACTGTTATGCCCTCTTGTTTCTAATATCCATTTGAATGGGAAGTTGTTTTTCCTAATAATTTCCACCTCTATTTGACAAATGCTGGTGGATGTTTTTATAAGCTCTCTCTGTCATGAAATGGAAACCAGTAAAATTTCCCCTTACTGACTTTGCTTTTGTTAAAATGATCATTGAAGATTCCAGCGTATTTTGGATAATAGAGCTGTTACTTCGGCTGGGGTTCTCTCTACAGGCTGGCTGGCTTCCATGGCATTGTCTTAATAGAAATGCCAAATATGGAGAAGGGCTTAAATTAGTGTGTAAGGAGATGGGACTTAAGGGTAAAATTCTGAACAACACTACCCTTCATTTCTCAGCTGCATTTTGCTGACACAAAGGATTGTAACTTTTTTTCAGATTTAGTAGAGAAGTTACATAATCATCATATTTACCTGCATGATTACATTTCAAGTTACTTCATGAGCTAGAAAAACAGAGCCTTGAAATCTAGGTATCCTTTCAGGTAGGCTAACAACAATTTGAAGCAAAGCAGGAGGTTTGTCCCTGAACCCTTTGACAGTCACTCTCTGATCAGAGAGATGTCTGATATGATTATTGAATCCCATACATACTCCCATCTGCATTCTCCAGCTGAAGGGGAGAATGCATTGATATAGATGAGAATGGGTTTATTTGTTAAATATTTGTTAGGGCACTGCCAGTTGAAGCATTTAGAAAAAACCTAACATTCTCAGTAGCTATAAAAAAGAATCAATAATAATAATTAGTATATTTTGCTTAATTGCCCTCTACAAGCTGTAGAATTCGTGATATTCCTATGTCTTGGAGGAAGAGCCAAACCAGAGCAACTCAGAAAAAAGAGGGGCTTTGCAGAGCTGTGATTTCAGAATCTTCTGGTTCTGTTTCCCTGTTATGACCTCCCAAATGAGTCTCTCTTCTCTATCGTCATACTTTTCAGCTGATAACACATTATAGGCTATAAATAAAACCATCAGTAGTTTGTAATCCATCAGTGTTTCATCCAGACAACTGGCTTTCTACATTTTCTACATGTGTGCATGTTTCGAAAACTGTAATTTGAATGATCCTTTGAGATTAATTTAATTTTACTTGAAGAATAATTTTTTTTAAATTCTGCAAGCTATCTCAGAATCAGACATTATTTGTATTGGAGAGTACCCATACTGCTGAGATGTTCAGACCGCTCACTGATCAGTCAGTCACTCAATTGTTTGAACATGCTGTCACTGATCATTGGAAAAAGAAGTAGTTCCCAATGGAGAATTTCAGCTCAGCAGTTTTTTAAATGTAAAAGCATGAAATAAACTACAGCACTGGATATCTCTGTAAGAATGCCAATTACCACTTTGGCATATCTCTGCTTTCTGGAGTGTCAAAATTTCATCAGGACATAACCATCTCAATCAAGATGCTGTTATGGTGAGATCTTGATTGTAGGCAGTATCATGAGGAGAAGCTCTTACTACGCAGAAAAATCGGCTTGTCCACCTGAGGTTACACACCTGTTGTTCTATCCTTTGGTTACATCTTTGAAATGCTGTCACCTGAGGATCAGCAGGACCCTTTGGTTACACAGTTTCTTTTTAGCTCCCCAGGCATTCACTTAATCATCTCTACATATGCTGTATGTTTAATTTTTTACTATTTTTCATAAGCCTCTTCTAATTACAGTAAAAATCTAGCTCATGGGTTTTATTTTAGCTAAGTCCAGGATCACTTCAATGCTTTGCTTGTGAAGTATGCAAATGTGATTTGTTGCTCATCAACACAAGACACGGGTCTCATAGCAAGTGTGTGTCCATGGTGAAAGAGAGTTAAAGGCTCTTAAACACTATGGAGTGAAACAGGTTGCCTTAATTGTCAGTGAAGGGACTTAAGGCAAATGCATTGTTCTTTCTCACAGTGAGGAAGAGCTGCTGCTGGAAGTGAGCACAGAGCTGCTGCTTACAGCCTCCTTGTGTTGATAGTGTCCCCATACCACCCCCCTTAGGCTAAAATGCTGCATAATGTTTTGGCAGTAAGGAGGACCAAGCCACTAAGGTTTTCATGGAGCAATGTTACCAAAAGGTCTGTAAAACAAAGACCAATTCCTTGTAGTAGGCCTGTTCGGTGCCGTCAGATTAAGCAGATGTTGACCTTGAATACAGCTCAGGACTTGTTGATGTGCTGTGATAAGCATGAGTCACTCAGTGCTTTGGATGCCCACCAGCATGGAGCTTAGTGAACTGAAGCTGGAGATGGGAAATGTAAAGATAACTAAGCCAAGGTGAAGATTCAGGTGAGGTACGAATTAACAATAAAACTTAAAAAGATGTCTATTAGAATCTATCAGAATTTATAGGGCTGATAGATGCATTCTGATGCACGTTGCTAAGTCCATGCAAGGTTATATGGAGGAGAGATGTGTCTCTCTGCAGGTGTCACAAGGCGGTATAGAAAATTCCCAACTTTTTGGAAGGGTTGAAGTATATTAGGTTTTGGGCTGTGGCATAACCAAACCTCAGGGAAGAATCTGAACTCTTATATGTTATCCAGATGAAAAGGTGGGTTCTCATTGCTCCTGGTGTAGTACTATCACTTTTATTACTGTGTAACTGCATATTTGCCTTGCAAATCTGTAGCAGGAATAAAACAAAAGAGAAAGAGTCTTTCACTAAAAATAGCTAAGGTTTTTTTCCCCACAAAGGAATAGATAATTTTCTTCTGGGTCTATTACATTGTAAAGCTTGATTCCCCATTTCATTATATTGGTTTTATGCCCATGTAACTCTGTTTAAACATCCAGTGGAGTTACATCAGCATAAAACTGGTATAATGGAGTGGAGAATCCAGCCCGTAGTGTACCATAGCATTGAAGTATGAGTTACTGAAGACGTGGTAAGCACACACTTCAGTAGATAAGTTTTTTTCCCCTACCAATCTCTCTGTGCCTCTTGTTTTATAATCAGCCTTTTCTGAATTGCATTTACAAAGGTACTCCAGCTTTATTTTGGGGAGTAGTGTGCCTGTTGTAATATGCTACTGATTTTTCAATTTGTGGTATTAATATTGTTTTAGTGGTTTAATGCACTCATACAAAGAACAAAATAGAGCTCTGTACTTGCACTGTAAGAATGCTCATTTAAAAACGTTCCTGAGGCTTGATTCCTTCTGGGCATTTGACTAAGGTTGTGATGTACTATATCAGTTTAATATCTGATATCTGGGGGGCTATACTGCGCATTTGCTGGCCAATGGGCTCAATATTCAGATAGGTCTTTTTCATCTCAAACATCTGACTCTGTGGCTTATTGCAACAGAAAATTGCTGCCTTGATAACGCTTGGTAATACGCTTACATTATGTGAGCCCCAGGATACTATTTATGAATCTAACTTTTTCCGTGCTGCCTGCAGGCACAAGGCATGAGCAAATGGTGTTTATTGCAGTGCAAATAGGGTCTTGCTCTTGTGCAGATTCTGTGTGGAAGCTTGCACATTCCCCCATAGGATGGGAACCATATGGATTTTTTTTCCTATTTTTTGGCAGGGAAATAGCGACCAGAAGCTACAGATAATGCAGTCCCCAAATGCAGAGGGAGTGTTAATGTAGAAGGGGAGTATATGCTCTGACTGTTAAGCAACAGAAACTGTTTTTAAAGTGCTGCCTGTGTGTACCTGAAAATATGTTGGGAATGTAGTTCTTTTAACATCTCTTAAAAACATGTTCTTTTGAGCCCTTTATAAACCCCTCCTCAGGAACATTCAGGAACATCTTTCTGCATCCTAGGAATGAGCTTTCCCTGTGCTTATAGAACCCAAATTCAGCATGCTGAAAAAGTCTAATTTTAATACAAGGGCAATGTCCATTTTGCCTCATCCCTGCCACCTGCCTTCCTATGCTGTTGCTTCTAGCAAAGCAGTTGCCGCTGAGGAGAAGGGACACTGGCTGGCACCTGCAAGAAACTGCACAGGCCAATATAAGGATGCAAACTGCATTTGCAGAAAATGCAGCTGAACATTTCAGAGAGTTTTTCTTAGAGCCCACAGGTCAGCTACCACAAAGCCTACAGCTCTCAAAGTACAGTACCAGATACTGTACCTTTTCACACCAGGAGACCTGGGAGCGTAATTGAACAATATATCCAAAATGAGTCAAAGGCAATATATACCCTTTTTCCACTCCTCTTTCTGATGCACATATTGTGATGAGTGAGAATCCTGTATTCTCTTGAACTTATCACAACATGCATCTTTCCCCTCATGTCATCTCTCCCTGAGCCTAAAGGAAAATAAAATAAAAGCCCAAGATAAAATATGGCAGGGCCAGCAGCAGCAGATCTTGTTGTGATGCTGTAAGGTTTACACCAGAATAGGTCACTCTTGCATTTTTGCTCCTCCTGCCTTTTATTAGGCACCCAGCATGTCACTTATGCCAATTACATATTAGGATATTAGCCTATTTGTATGTAAAGGGAATTTGGGGAGATGCCTCCATGTCCCATAAGCGAGAGCATGTTGAGCCTTCTTTGTGAGCAGGCCCTGCCAGGATGGTGCATGGCTCCAGCACTGTGACACATTGAGCATCCCACCCTGGGGGGAGCTCCACTTGAGTCTGTCCCCAGCAGGGACACCCCTATCCTGATCATACCACTGTACTTCATGGTGGCAGAGATATCCACATCCTTATTTTAGATCTCTTTGGGCACAAGTGACAATGCAGTGGGAAGACAAACCTTTTTCTCTGGGTGTAAGGGATTCCCGATATCAAAATGTTTGACCTACAGCCTGTCACAGTGACTCTGATTGTTAAACTTGATTTATTATTATTAAAATTGAAAAGTATTAACTAGATTTTCTCACCTTGTCATTTGCTGCATCAGATTTCCTTCCTTTCTCTTCTTTGACCCTCTGGTGCATGCGTTTTCACAATATAGCAGAGTGTCCTGATAGTGTGTTTTATTTGATGCTTATTTGAGAGCATTCCAAACTGCAACAGATAAATGGTATTGGCAAGGGTGTCAGAAGGCTTGTATTTTTCACATTACCAGAGTGTATATTCCACAAGCTTATGTACTATTCAGCTAACTGCATCTCTAAGCTGAAACTGAAATGGTTAGCTGTCTGACAAGTTCTTGGCTTGGTGCACATTTTCTGTAAATTTGGTGGTATTTGCTGAGATTTATTGGAGAGTTCATTCCAAAGAGTCAGCACTGCTTCCAGATGGAAAGTTGGTTGTCCCCTGCACTCGTCTTTGTCCGAGCAGTTCATACACAGTATGAGTGCCGGGCTGATGGATGGAATGAGAACAAAAGGAACTAAAATATGTTGTTTTATCAAAAGAGTTTTGGTTTTGTACTGTCCTTCAGTTCAAGAAGTTTGTATGTATTTTTATTACACATTTTACCCATAAGAGTAAACACTATCAGTCTGGCATTGACTTTTTTCATTTGCCACATGCAGCATTGCTTAGTTCATCCACTTAGCAGCAGCATAGCCAAAGTTATTTGTGATTAACCTTTATCTGGGAGAAGACAGGACTTAGATAACATATGCATCATGCCAGCGCCATAGCTGAACTTGGCTAGTGCTGTAAAAATCCTTTCCCCACAAACGCTGTATCAACTTAATGTTTGATACAAGCAGTGGGATAGAAATGCCTCTAAGTTCTCATAATAGGATATGTATAAAATTGGGCAAAGGCACAGTTTTAAAATAGTGTGAGCATTGTGAGGGTAGATAAATGTTCCTAAAATAGCAATATATTTCTATTAAACAAAAAATCACTCAGACACCACCTGCTGCTTTTGGCATTTTAAAATCTTATTTGGAATAGCAAGAACAAATGATTGCTTCTCTGTCTCCCTCTCCACTCCTAACTTTGAATGTTTCTGCCCAGCCTTCAAAGACGGCAAACTGTTTTTCCGAGGCTATTAGTTGGATGAAGTCGGTGGTTATTTCAGCCTGCATCCAGAGTGAGTGCATCCAGTCTGAACTAGACTGATTAGTACTAAATCCAGGATGCCAGGGTGATCAGGAAATAAAGCACTTGTTTAAACACCAGTAATGATTTTTTTGTTGCATAGCTCTTATGGAAAGCTACTATTGATTGCCTCAGTGTGGGGAGGAAAAAACATAGAAAGGCAAGGAGTGTAATACACTTCACTGTTACAGGAGAGCACATGTTCAAAATCTTCTGCTACTCATAAGATTGGTACATGCTATATGAGAAGGGTCTGCATGGAGTTTAATTCAGACAAGGAGTAGTTTTCTCTCAGAGTCCAAAATATCAGCATCAGTTGTAAGACCACAGACATTCTTCCTTCAAGCAATTTTATTTTTCTTGTTGACAGTTAAACCTGAAAAACAAGCAAATGCAAAAATCTTTACAAATGCACACATATTAAGTACTTAGACAATCCACCAGTAGCAATATTTTCCAAGTGATAATTTTATCAATAATCATTAACCCACAGGGAAGGAGAAGAATTATATCATTTATTACCATCAAGCAAGAGATACTGCAACTTATTTTCATAGCATGTAACAGTGGAAATAAAAACAACTAAGTCTGAGATTTCCAGTGCTGCCTGGGGCATTTAAACTCATAATTCCTGATACATTTTACCTGAAGGTGGGTTTTTTGCCCTCTGTCTAGATGCATGTGAAAATTTCAGGTAGAGTTTTTGTAGCCATCCCTTGATAAAATAATTCAGGCATGTATATGGAATGTGCTATTCTCAGCACTGAAGCACTGAGACTGAAAAGAAAACAGTACCGCATATAAAAAATGAAATCAGTAATACTGTCTTCGCTATCGTGTAAGAAATTTCCTTTCACTAGCTAGCACTCTGGAAAATCAGCTGTCTTTGCATTTCAGATAATTACTTCTTGTATTGTGAAGTTCTATATTTGTGCTAGTTGAAGTGAAAAAAATATGCTTTGTGTAAATATTCCTCCTCCTTTCCATTTTCAAGATCTGTTCAGTGGAGCCATCACATATTCTTTATTGTGGTTTTGGAAATAGATGGACATAATTACCTGTGCAGACTGTTTTTGTCTTTGCCTGGGAGGCAGTGAATTAGTCAGTCAGAGCCTAGCAGTCAAAAGGTACAAAAAATCTCGCTTTTGTTCTTTGTTTGCAGATTTTATTCCTCACCGTACAGTATTCCAACAAACCGCATGATTCCACAGACATCAATCACGCCATTCATTGCTGCTTCCCCTGTCTCTACATATCAGGTACGTCAGATTTGCGCTTGTCTACTGTGTTTCCCAGTTAATTATGTTTTGGATGTGGATGAAGGCAGAGTATATACCACAGAAAATTGTGTGAGTGCTTGCACTCTTGAGTCACACTTTAAACAAAAGGCTTTCTAGTAGTATTCAGGTATCATTTGGTAGAGAGTTTTAAGTGTTTCCTGCATTCCTTACACTAGCAATGAAAGCCACAGTATTTTTTTCTTATTTCAATCAACTTCTCTAGAAAACAGCATTTTGCTTCACTTCCAGTTAACAACAGCAGAAGCTTGTCATTCTTACTGAAATGTTTTGTCCTTTTGGCTCCCTTTCATTAGCCTAAAGTTTTTTTAAATGCCTTTTTTTATAATTTATGTTGACTGCATTGTATTTTGACATTTTGACCTTAGCTGTATTTGCTCCAGTAACAGTTAAAGCACTCATTTTTATCCAGTAATCCCTGACAAAGCAAGTTAGTTGAGGATAACTGTCCTCATATCCTTCTTTAGTCTCCCACACATTTTGTTGTTCAGAATTTCTCTTTTCAGCATAACCCTCACAGATCTCCACTGGGAAATTATTTCCACGTTCTGGCTTTCTGAGACGAAAGTCAAAACCGGGTTGTATAGTTTTATTACTAGCCATTCTCTGGGAACATATCACTTCATTCTGAAGCTGAGCATTGGCTATACATTTTCCCATTTAAGTTATTTCTGTCCTATAGCATCAGTGCTTGTCCAGTCCTGAGCCCTACCTGAGATAAGCTACCCAAACTTGCAAAGCTGCATGGTAGGTTGTTCTTAATGTTAGGGTTGGTTTGGTGGATTGGGTTTTTCGAGATGGTACACTACTGCTTACAGGTGATTCTAGGAGGTTGTGCTTACACTTGCCGTTGTTTTAAACTTGATACTGTTGTTTTAAACTTGATAAATTATTCTTGTAATTTTCTCTGACACTTCCTTGTTATTTAAAGGTAGATGATATGTAACACTTGCCAAACGAAAGTTGTTTTGGTGAAATAAATTCAGTAAATTTCAGTAAATGGCAACACCAAACAAATGCCAGTGCCAGAGACATACAAGTGCAGTTCACATGCACTTTTCTTAGTAGCAAAGCTGACTTAAGAGAGTTGTACCTCCTCCCTTTTATTCAGGGCATGGAATTCAGGCCACCCAGCCACTTAATCCTATCACTCACTACTCCACAGTTCACAGTTGCTCCCTTCAGCCATCCTGACTTGAACCATTGCATCGGTTCATGGTTTGGTGCATTTCATAGAATCATAGAATCATTTAGGTTGGAAAAAACCTTTAAGATTATCAAGTCCAACTGTTAAGCCAGCGCTGCCAAATCCACCACTAAACGATGTCCCTAAGCACCATATCTACACATATTTTAAATACCTCCAGAGTAGCATGGTTTGATGCACTTGCACCAAAATCATTGATTTTTATTCTTTTTTACCCATATCATTTTCCATAGATAGCTTGCCATATAAAGCTTTAAGACATTTGCCCTGGCACAGAGGAGGAACTGCAAGGGAGGGAGCAATGAGCAGCAGTAAACTGTGGCAGCTCTAATATATTTTAACTAGTGGGGATTCACAATAGAAGATTTTGTAGTAGAGGTGTGTTTGCATGTGTATGCACTGGTTTTGGTTCTAAAGATATTTCACTGAACTGGCTTTTCAACAAAAAATCTCCTTTGATAAACTTCAACGAGTGTTGAGGTACACAATTATACAATTATTTCTCACTACTTGCCTCATGAACAAAATCACAGGACACTGACAGAATTGGGGCCTTGTAGGTTTCTCCTAGTCATCCCTGCTCATGCTCAGTCTGAGATGCCACATGCCCATCTCTGTGAGTTTGGGGATAGCTGGTGAGGTTCCCACAGATGGCTGTAGCACACCTATATATTTGTGTACTTCCTGTGTGTTGTGGTGTCCAGACTGATGCAAAAGGAAACTGGGATACACAGTTCATGGCGTGTGGGCAATTCATGCATAGCACAAGAGGGAGTTACAGCTCAGAGATGCCACCACAAATGCACAACAACTTCATAATGTGTTTAATTGTAAGTAAAATGGGTATATCCATGGGATCTGTTACATGCCAATCGTAAGGCAGAACAAAAACAGACTTTGGTGAGGCATATAGAGTTCTGGTGGGAAAGGACCCCATGATGCCCAAGATAAGAGCTGATCCTGGGGGGCAGGGACATGTTAAGCCAGCTTTGCCATGGAAGCTTTCAATTAGAATAAGCTTAAAAAACTCTGAATTAGATCTGCAGTTCTTACTGAAAATGGAATAAATCATTCTGGGATCTCTGAAAATGTTAAACCTTTGAAAGTTTATAGAGATACTTTTGAAAATAAACTTGAACATTTTATGTCTTCTGCGCTGTCGGTTGGATGACATGTTCATGATTATATTGATTGATGAAAGCAAATGATACAAATGAAAAAATAGGACAACATGGAATATTGAAGACTACTTTATGACATAAAATGGAGTGAATCATAGAAATGGTACACTTGCTTAGACTTCTGACTTTGGTAGAAAACATTACCAAATGAAATTTGAAAGCTTTTTCCTTTGTCAATAACTTTATGAAGCATAAATGAATTTTGCGTTGAGTTACATGACTTAAGTCTTCTGCCAGATTTAGCTCTGTAGTTGTAATAGAAAAAGTATTTTCAACTAAGTCTTTTTGTTCTTTTTTAAACATTTCTGTGCTAATTAAAAATATTTGATATGCAGGTCCAGAGTACTTCATGGATGCCTCATCCGCCATATGTTATGCAACCAACAGTAAGTGGATACTTGCTTATATCCAGCTAAAAGTGCTTACACTGTAGTCTCGCTCTGCTTCTCAGGCACATTTAAGTTCTAGGTCCATGTAAGAGCAGCCAACTGCTCCCTTTGACAAGAGCCCTCTACTATAAAGGTTCTGCTTCTTTAAGGAGCATCACTGATTTAGTGGAAAAGGGAACATGGGTGATATCTAATTGTATTGATTATAAGAGAATAACAAGCTCAAAAGTGTTGCTTCTGAAGCTTTGCTTCAGGGACTGCAAGATAACTGCATTCCTGCATACTTTGAATTGCCAGGATCAACATGTTACCCCTTCCTTATATGCTTATCCATCAAAAAAGTCCTTTGTAGTTGTATATACTTTAAAGGATCCTCAGTGCCTCAGTAATACGTTTCAAGTACTGGAAAAGGCTAAAGCACAGCTGTCTTACAGAGTCTCTGCCAAATCTGAATCTGCTTTATGATTTGACCAGTCAATTTTTTTTTCCCTGAGTAAATTTCATCTTTCATCAATTTATAACTACTACTTAAATCTGCATTGCACTTCTACAAACATTCATTAGAAGCAGTGCAGATGATTTTTTGTTTACCTCACAGAAGACTTTTGAAGCACTTTAGCTAAATATTAGTGATATATCAGAAGGAAACAACATACTGAATCCCACTATGTACAGATTGCTTTAGTTTTGTTTCCTACCTTTGATCAGTTTTTCAGGTATGGATCCATGGGGTCATTAATCAAAATTCAAACATGTACTCCACATAAGCATGAATATGTTGATGTGTATGCGGAGGGTAAAATTAAAATGAAGATGTATAGTTTAAGACTTTGTTATTCAGATTTGTGTTCAAATACTTTGACTTCATAATAGAGTAACCTCTGGTGGGAGTTAGCTATACAACAACATGGATATAATTACACTACACACCCATTTAATAGCACAGGACTCTCATCCCAAATTGAAGCCCCCTTCCACATCCCTCAACTCTTTGAAGACAAATTCTTTAGTTTTCCGTCACCAGGCAATGACCACAGTGTGGGATTGGCTGTCTCCTGGAGGTCCAATTCCCACCACTGTGGTGCTGTGCCTCTCTTCAGACCCTAGTGGAAGTTTCCATCTCATTGGAGTAAAGCTACTGCTGTGTTCCTTGGGGGTTATGAGCTGTATTGAACAAACTCACAGTTAAAATCGTCCCTGTATTCTAATATTTGGATTTAATTGCAGACCACAGAAATCTTAGATGTGTGTGTATATAATGAGTTATCAGACTTGTGGAAGCCAAAGATCTCTGGTCCTTTGCAGAAAGACTCCCTTTCTGAAAGGAAAACCTAGGCATTTTACCAATCCCAGATTTTGTGTGTATGTGTATTTGAGTTTAATTTGACAATGTTCAAGCAAAGCATTTTTCTGCAGTACTACAAGAGGTATTTTGGTGTGGTAATTGGATGTATTTATCCCTTGTTAAAAGGCTGTGAAGAGAAAAATAACTTGTATAGTGAGTGGCATCCTCAATATGTCAAGTTAAATTTGTGTTCATTGCCAACCAGAGAGTTGTGTCAATGAAAGGATGCGTGCTTGTAGGTGGAAAAGCAGAGGGACAGTGGGTAAGTGTTGTAATGTTTCAGTTCCAGTGTCATTGCCACTGTGGGTTACCTTCATGTGTTGTCTGTAGCCATTCTAATCTCTTCACTGAAAGATTTTTCCCAAGTGCTTCCCAAGATTATGTTCTTAAAGGAACAGACGCAAGGCATTTAGTACTGAAGAAGTATGAAAGCAAAAAGGCAGAACTACCATTTCCCAGATTTCATTCAGAGATTGTTTATTAGAAATGTCTGAAAATTTGCCAGAGAATTACTACACAGAGGACTCAAGAGGCATCAGAATTAATGGCCTGTTTTGAAAGAAAATAAAGAATCTGTGTCCATTGTAAGTTTGCTGTAGTTTCATGTCTAACTGTAGACTCTATTCTAGGCACCTCCATAGCTTGAAAAAAAATGAAGAAATAATTACGATAAGCTGGCAGAATTTAAGGCATTGGTTTTGGTAAACCTGTGAGCTGATGAAACTGGGAACTTTCTAATTTGGTTAGGTTCTTGTTTCTTCTTGTAACCTAGTTTGCCATGTTATTATCTAAGTTACCACTGTTCTGCCTCATAATATTTTATGAGATGATTGATTGTGACACATGATGTCCCATTGGAAACCAGTGCAGATAAATATTACGCTCCCCTTGCCCCAGGAAGGAGAATATTTTGTTAAGCGTCTGTTATTCTTCGTGAGTAGAGTTGAACTCATACAGAAAGCACAGTTTGAACTGCTTGAATGCTGCTGGTTAATTCTTTGTTTTGATTATAAGTATCCACTAAATCACGTTACTGGATGATTAGCTTTTAATTTCTGACAGATAGTCCTATTCGATACTTATATATGATTTAACACCACATAGTGTCCTTCATGACAGAAAAATAGGCAGGACCGTGCTGTAGAGGAGACAAGAGGTTTTTCATTCAGTGTGCTGTGCACAGACAGGACACTTTTCTCCCAAGCTGGCAGGCTTGCCAACAGGAGGGGAGAGCTGTGCTGCACAGCGCTACCACCCTGTCTGCCTGCCTCTGCTCTGCCCACTTATTCCCGCCTGCCCGCTCATTTAAATACCATGCTCGTTCTTCAGTGATATCCCCTGCAGTAGGTTGGCCTGCCAGAGATGTTTCTCGTGTATTTCCATTTATGTATAGATTTCAGCCACATTTTCCTGATGTGTGCATGTGTGCATTCCATATCCATTTACTTGGTGGATTAAAAAATACCCACTATAGTAAAAGATTGTATCTCCAGTTCCTTTTGTAGCTTTTTAACTACAACCAGATAAACCTCTGACCCTAGCAGATAGCAATAACATATCCATTAACTGGAAAATATTTGTTTATATTGCTTTCCATTCTCCGACCTTGTTTATTTTACTTTTGTGATCTCCTTAAAAGCAAATAATAATCAAAATTACATTCTATGAGAAAAAAACTGTCAGAAATGTTTTTTCCTAATGAGACAAAATCAGATGGACAGTCAAGGTCTCTGCAGGTATATAATAATTTACTCATGATTTTCCCTGTAACTTTTAACCTTGATGTCATAGGTTGATGCCAATGAGCAACTGCAAATACAATTTTAAAAGCGTTTTTATTTTTAGTTTTTGTTATCAGTGATTTTTGCTAACCTTATACTAAGAGCCATGAAAAATTAATAGCAAATAAGTTGAAGTAGCATTGCTATTTCAGAATAAGTAGTATTAAAAATATTCTTTTGCTGGCACAGAATGGTCACATGTGAAAACCTCACACATTGTGCTTGCACAACCTTCGGGGTTTTGGAAAACAGGATTCCTGAATCATGTGAACATGATGAAAAATTTACCTCCAGGTTCACGTGGAAAATGTAACCCTTTGTAAATGGAGCCTTCACCAGTTTTTGACCATATTGACTGCACTGTCTCTGAGTCAGAATGCCTCAAATTTGCCAGTTTTGTTGCATTGCCACGTCCTGGGCCCTCTCGCTAGCTCGCTTGCTCGCTTGGAAGACAAACTCCAGAAGAGTTATGGCAGTGTGAGGCTGGACTCATTGGCATAACATTTAATGCATCGATGACAGTCTGGGCTCCGTTTGGTTAACTACAGCTTTCAAAATACAGTGCTCCCTCATCCCTACTTGAAAGTAGTCTTGTATTTCATTACTGCCTCATGATAAGGGTAGATGGATAGTGATGACAGAATCAAAACATAAATGGGATAAGAGTTATTCTGAGGATTTATAACATTTGCCATATCAGTGTGTTTTTCCTGTGGTCCCTGAAGGCTGTCTGATGGTTCAGGGAAAACTTTGAAAAACGTGTTGTTTAAAGTCAATTCACATACAGATAATCTTCATTTTTATTAACAATGACATTTGTGTAAAACTTTTTTGATTCGAATCTTTATTACATATAATAAGTGTACTCTTCCTCTCTAAAGGCAATTTTTTTTTGTTGTGAGCCAACAGAAATGCTCTACCCTAATACTGGATATGCACACTGGTTTTACACTGACAGTCTTGCAAGTAAAACTGTGTGGCCATAAGTAACTACTGTGTATGCACAGATAGATATTCTTCTCACTCTGGAATAGTTTCTGCATAATAGCTGCAGAAGGAATATGCCAGTGGCAGCATGAATGGTGCAAGCAGAGCAGCATGTGGCAAAAGCCTACTATTGATCGTGATAAAGTGCATTAGGGAGAACTTCTCCTCTGGACATTCCTCAAGCCCTTAGAGCCCTTTTAGAAAGGTCAATGTCTTAACAAACGCCCCTTTTTTTTTTAATTTTAATGTCTTCCTTCCTCTGGCCCATGGCTGAATATAGTCTTTCTGTCTTTAAAAGCAGCAACAAAAACGTTTCTTATTTCGTAAGTGTAAAACCCCTACTTTGGTGAGAAGCGAGCCTGAGTAAGGACTCCAGATTCTTGCCTTTTGATTGTTGTGCATGAATGTAACATAAAAAGTACAAACTGTCCAACTGAAATATATCAGTTTTCATTTTCTCACTAGCAACTCTGTTGTTTTGGATAATACCCAAAATACCACAGCAGTTTCAGTGTTTTGATTCCTACACTCTTGAACAAAGAAGTTCCTTGTGCAGCGTTCAGTGTCCCTCTCCCAAGACGGCTTTCTCTAGTTCCCAGTTGTTGCTCTACCTTTCTAGCAAATAGAGACAGGAGTCCATCTTGCCTTTGCCTGTTTGTGTGTAAGGGAACAAAGTATGTCCTCTGTGGACAGTTGAGTTCTGCCTCCAAGATGAAATGTGAGAGTTTGACTAGTTGGTATGAAAAGTAAACAGGAAATAATCCTTAGAAATTGGAATCTCCAGCTAGTCTTTTAACTTTTAGCTGTGTATTTTTAAGAGATCCTTTGAACATGAACTTACTTGAACTTCTAAGGCTGAAGAGTTTAGAGGTTGAAATAACTAACCGAATACTAATGCCAAAGTTCTGCTGAGCAATTTTAATTCCAGTGTTTCCCAAGGCAGAAAATCAAGGACTGCCAATTCTATAACTCTGATAATCAAGACAGTAATTGGCACTGTTCCTCTGGGACAGTCAGGCTCACATGAGGTCATTTCTGCTTGCCTCTCACCCAGCACCAGCTGTATATAGATGTTGTCTCCGTGCTACTAAGTGGGTAGTTTCAGATTCAGCTGAGCACGCGCTTACTGACCCTCCTCAGTGCCAAGTGCTATTGTGTTGAGGAGAATACCCAGGACAGAAGAGCAGTGCCCAAGCTCAACCAACTCACACCTCTAAAAGGAAATAGGTGTAAACAATTCACCTGAGTTACATCTCATACTCAAGTGTAAGGGTTTGTACGTTTGATTATACACCTCTTCTGGAACCATAGCAGACTAGTGCTGCAGTCATTTGTTCTGCTGTTGTAGAAATTAGTACGAATTAATATGAATGGTAGAAAAAGAGGTAACCAAGTTAGATTTCCAACTCCCTTTGACACTCTGCTAGAGTCCCCTAGTGAAACTGGACTTTTTTTGTGATGGCAGCAAGATAGACCACATATGGATTCACTTAGAAAAGATGGACGGGAGAACCATGAGTGTTTCCAGTAGACAAGCCCTTGCATTTGAGGAACTTGTGCTTTGCTGTTTTATCCTAAAAAGGCTCAAGAGTTCAAGTAATTTTTTTCTCTTCTTTCAAATATTCTACAGATAGTGTGAATGCTAAATGGATAAACCATCAGTCTAAGCTTTTTTTAGAGACATTTACATTAGTGGAAAAAACATACATATATATTTCATACGAATCTATAAATGTAAATGGAAAAGATATTTGGAAAAGAAGGCTGATACTAAATTTGAAAAGTACCCCAGAGATTTTGAAGCCAGGAAATTCTGGTTGAGGTTATGGAATATTGATTTCTTTTAACAGAAAAGGTGCAAGCTTTACAGTCAGCTTTCATTGTCAAGAAAAATCTTAACACAACAGCTGTTTAAAAGCAGTAAGTTTTGTCAAAAGGGGCTATTTTTTTAAAGATAGTTATTAATCAATAGACATTAGACTACCTTCTGTAGAAGAATGTAGTGCATTTAAAAAAAAATCAATCTCTAATTTTGTAAAAAGCCTGCAGGCTGTTTTAACTTTTCCAACTTCACGTACATCAACTAAGACTGAAAATCACTAATACTTTATTTATTTCATGTAATATACGTAACATGTCGGGTTGCATGTACATTTACATTCATGTCTAGTTTTAAATTTTCACCAAGTCAAAAATCTGAACACAAACTGTAAGTGTTATATATCATGTTTTCTATTTTGAGCAAAAATTCCTCATTTGTTTAGCACTGGTCAAGTTAGCTGTTGTCCAGGTGGTAGATTAGTAAGTAGGCAAAATGTGATGGGATAAGGAGAGAGCAAAGTACTGCATAAGCGCATGGTATTAATTATAGGCCATGAGTTAGATTAATGAGTATGCAGAAAGTAATGGGCTCAGCAGAGTGGTGAATTAGGTAAGCATGTGATACAAATCTGTTAGATGATTTCTCAGTTTAGCTCACCATCAAATATTTTGCTGTATGCATTGCATTATGGTTACACATGCATATGTGTGCTGTGAACTAGGATGGCATGTGACACATGTATATTACAGTCCTCTCAAATTTATCCTCCATCATGGACCATCTCTTATTTTTTGCCTCGTAGTATCCATTGTATTCCTCTGCTACTCTGGCCTAAGCAAATCAGACTATATGTATGTAGTAAGTGGGACACAAGCCCACTTGCAACACAGATGGTCGTACAGTGCAATTGCTGAACATGCAAGTTCTGTGAGGGTGGAAAGGCAACAATTTTCATCTGCCACGGGCAGCAAAAAGTTTTGAATAGGTGCTGTGCTCTCAGAGTACAGAGGTTTCACACCAGTTGGTGACAAGGCTGGGAACAATCTACTGTGGGTGCCTGATGAACACGGTGGTGGGGCCCTTTCCCATGATGGAGATGTGATTCTTATTTTCGTAGTGCAGTTAAGGATAGAGGATGTTGCTGCAGGACAGTTCTCCAGCAGAAAGCAAACTGAATCTCCTTTTGGCTTCCAAACCCCATCCCTGGACTGCAGAAATTCAGCGTTTCCATTGCAGATGAGATACTAGGCAGCTTTGGAGGAGGGAACAGCCCTGTGAACCCAGAAGAGCAGTATGGAAGAATAGCTGTGTTATACAACTAAAATAATGGCAAGGCAGCACTGTAACTATGATGTCTCCAAAATAAGAATTACAAAGACTGGCGCAACCTGTCAAACTTGTAAATTCCTGCTAGTGAAGGATCAAGTAAAGTTTCAGGCTATTGACAAAATGTCCTTTTATATACAATGGAGAAGGAAGAGGGTATGTAAGAATCAAAGTGTAAACTGCAAAGTTAACTATTGTATTACCATTTTAAAAAATATGGTATTCATATGGATTTTTGTCCCAAAGGATTCAACTGTTATTGGAAGCAAATTCCAAATGGAAATCGTACATACTGACTTGTTCAGCTAAAAATTTAATGTATAGCTATATTCATCCTTGCTAGAGCTCCTTTTTGACCTGAGCCTGCCTTTCCTTGCACCGGTTTCAGAGGATGCACATAGGCTTAGAGCACTAAGTGACAGATACTTTTTCGCCTGTCACTGCTCTGTTCTGTGACCTTGGAGAAAACATCTTTCTTCTCATCCTCAGTTTCTCATTTGTCTTTTTTTTTAGTCTATTTAGATCATAAAACTGTGATACCACTAAATAGCTTTAACTAATTGTTTGTGAAAAGTCTGGTGAAACAAGGGCCTATCGTGACTGATGCCTCTAAACACAGCCTTACAATGATACTGTTAACATTTAGGGTTTTCCTGTTAAATATTAAAATAATCCTATCCTAGCTGCAAAGGGAAATAACTGGATCTGATTTTTACCAGTATAAATCAAGGGTTAACTTCGTTTAAGAAAATTGAATTGCATAGGTGTGAAACAGTGAGAATGAGAAGAGAATCGTGCCTGCAGCAGTAAATTGATGAAGGAGACTCTGGCACCTTCCTAATCCTTAGAACAAAAGCACTTCCATAAATTACTATTATGCAAGTGTATTCAAGGATCAATTTACATAAGTAGGGGAAACTGGCTAATCTATATATTACTTATGATTACATCATGATTTATCTTGTGCAGGAGTTCTATAAAAATTATAATAATGCTCTCTAAGGACTTAGTGACCAGTTTATATGACTCAGGATTCATGCTGTATCCAGGAACCATGCTATATAATCCCTTCCAAAACCTGATTAGATAGCTTGATTTTTTGCCTCTTGCTAATCCTACCAGGAGGCTTGTTTCAGAACACCTTTTCGCTGAGGCTTAGCACTGCATTTTTAATTTCCAACCTAAAGATACTCCTATTCATTCTATATCCATCTATTCTTGGTCAAACATTCTCCCCTACCTTCAGAAACTCTTCTTCCTTCTGGATGTTCACCACATTAACTAGTAGACAAAAGTCTTACCTGCACCTTCATTTTCTACGCTATGTCAACGTCACTATACGTTTGCAGTAACAAGAGATTTTTGTACCTCTAGCTGTGACAATGACCCTTCTTTGGATCTGTTCCACTTTGAATTCATTTTTCTGGGACAGCTGATGCTCACAGTATTCCAACCTTTTGTACAATAGCATTAATACTTCCTTGTCTTCACTGCGAGTACTTTGCTGTATAGTAAAAGAACATCTTTTTTCCCTTGTGCACATGACCTTGGTAATGCAGTCATTCTATTTACTGATATACCTAAGTTTTCTCATTCTTCCAGGTTTCCAGCAAATACTCCTACATTATAAAGGAAACCTCATTATAGCCTAATTGTCTTCATTAATTTTCTCCTTGCTCTGCTAATCCAGTCCTTCCTGTATGGTAGTTCAATCTGCCACTTTATTGACAGTGCCTCACAGTTTTGTAATTTCCCCAAATCTTAGTGTTCAAGGACATTATTAAAAATATTGGATAAGAACAATCCATATGAAGATTTTATTGACCCTCCCACTGAAACAGTATAGCTTGTCTTTTAGCATGACCTGTTGTCATTTCCTTTTTAGGTAATTCTTTATCCTAAAATAAACCAAATTTCTGGTGTAGCACTTCCTGAAATACTTTATTGACCTTCTGAGAGCTTAGATCTGCTGCATGTCCTTTGTCTAGAAAATAGGTCATTTTATTTTAAAATATTAGGTTAGCTAGCTCTATCTTTTCTTTATCTATGTTTTATCTTCATTAATATCCTTTAGTTCTGGCCACTAGACCTGTGCTTATGTCTGCCAGCCCTTCCATTGCTGTGCAGCAGAGATGATCCAGTCCTGGTTCCTCATTTCACTTGCACCAGCACGTTGAGTTCAGTGACTTCTCCGGGCTTTTCATCTCCTTTGACTGCATTTGTTCCTCTGTTCGAACTCTCATTCTCAGAAAGCTGCCTCTGTTGTCTGATGGCTCAAGTGGGAAATTGAGGCAGTATCCTTATCCTGTTGGGGCTACTTATGAAGTACCTTTAATGTGTACTACATTCTCACTGCATGGGGAATCCATCTTGGGGTTCTGTCCTTGTTTTTCATTTATCAATGTGAGAAATCTTTTGTTACGTGTTTGAGTATCATTTGCAAAGTCTCAGATTTTCAGCAAATCTTGCTTCTGACTTCTAGATGTAGCTTTTTTTTGTCCTTTTTTTTTCTTCAATGTTTATTCCTGATATACTTAATGAGGTGTCTGAGTAAGCAGCTGACTAATTAACACCTCCTTGACTGTAACTGGTGAAGCATCTTAAAAACATAATTACTTTTAAATTATATTTTGCAGAGACAGTGCTAACAGTTTTTTCTATGTCAATGTATAAATGTACACTGTGATTTGACATCCTAAAAGTTAGAAACATCTAAGATCTCATAAGTAATAGCTTATTATTGAATGTAGTCAGGTCTAACAGTATTTGCCATTCATTGTTTACTCTATTAGATAAAATACTTTCTTTTCAGTTCAAATGTCTTTATAAAGAATGTAGTATTGACCTAAGCTTTGCAGTACAGAGGCAAATCTAGATCAAATCATGTGTATCTTCCCTAAACTGATTTCAGCCCCACTGAAGTGAAGTGGAGTGATTGCTTAATTACAGTTTTCAGGTTGTAACCTCATGGCCTTGTTTTCCTCTCAAGTGCATGCATTCAACAGTGTGTGCCAAAAAGCTTCTTGTTGTGAATCAGTGGTATCTGCAACATAGTTGAGAGCATAATTTCAACCTCTTTCTTACATGATTGCGAAAACAAATAGTGAAATGTAATAGTTTAAACACTGAACATTCTTTGAGGGTTTCATAGTGATTGATGAAGAATGAGTTGTGTAACACAGTGTTAGATCAACAGAGTCTGAAGAATTTTGAAGGAGTGCCGAGTTGTTATTTACTAAAACCACTGAATGGTTATTTTTTGGACTATCTGCCAAAGAGAGATGCACTTCCAGCAGGATAGGCTCTCTTATCAAATGGCCTATTGTTAAAAGGGAAGTATAAATTAGAAGTAGAAATTTCACTTCTTGTAACCATTGTTTAAATGCAATTTGGTATTCCTTATTACTCACTACAGCCTTGAGTGTACCTAGTTAAAGGATGTCTGATGAATAGCCTTACCTCTCCATGCCCTTTAAATAAGTTACCTGGGAGATTTTGTAACAGCGCTGCAGGCCTTGTTGCCCAGGAGATCCCCTATCTCTAACATCTATTGCAAATCCCAGGTGTAGCCCTTCACCACTGTGCTTTTCAGAGCGAGCAATCAAGATGACCCATTTGTCAGAAGCAGTTTGAATATTTCTGATAGACAGGCAGATGCAGCACTGTTTCTCCCTGATTCGTGTCTGTGAAAGTAGCAAAGCTGTATTAGCTCTCTCACTAACTCCCACTCCAAGTTCAGCGAGCAAAGCCACTCCTCATGACAGCTAAAGCTGCAACAGGCCACATCTTCCCTCAGGAACAGCACAGGGAAAACAAGAATTTGAAGGGAAAGACTTGAGCAATTCCCAGTTTCATGCTGCCTTCTACAGACAGGAACACCCAGTTCAGATCTTCAACCTCCACTTCATATCTGATTTTGTAACATTTCATCCTAAATTTTCACAAGTGTTCAACACCTTGGGCATGTTGATTTTAATGGGAGGTGACTATAAAGCCAATTTTAGGCAGTTGCTTTGGGTAGGGTGATGTGGCGGGAAAGGTCTTGGAAAGGTTAGTCTTGGTGCTATTGCTGCTTCCAGCAGGGAGTATGGACTCAGTGCTCTGATTTGGACTCAGAACAGCAAACCATGCCGGTGTTCATGTTACAGGCAGGTGTGACTTTCCTGGAATAGCCCCTGGACCCTTCATTCTAGTTTTGCCCTTTCCTTGGTTTTGCCTCCCACTTTCCAAGGTAATAAAGCCAGACCATTTATCCTTGGGTGACAAAGTTCAGTTTTCACTATAACATTGAGAAACCTTTTGCTGGGATTGCGTAGGTAATGTGCACATCTTTCAGATTCTGGGCTTTGTACTTCAGTGGATAGCAACCACAGATATTTCCACAGGGATAATATAGATAGATCAATGTATGTAACTGTCATCCATTGAGAAAAAAACATTGGAGGTGTTTTTGCTATAAGGCAGCTGAGCTCATTGTAAAGATTTTGCAATAGAGCCTGAGGAGTTTTGTGTACCATAATCTAAGAGAACTTCCTCGCATGGGGACTAGATGTTCAGCTGTGTTCATTTGTCATTCTTGCTGGAGTTTTACATGCCATTCAGATCTGTCTTCCAGTTAAAAATCAGTGGTATGGCTCACGGCTTTGAGAGTGTGGGCTGTGGTGATTAGCCATGATCTGTTCATGATGATATCTGCTTGTCTCCCCAGTACGCAATGTATTCAAATCCTCGATTAGCCTCTTTTCATCATTTTGTTCAACATACAAGTAAAGAAGTAGGAGCATGCTGTGACTCGTATTGTGTCAAGTGAAGTATGAGACTATGCCTTGCACTTCCCTTTCATCTTCTTGGCCAAGCTGGCACAATACGTAGCCGGGTGTTCTGCCATATTTATTCTTCTTCTCACAGAAGAAAAGGTTATGTTAACTCTTTTGTGCTGGTAAAATTCTTGTGGATAAATAGAAGTGATGGAACTCTTTGAAGTTAATAATTCCAATATCCAGTATAAGTCCTAGGCACGTCACAGGCATCGCTTTTGTATGTTATATGTTCTAAAGGACAATAGTTTTGCTAAAATGTGGTAGTTTCCCTCTGAGAAGTATTTTCTCTGTTTCAAAGAATGCTATCTATCATTATGACATGCTCCAAAGTGGGAGCCCAAGCCAAGCAAGCCAAGCAACAGCAGAATAATCAGAAGGGTAAAGTGTGGCAGACAAAGGCTTAAAAGTCCCAAAAAAGCCTTCTGACAGGCACCCATTTTTACCCTAAATACCACTGGTTAATTAGTTACGGTGATGTCAGTGCACACTAGTGTGAAATCGTCCAGCTATGCTGTGACTGAGTCAATTTTGCTGGCGTCCAACTTAGGAACTACAGTAAATGTCATGAGCTGCAGTGAGCTGTTCAGGCCTTCTGCAGTGATCTGCTTAGACCTTGAAGCAGCTGACCCATAGGTATACCCAAATAGCAAGTTTATAGCAAAAACGCCTGATCAGAAGTGAAAAGGTGAATCACCATCTCTAAAATATAGGACAGTTGCCATCAAGCCTTAAAATTTTCTCTGCAGAGTTAGGGGGCTTGGAATGCAACTTTCTAAAAGTGATGATGATTGATATAAGGCTCTAATTTTCCTGAAGGTTTTCAAAGGCTTCTGAAATGTTTCTGAAATATTCCAGTAATTGGTGTTGTACAATATTAAAGATCCTGCCAAGCTGTCTAATTAAATACAACCATAGTTGCTTCTCAAAAACAAAATTAACTACTTGCTTTGACATATTGTGAGCCCTCTTATACAGGTGGATAATTCAAGCTCCACAAGGAGTTTTGGTCACCTAGTTTCTCAGTTCAGTGGATCTGCAATTGAATCATTTCCTCTTAATGGGTGACTTACCTAAGTGGTTTGAAAGTAATTAGCAAACCCAGTGGATCTGATATTGAAGTGTATGATCAGCATCTTATCAGGAACTACTTATTTCCTGTGGGAAACTGCAGTCAACTTCTCAACAAATTCTGAAGGCAACTTGTTGCTCCTTCTCCTAAGGAAGTTAATCAAGGAACGGTTATACCATCCCTGGCACATTTTGACCAGCGACGTAGCAATCCCAGCTGATTTTAAAGGCATTTTCAGAAAGTCTGTTGTTTATTAGTATTGGATGTTTTATTTTATCACTTTCAAGAAGGCAGTAATTGACTTCTTACAGACGCAGACTATTTTTTATCCACTAATACATTCTAATCTTGGTGCACAACTATTAATGGGATATGCTTCCACTCCAAAGCAATTCAGATTGATTTTGTTTCTACCTCAGAAATATATTACAGTAGACCTACAGTATATAAAAGTGCTCAGTGTGTTGAGATGAACTAGCCTTACGGTATATGCAACTCCTAATGGAGGCTCAGTACATTTAGAGAAGAAGTGGTAATTGATTACCTGGTGCTCAGGGTAATTGATATGGCACTGAGTTAGTCAGAAGCCCACAGCTCCATCAAAATCACACATGACATTGCTCCGATGCCTCTTAGTATTGACTGGGTAGTTCATATGATAAAAGCAGCATGTTTTGGAGGAGATTTCCAAAGCTGAGTGAATCTTCCTTCAGCATCAGTTGCATTCTTTCCAGAAAGGCTTCCTGCCTGGAGTAGCATTACTCCTCCGCTGGAAATTTTTTTAAAGGATGTTCTCAGGTCTGTTTATTTTTTATGGGCTTGGATGCGGTCACTGAGATCCTGTGAGATCAGAAGAATGGAATGAAAGTGGCCACAGATGACACTTGAGCTATTTCCACAGCTGGATGCACACCAGCCAGAGTAGGCGGTCCTCTGCAGATGAATTAGTTTGTTGAAGTACATGATACAAAACATCTGTTACAATGAGAACAAACAAAAACAATGTGCCTTTGAAGCCTGCGATTTGTTGGGAGCTGCATGTAAAGGGTGCTGAATGAGGCAGTTGTCAGCAAGGAAACATTTTCAGGCTTGCCCTTGTGTGAACTAAAGCAAAGCTACACAATAAAAATACCTGAATTTGATCAAGCAAAAGACCTGCTTTTCCCAAATTTTGCTACTCTGGTTCCTGATACAGCAATGAGGAGGGAGAGAGCCCTCTGTACCAAATGTTTTTTATACTCTAAACCACTTTTAATACAATGGTATAATTCCAGCTGAGTGGCTGTAAAAACTTAGAAGCTACAGTGGTACAATAACTGTTATTCTGTCAGTTGTTCCCCGCACTGCTTTATTACCAGCTGTCTTGAAGTGCAATAGACGTTTTTCATTGTCACTGCCACCTGATGACAAATAAAACCTTCAAAATGGTTTTGCTCTGAGGAGTAGCTCACAGCTCCTAGCCAGAAGTAGACCTTTCACGTCACCTTAATGAGCAGAAGTGATCCAAATATTCCCACCCGATTTTACTCTTAGGAGGCACTTAATTTTGGCTGCCTTTGATTTTTTTCTCACAGTTGAGCTGATGAGGAAGTAGGAATACTGGATATTTCTGGAGTAAACAAGCACACTGTGAGTATAAAGGCTGAAGACAGATCAATCAAAGCAGTATTGTTCCTGTAGACAGTTTAAAGAAAATGAAATACTCCTAACACAGTATTTTAGCCATGGTAAGGATGACTTAGGTGCAGGTATATACCAAAGCACCGGTTCCTCTTTTTGTTTTTTTTCCCTACAGTAAGCATAATAAATAGCACACAGATATGATAGATGAGAACTGTATCTTATATACATAATAGGAAAAGTCTGCACTGACCAGGTGTGCTCCCGAAGAGGATTGGTGCCCAGTCTGTGTGTGCACATAAGGAAGACAATATTAGTAAAAGAAATAAATAGAAGTCAGTCCTTTAGATCAAGTAAGTAGTAGGGATATGTGATTTTGGATCTGGAGATCCTTTAGTTCTTTCCCTGCTGGGGGGCCATTGTGTCTTCACAGACAGCTACTTTTTTTTTTAAAGGCTCAACAAATGAAGCAGGAGCTCTCGTGAGTCCCAGGGTGTCAGATGGGCCATTGGGAGAGGGCATCTTTCCTGGCTTTGCATCTGTGATCCAGTGGTGAGTGTCAGGAGAGGTGAGAAGCTGCAAAGGAAGCAAAGTTAAACAAGATTCCTATTTAGTTCAATTGATTCTAGTTTATGCTTTCCTGATGAACAGGGTGTCTGATTGTACACGTAGTCATAGTTTATTATAGCTGTACAAGACAATTATGTTAATCTTACTTTTATTTCCTAATATTCTTTGATCTCATACACATCAAAGATGTAAAATTTTAGTCTTGTTGGTAATTAGCTAGAAAGCAAATATGTTTCTGTCAGTACACGGGATACAAAGCACAAGAAATTGTCCTGGGGGAGTCTAGATTCAAGTCCAATTTTTTTTCTCCTCATCAGATTTTTATTTCCCTTTCATCAGCTGCCTCAGCCATTAAATAAATGTACTGGAAGTAAATTTTGCCATTGTGAAATTCATTCAGCTTTTTAAACCACCTAGTCACTCAGTATGGATCCTCAATTGAGGAAAGGCAGTTTGGTACATCGAACAAAAATGTACATCGATGTTTCCCAAACTTGCAACAACCCCTTGTGGACTGTATTGACAAAGGCTTCACACTTGTGTGCTGTCAGTTTTAAGCAGACCAGGGCTAATGCTGTGCACAGTTCTGATTTGATTCACCCATTGTAGTCCAAAGGCTTTGATTCCTAACTTGTGATTAGTGCTCTGGTCAAGAACAGCAAATGAGTATATGCTAAATTATTTGGCTCTGCAGTTGATCTTCGAAGCTATCTTTCTGGAAGGAGAAAGCACACAGGGATTATTTTACAATTTCTACAGCAAATCTCTATATCAGTACTTTATGTCTACAGCTGGTGGATTTATACATTGCAATTTATTTTAGGGATTGACCCCTCCCTCCACTTTTGTTCATGAATTGCAAAGAGATCATTATCTTCATAAATTTGTTTACTGTCCAAAACTTTCATATGAATAATTTATGACAACATTTCAGCCTAAGGATTGTTCTCAGTGTGCATAATAAGTATTTATTAGATGGTTTCATACTGGAAGTTGTTATTAGACTTGCTGCCTTCCTGTTCCTAGGTTGGTTGTCCTTATCTTTATTAATTAGTTCAGCTTCTAGAGAAGATGACTGTTTTGCCATAAAATAAGATTTTGTTTCTTGATTAAACAAGTCTGCAGGCAGCCATAGGCTGCCTGTATGGCAAGTAGTACAGAAAATAAAAATAACACAAAATTTAAAACCAAGTTGTTGAAAAAGAAAAAGAAACCACTGAATTACAGTCTGACTCTATAAACAAGAGCAAAATAGTTTCTTCTTGGGATCATTAATTAATGATAATCTGTGGTATAAAAAAATCTATTGGATACGTGTGCAGTAATGTCCAGTGCATAGTAATGTACAGTTTTGCTTCTCTCTCTGAGGATTAAAACAACGTGAAATCCTGGTAGCATTCAAGTTGGTGACAAAACTCTAGTTGATTTCAGTGCAGCCAAGATTTCAGGCCATTTTTTTCAAATTCACTAAACCAAGATTTATATGTTACTGTGATTATTGGATTATGGAGGTTTTAATAATTGAAATTGCAAATGGCTTCAGCTAAAAATTTGTCTTCATCTGGTTCTGATTTTGTGCTTCAAGCTTGTGCATTACTTCCCTGCATTTATATCATTTTCAGTGACACAAGGCTAAAACACCACACAACACGGTCTTTCACGATACTGCAATTCCTCGATAGTAGAAATAGTACCAGAAAATACCACAAGAAATACTACCAGAAAACCATTTCATGTACTTTTCAGTCCAACAAATGGATTTTCTGTGCGCCTGGAAAAGCCACTGCAGAACAGAAATATGGCTGCCAAGAGGTTGGTCTCTACTGGAGTTTATCGGAACATCTGCTGTTAGTTATGTTGTGTCTTTTGATGTCAAAGACAAAACAAGGGTTTGTTTGGTTTTGGGAGGAAGGGGGTTCACATGGAACAAAGATTCACAAGCATGCAGCGCACAGAGTCCGGCCCTCAAGTCACCAGCACTCTGGAATTAATTAGAGCACTCTTTTTTCTATCCACACAGCTCTCAAGAAAAAATGGGAGTATTACCCATTTGCCTATCATCTCGTTCCTATTTATCTTCCTTTGAATGTTTCTTGTTTCCTTTTCCTCTGAGGCTACCCTTTGCCTCTGGCTAGGACTGACAAGACTATTACATATATAGTACTCTGTGAATAATAAAATTTGACTTTGTGGCCAGAATCAAATAATAACTCTAAAACTTGTCTTGAAGTGAAAATGTGCAGAGAGAGAGGGTAGTGACATGGAAAAAGTTGTGAAAATGTTGTTTTGACTTCACTCCAAGAGGGAACTTAGGGAGTGGGAAGAGGGTGAGAAGAAGAACAAAGATAAAATATCTATAATCTTTCTGTTTTCATTTCTGGGTTATTGAACTATTTTTAAGCTTTTTTTCCCTTCAAATTTAGCTAAATTCTGAAATGACATGTCATTTTGAAATATGGTGGAAACACTGCATTTTGACAGCTCCAATTTTTTCATTCTTTTGGTCACAATTATGTGCCAAGTGTGACCTGAATTCGCCGGATTTTTTATTCTCCCTCAAAGTGGTTTTTCCAAATAATTTACTGCTCATCTCAGCAATATGTGTGTACAGTCCAGCTGGCTTTTTTTTCCTCTAGCTCATACTAAGATTTATTCCTCCAAAGCATAGAGATCTTCTTACCTTCATGTGAAAGATGTCTCCCTAAACTTGCGGCAGACTCAGCTGCCTGATCTGTGCTGCCCAGAAGGCTGGCGATCAGTTTGAGTCACTCTGGTATGTTCACCACGGTATTAGGCCACTAGCTTATTCTTTTCTGACAGCAGAACAAGGTGTTTTACATTGTCAAAGACATTTTCACAGTAGTATTTGGTAGTAGGCAGTTCCTAGTCAGCTTCATTGTAGCCTGAAGAATTGACTTATGTTGTGTAAGTGTAAGAGTACAGTTTAGAAAAAGAACTTGATAGTTCTTGAACTGCTCTTTCTTGGCTCATCCTTAGGACCTCTGAAATTAGTGTTGATCACATTGGTAGTTTGATTTCTAGATGCCAGAGAAAATAAAACAGACATAAAGTTTTTTTCCAGAGAAAACTGAGCACTTCTACAGTATTCAAATAGCTGAAAGCTATTCAGGATGGCATCCCAGAGAAACAGCTTTGACTTCAACCTAAAATTCTACAAATCAGACTGAGTGGAGGACACAAAACCATGAAGGAGTGAAGAACATTTTCATCATATGTAGGATCTGACTGCTGTTCTTTCACAGGGGCTTGTACACAGTGACTGGTAGGAAATGGTGGTGCACCAAAAAGCTATAATAATTCAAAGCCTTTTATAGAGATTACTGTAGCATGTATGGATAGATGTGAACCAGAGAGACTTACCTTATTTACTTCAATAAATCCATTCACATTAGAAAACTGAAGCGGCAAACTTGGACTTCATTTACCCACGTTGCTTTGGCTGCTTTTTGGCTACTTCGGTTCATGATAAAAGGCTGCACTCAAGCAGACAGCCTGATTCTGAGAAATGCAGAACATTCTGCCTTCATCTGCTTATGCAAAAACAGACTACTGTTTTGGGGTAGGTTGAAATGGATTATAATTTGATACAGGCAGCAAAAGGTTACCATCTATCAGTGCAAAGAGAGATAATAATAAAGTATTTGGTCATTCTAGGCATTACTGTAACTGGGGAGCTGAAAAAGTATTTTGTCATCTGCTTTCTGTCTTCATTTAACCAGTATCACCAGAATTCCTATAAAACTCGTACTGTGATGGGATGGAGGTGGTCCATTCACTAATGTGGAAAATAGACTCACTCAGGATTGGTCTTCAGTGGTTAACAACTTTTTGATAGAAGAGTACCCTGAAAAACATGGTAGCAATAGGCTGGTGATGAACACCCAACACCCTCTGCAGACTGAACAGCTTACAGGGCAGTGATCATGCAAACGTCTCCCCTCTGAGCCATCAGTGCTCTTCATCTTGGAGCTAAGCTGTGGGATGCAGTTGTGGGGATGCATCCCTCCACCTTTCACAATCCTTGGGAAGGTGGTTGGACATCACCAGTTGTGGTAATTTATTTTTGTGATGAGAGTTTCTCTGAGGGTAGCTGATGCCTGGATGTAACTGAACAGCTGTAGCTGGATAATGACTTTCAGTCCCAGCAATGACCAAACCCAGTGACCCAGCATTGAGACTCCCTATTCTATTACCAGTCCTCTGAGCCACTCTCTTCCCCTCATGTACTTTCAACATAGTTAACATCTTACAGCTGTGCTCACTGCTATACAATAGTTAAGAGGGCTGCCAGCATTTCCAGTATGAACTCATATTTTAAGGATAATAACTCAGCTGTAAAAATGTGCTCCAGGCTGAAACTTGTAAAGAAGATCTCAGCCCAAGAGTGACTTTATCTGGACAAAAAAAGGAAAAATGTATCAATTTATTCATTCTTAATCAGTACAGATAAATTAAAATGAAATAAGTAATCCTTGCCAGATTAGTTATTTACTTTTTCTTCTTTTTAGCTTAATAATAGCCAACACCTACACCTTTTTAACTTCATGTCTATGTTTTAGACTAGCTGGACCACTTGCACAATGAAGTTTTACTCACAAGGGTCAGTTTTTAAATGCTTTTTCTCAATATTTTCATCTTCTTTTAAAAGACAAGTGTGGGGCAAAGTAGAATTAAGCTAGCCATTCTCTATTACTTCAAATCTGCTCAGCATGAAGCAAAAGGTAAAATGTTTCCTTTTCTTGATTAATTTGGACTGAAGTGAGTGATCGAAACCACCTGTTCTTGTTCTCTTTGGGCCTGTAATGGTGATGACCCAGGCTGTATCCTCAGTCAGAACACTAGTGGACTTCAGCAAGTTCAGATGTAGATCCAGACTCATCCCAGAACCTTGATAACAGACCAGCTCCTGAGTCCTCTATATATCACACAGTTTGTAAAGCACTTAGAGGTCTTTGTTAGAAGGGAGACTTATAAATGGCAAACATTTATTGTAATACCCAGGTTGGTTTTGCTGGAAGTACCTTAAAGCAAACAAGAACTTAAAATATCACATTTTTAGTTATAAAATGTGTTCACCCTCTATAGACTCCTATTTTTTTACTATTGACAGAAAACTGAGGGCTTGAGTTTAATTTCATTTACATCAGTTGTACCTCACTGATTTAAATGCGGTTGCTTTTGAATTACCTGCTCTGTATACTTGTTGCCATGGGCTTTACTGGCTTCTTTTGGTCTCATGCATCAGGGACAGAATTTTTAGGTAAGGACGTTTTTGCAGCCACAGTTTTTCTAGACTGTGCCTATACTATCGCATGTTCGAAACAATGGAAAACTGCACAGATGTCACTGAGAGCATCAACCAAGAATGGTGGAGTTGTTCAGGTGCAGCAAAAGCCACATGTTGGTGGCAGTTGGCTTGTATACAGTCAAGTCCAAGCAGCAGTTGTTCTGGTTAGAGTCAGAGAAACCATAGTTAAAATTTGTAAAGGCATGAGTGAGGCATATGCTGACATTACTTTTAATGACAGAATATAAGATAGGAAGACGCTATTGAAAAATCTGTGCCTTAGTCTTGGTTTTGAAGTCTGTCACAAAGCTGGCACTGCCAGTAGCCAACTTTAACCAATCAAAGGACAAATCCCAATACAGAACAGAGTTGTTTTCACCCATAGTCTCCCTTGAGGGGTTATGAGTCCAGAAAATGAAACACAATTTGGGATCTAGGACAGAGTGTTTAGACTCTGAGAAGCTGTGTTTTTAAATTAAAGGCACGGCAGACCTGGAATAGTTTCCTTTCTGTTACTGCATGAGAAAAGGCTTTGTTTAACATAACAGATTACAAATCAAACGGAACATGACAGAGGTACAGATTTCTGTATTTGTCCTCTCTAAAAATGAGACTTTTCTAGATTTCAAGATCAGAATAAACCACTGTGATCTAGGAACGAATTGATATATGAGCTGTGATTTAGTACAGGATTTCCCTTGTTTATCAACTTCCAAGTCTAAAATCTCTTATTGAACAGAAGCATATCTTGAGAAGAACATCCTTACCCGCTCAGGGTTTCATTTCCCATGCAGCTAGATACCTGGATTACATGGCTGCCCCTGTGTCTGAGAGGGCAGTTTAGATTTGGGCGTGATCTGGGAGTTAGCTCTGAACTGCTCAAGAGTTACCTTTGGCTTGACATTGCAAGGGCCATGATGCAGTCCATGAGCAACTGTGTGAAGCATTCTCACTTGTATTGACCATCGCTTGTAGATTCTGGCTTTGCAAGAGCCTATCTGATCTTGGAGTTGCAGGGAGACATCCTGATATTGACCCATCTCTTGACCATTCTTCCCATTGTCCTCTCAAGGATTTAAGATCTCAAAGAGGAGCACTTTAATGTCTGCCGCCCTGGCACCTCAGTGTGTCCGCTTGTTGCTTCATTCAGTGGTAGCATCTCACTTCTCTGAAAGCTGAAGATATTTTGGATATTTCCATCTAAGACTGGCTGTGGTTAGGTTCTTTTAGTGCTGTGAAGCTAACCCCATGCCGTTTTCATTTAGCTGCAGCGGTGTAGGAGGTCAGTTTGTCATCTTGCCTCTGGTGGATACAGTGTTGTATTGCTAGCCTGCTTTTCTATTGTTGGGTTTTGTGGGGTTTTTTTCTCTTGTTGGTAGCCAGTTCCTCAGCATTTCTGATGTCTTTCAGTGTCAGTGTTTGTCCTTGTAATGAGTGACTCTTTTCTTCCAGCACAGCCGCTAGATTGCAGCTCACACAGCGCGAGTCCCTCCTGGTTTCAGGCAGGAAATGAAACACAGCACATCTGTTACAGATCATAGCTGCTGTCCTGTCACTGGCTATTGCAGTGTCAAGGCTAGAAGTGCATGTAGAAGAAATGTCACAGACATTTCCTCCCCAAACCCAGTTAGCCCCTCTCTGTGCCTGGCAAATGACCTATGTACTAAATCTCGCCAGAAAAGCAGAAATCAACAGCACAGTGTCTCAGACATTTGGTCTGATCAGATGTCTGTTGTCATGACTTCATGGACAGACACAGACAGGCAGGGCTGCCTCACCTTGCCTGGAAGGCTTGAGTCTCAGGGAGAGCCAAAGTCCTACCACATTAAACACACCATACGTGCTTTCATGCCACCAACCCACTCTGCTCCTCTACATCCAAGCACAAGCTCTGAAGTCAAGTCTTTCTGTTAGGTATTTTTCTTGTATTTTGAGCATACTTCCCTGAATAAAATAAAAACAGAAGTTTTTAACAGCCAGTAACAGAAGCTCTTACTCAATGTTTATTAAATGTTGCTCAAAAATAAGTTTAAAAACCTGTCACTGTTGGTTTTAGTTACTTTTCTCATAATAAATCCCGGACTGAGAGTTACAAACATAAAAAAAATTATCCATGTGTTGAAAAAACATTGGCTTCAGTGGGTGTAATAGAAATGCCAGTATCATTTGTCTTCCCATATGTGATTGTAAGTGTGTGTGTGTACATATATATATGTAGGATCAGACTATCGAGGATGCAAATATAGCATCCTTTTTGAAAGTTTCATTTGAACCCAGTAAGGCAGGGAAGTGAAAATTTAGGCTAAACACTGGTGTTGATTCATATTTTAATTGTGCTGTTTAATAATTTCCATTTTGCACCTAGTTAGAACACGGGTGTGCCATCAAGTAAATTCATGCCTGGTTATAGGCATGAAGGGAGGAAACAGAGCAGAAGTGTTTTGAGAGGAAATATTGGTTGGATTTACCATCAATAGATGAAGCTCCATTCTAATGCTAAGAAAAACTAGTCCACAAAAAAGAGACTGAATGGTCAGGCCCAAAGAATTGTGGCAAATGGAATTAAATCCAATTGGCGGTTGGTTACAAGTAGTGTTTTCCAGGGCTCAATATTAGGGCCAGTTCTCTTTAATATTTTTATCAGAGATCTGGATGAGGGTATCAAGTGCACCCTCAATGAGTTTGTAGATGACACCAAGTTGTGTGGGAGTGTTGATCTGCCTGAGAGTAGGAAGGCTCTACGAAGGGATCTGGGCAGGCTAGATCAATGGGTTCAACAAGGCTGAGTGTTGGGTCCTGCACTTGCATCTCAGCAACCCCATGCGATGCTGCAGGCTTGGAGATGGGTGGCTGGAAAGCTGCCTGGCAGAAAAGGACTGAGAGGATGTTGGTCGATAGCTGACTGAATATGAGCCAGCAGTGTGCTCAGGTGGCCAAGAAGGCCAGCAGCATCCTGGCTTGTATCACAAATAGTGTGGCCAGCAGGAATAGTAAAGTGATTGTCCCCCTGTACTCAGCACTGGTGAGGCCACACCTCAAATCCTGTGTTCAGTTTTGGGCCCCTCACGTCAAAAAAGACATTGAGGTGCTCAAACGGATCCAGAGAAGGGCAACGAAGCTGGTGAAGGGTCTAGAGAAGAAGTCTTACAAGGAGTGGCTGAGGTAACTGGGGTTGTTTAGTCTGAAGAAAAGGAACCTGAGACCTTATTGCTCTCTACAACTACCTGAAAGGAGGTTTTAATGAGGTGAGGATCAGGCTCTTCTCCCAAGTAACAAGTGATAGGACAAGAGGAAATGGCTTCAAGTTGTGCCAGAGGAGGTTTAGATTGGATATTAAGAAAAATTTCTTCACTGAAAGGGTTGTCAGGCACTGGAACAGACTTGCCCAGGGAAGTGGTTGAGTCCCCATCCCTGGAAGTATTTAAAAATATGATTCCTAGGGACATGGTTTAGTGGTGGATTTGGCAGTGTTAGGTTAACGGTTGGACTTGATTGTCTTAAAGGTCTTTTCCAACTCAAATGATTCTGTGATTCTTTGACTTCTGGTTCCCATTTATTAATATGGGACTGGGAAACAGCAGAAGAAGGAATTTGTCCACAATAGAAAATATCTGTAAGAACATAAACAGAATGGAATTTCCAAGCACAACACTTTAGTGTGCGTCACATACTAATCATGTATAGATCAGGAGTTCTTTGCAGGAAATAAAGATTTATTTTCATTATTAGGGTTGATGTTATGAAATCTTACTTATTTTGACATGGAATGAAAAAACCTTTGGATATTTTTTGTGAAATCTGATAGTGGGAAGGGCAGGAGAAGATTTGTTCTGTACATTCCAATAGTTATGTCCCAGGCAACCTCTGTGTTTCCTCTTTGTCTTCCGGGGGTACTAAGCCTTCTGTGAGTGTTGTGAGGATGCTTTGTTAGCAATAGCTGTTCTTGACAGAGCAAAAGGACTGTTACGTGAATTGGATATTTGAAACTGGCATACAGCCAAGTGCACTTATAAGCTGAAGGGTAGGAAGAAAACAAAAGGAATGTGACTTTTCATTCCCCTATAGAATATGTTGGAAGAGGGAGCTAGAGCTGTCTATGGCCCCTCTGTCTACAGCAGCACTTGCTGGAACAAATGCCACACTGCAGCAGGTCATCTCCTACCTACTTTGGGCTCCTTCCTCTTACCAAGTCCCAGCAAAACTACACCCATTTATTCAGTCACACAGTACCAGTGATTTGATTTTATTCCTGGGTCAGGTGGGAGAAGGGTAGGAAAGCTACTGTTTCACAGTCTAGAGAGCGCATGTGGGCTTGTGATGCAGTCTGCATGTTCAGACGGTAAGGGCAAAGATATAGCACGGGGCACTCAACTCTGTTGTGGTGTGCCTTTAGCAATTCAGGTGTATTTTCCCTTCATAAATATTGTCCTTTGGCTCAGTGGCCTTTCTCTTTGAGCTCTTACTTTGGATGGAAAGATTTAAGTCGTCATGCAAAAATCATTTTAGGCACTGAGTGACACAGGAAACTTGTTTGCAATTGAAATGCTATCTCTTTTCTTTCAGTGCTTTTAGATTAACAGATAGCTGTATGCTATGAAACTGGTTTTTTTCAACTCTGGTAGGAGCATAAACTACTGACATAATATCACAGGGATACCTGCTGATGTAATACATTTGTTAACTGGTACTAATATAGTTGCAGGTATTGCTTTATTTGTGCACACAGTTACTGATATAAAACTCTTTCTGTTGCATCAACTGTGTTTTCTTTATCTCGATGTTCCAATTTTTGTATCGTTTTAATCTGCATTTATATGTGTAGGCTAGTATCTGCATATTATCAAAAGCCGTATTTCAAACTAGGAGACAGGACACACAATTAAAGGCAAGAAGGACAATGGGAAAGAAACCAACAAAACCTTGGCTGTTGTAGGGAAGGTGGTGCATACACAAGGGTCACCTTTGGTTTTTATTTACCACACTATATATGGATTCTTAATCCTTTAAGATGAGTTACTTCTGGGTAGTAACTCTCTTGGACCTATGACATATACTTTCAGCTGACGAAAGTAGTCCACAAACATACAGAAAAAAAATGAGAAAAGGAAAGCAAATGTGTCCATTGCTCCAAGGATATTCAACTAAGGTATGGAGGTGATGTCATAATTTGAATTTATGCCCAAGATTAGAAATATTACAACACAAAGTTGTGAGTTAGCACTTGCCACAGAAACAGGACTCAGAGTTGATGAAGGTCTGTATCAGGGCTTTCCTATTTCAAAGTTAAAACTGCTTTAATTTAGTGCAGGGTTTGGGCTTCCTGCTCACTTCACCCCATTTTCAGTAAGCTTTTAAATTCAACAATGTAACAAAATGAAACCAAATCTTAAAATTTGCATAATAGACATGATTTGCTGTTTGACATTATTGATGTTTGCTGATCTCCCTCATCATACTCAAATCATGGTTTAATCTCGGATCAGCTAGTAAATGCCAAGGCAATTGGCAACTTTTCATTGAGAAAAGGTAAAAAAGTATAAAAACAGGCTTTATTTTAATTTAAAATATACTAAGTTTTATGGAATATCAACAAGTATCCCCAGCAGAGTTGATGACAGAGAGCAGAGGGGATTTCACAGCTGTAGTCTTCCTGCTCTAGTCATGAATGGTTGAACACTTAACAGACAGTTCACCAGGCTCACTGCTCTGCCCAGGGAACCCTATTTTTTCTGCTGCCTGCAAGAGGCAGCCCAAGAAGATGAGACAAGTCAATCTAGACAGACAGTAAACCAATAGAATATGGTCATCATTTATTCAGTATGCAGAGAGAATACATTTATCTGCAAAAAAGTATGTGTGTTGTTTTTTTTATATTAATTCGTGATAGACACATCTGGTTTGATAAGTATAAGGAAAGTCATCCTTTCACTCTGTTTAATAAAACATCAAGAAACAACATGTTCTTGATAACATAAAGACACTCACTTGGTAGTATGGTAATAACTTTTTAGATGGAAGGACTGCACAATGTGTCTGTAAACAAATTTGAAAAGTAAGTTTACTGCTGTAATGTTTGTTGGCTTTACAAAGCATTTACAAAGTAGAATTTGTAAGTGTGCTTAACTTTTTAAAACTTCCTAAATAAAGAAAAAGTAAACTATAAAACAAGCAGATGTTTACTGTAAGCTTTAAAAACTATTTATTCAGCTGGTATTTGTGCCTTAAGTTCAAGTATCAGTATTAGAAGACTGGAATAAAACAGAAGCCTTTAATACAGTTCATTATTCTAGAAAGCTGAGACTAACTAATCTTTCCTCCCACTGGCCCCCAAGCACGTCTCTCAACTGGTGAACTCTCTGTTCCTAAAGCCCCCTAATACACTTTTTATTTCTGATGTCACTTTCCCACCCTTCAAGGCATATGAGGTGGCATGTATCATTTCACTAAAATAAACTTTATTTCTGCTGATGCCTTTTGGTATTGGAAAGTACTTAAAGATATTTTAGTTAATATAATAAAAAGACTGTATTTAGTGTTCTTCCTGTGATTTCAGTTTGTTGCCATGCAGGGAACAGATAGCGTTTGTAGCTGTTAAAGTCAGGCTTCTTTCTTTACAAGTGATGTACTAGAAAATATTATGAAAAAAATATGTATTCACTTTCTTTTATGAAAGGCATATCCATAAGCTTAGAGCATTTTAAAACAGCAAAGTCTTTCAAATACAGTGAAGAGGAATTAAAGTCTATATGTCAATGAACTTATCTTGGTTTTACTACAGTGTTGCAAAAATAGTGCATTTTCTTCTGTGTCATTGATTCCTTAGCATTTGTCCTATGAATCTTAATTTCTTTTAAAGTCACTTTAGCACCAACAGAATTGTATGACAACACATATGCCAGGAATATCTTGCCAAATTTAAAAGTCATTTTTTTGTAACCAGTTTCTTGGTGGAATTATAAAAAAAATAATCATACTGAGACAACAAGGCAGACCTAAATAATTGGCAGGCCAACCGCTTGTTTTGGCAAAGTCAATAACAAAAACCTCATCATAATTTCTTCTACAGGTTTTTTCAACTAAGCTGGGCCTTCAGTAGAATTATGCCATGCTAGGATGTCTCTCTATACAGTTTACAAACTCAGGAAAATCAGACATCTGAACAGATGAAGATGGAAACTGTTTACTGTAGCCTTTGCCAGTTGCCAAGTTGATACTTACCAGCAAATACCTATTATTGTCTGAAAAGGGTCAAATTACTTTTGATATGATGGCAACAGCTGATGCAAGACGTTGTTGTCTTCTACAGCTAAATAAGTTGAATATGAGTGGACTTGACAGCATGTATTATGAAACGCATTATGGTCTGGAGACCGGGTGTCGCCCTAACAACCAGACGATATTTCCTTAATTAAGTATCATTTTTTCCCTACGTGATCACAAGAGGATTCTGCAAACTCTAGTGAATTAATGGTCTGGCAAATGCATGTAATTCTCTGCTCTAGGTAACTGTCAGCTTCAAACATGTTAAGCTGTCTTAGGAAAGCTGCAAATACTTGATTTGTTTTTCTCAACTTCTTTTCCTAGCATATTAAACGATATATGTTTAGGGACTACAATATATGTATTTCCTATTTAAAAATAATATGTTTACTGTCTCTGAGCAATTTTTTTGTCCTTGATATATTTTTGCTCCAGTCCATATTTTTTTAAATAGTTTATTTGCAAAACCTGTCTTGCTTACTTATTTACTGAAAGACATTTGCTATCAGATTTTTCCACTGTGTGCCTGGCATTTATGTTTGCTACACTAAATCATAAGACTTCCTTCACTGCTGCCCCTTCTTCATTTCCAGGTTCCTGAATTTATACACAGGAATAGCTATCAGTCTGTCACATCTGTAATCACAGCAAGTTCCTCCAACCATACCTTTGCAATAAACGTGTTTGCAAGGAAAGCTAGGTATTTTAAGGCTTTGGAACATCCTAAATTAATTGCAGCCACTACTGCTGGCAGCACAGGGCTGCATGAAGCTGTGGTGCAGATGTGACTTTCTGCTTATCAATGACCCGTCGCAAGTGGGAGCACACCTTGTCTGTCACAGAAAGCCCTGAGGCAATTGTCCATCGCTAAAGCCAAAGAAGAAAACTGCTCGTAGAGGGAATGGAGAGCTGTTTATCAGTTGATGAATTTGTTTTGAGTGTTTATGGTTGGGTACAGTAAAAACGCTGTTTTGAGGTGTGGACCATTCCAACCATAAAGCTTATGATTTCTTACTATAATGAAAAAGCGCAGGTGGATGTCCAAACCCCAAGACCGTGTCTGGCTGCATGCTCCTCTTGCATGGATTATTAGAAGTTCATTTTCCTTGGGCATGGTGCTACTTCAGACTCCTGCACTGAATTGCTATGCAGGGACTGTTGAATAGGTGTGCCCCACAGTTTTGCTTTCAGACTCTTTCAGCAAAAGGGTATTTTTTTTTAAGCAAAAAGAGAGCAGCAGCATGAAAGAGAAGAATGTCATGTAATGAAGAAAGAAGGGGTTTTAAAATAAAATGTTAACCCTACTATGCTGGCAGAAATTTTGTTGTGAAAGTTTGTGGCTATTGTGATTTGTAAGGACCGATGCCAACAAAGGAGAAGGTTAGCACTGTGATAGTTCATTATAATAAGTTAATCTATGGGTTAATCTATATATCTCTGTAAACCAAATTAGTATAGCCAAGAAAGAGGCAAAAGTGTTCTTGAGCATTGCAGGTTTGATACTTGCACACTAGTCAGTTTGTTTGATGAGTCTTTGTTTGGAATCATGACAGTACACAAATATACATATGCACAAAGTAGAGCTATTATTTCATATGAAGAAATATCTGGAAATACCTCCTTATTTCACTATCTGCAAGAACAAGAGCAGACCGCTCTTTTTCTGACTGACTTTCTCTAACCAACACAAGAAGTAGCTCTTTACATCATAGAACTGAAGAGAATCAACACTTCACTAAGGCTTGAGGTTACCAACATGGGACCTTGGGGAGTGGGAGAGCAAAAACCAAAGAATATGAATGGCAAAGAAGCTTTTTCCAAAGCTCCTCTGTCATGTCTTTTGTTTCATTTCTGTTCAAAGTCTTGTTCTTGCTTTAGTTAGTATGCTAATTATTATTAATGTCTTTGTTTTTCATGCGGAGAAGAAAAATGCTTTTAAATGCTGTGTATGTGTTTTAAATGGGTGTCACTACCAAACTCACTGTCAATAGCTAGTCTTACTTAATCAGCTATAAAATGTCATGAGTAAGAGTTCTTAATTGAGACTGGAAAAATCCAAGATAATTACCAGAATAGTTTGAAGAACTCGCAGACTGAAGGTTTTAGAAGTCAGAGAAAATTGGGGACATATGTCTTCTGTCTGTAATATTGTTCTGTATAGGATATGGAAAAATAGAAATGACAGGCATTTTGCAATGTACAGTAGCATTCATCATAGAAAGAACATATGCATTTGTTTGTCAGAAGCAATGAAGTAAAAAATGACACTTAATTGGAACTGACATAAAATGGCCTCATTAGTAGTACAAATAATATATGTGCATAGCTTGGTTGTCAATAGGAACAAAACATACTTCCTCTGACAAATGTATTAGTCTCTTTTAAGATGCATGTTAAGTTTTCACCCAGGTTCACTCATTTAGAGAATGCTGTTGGTTTTTTTTTAAGTGGAATGTTGAAGTGTAAATGATGTGTGTTTGTAGGGTGCTGTGATAACACCAACAATGGACCACACTATGTCAATGCAGCCAGCAAGCATGATGGGCCCTCTGACCCAACAGATGAACCACCTTTCCTTGGGCACAACAGGAACGGTAAGATCATAGATTATACTATTTACTTCCTATATTGCAAAACATTTATTGCTTACTGAGTTTCTTTAAGTAATTTATTTCTCTTGAGTTTTCAGTGCTTCACCTTTTTGCAGTTTAATGCTGCTGTGGTTTATTTTGTATTTTCTCCTTGCCCAGAGATGTCTGGCCCTGACCGGGCAAACATATCAAAGTGCATTTCATCATGACCCAAACATGATGCACTACACAGACAATATCCTCATATTGCTACATCACACAAACATGTATCTACAGATATGTTTCTAAAACCATCGTACAGTCAGCATGAGGTATTATAGAATAGAAATGACAAAGTAGTGTGAGTATAAAACAGTAGGTCAACAAAACCTGCTCTGTACTTAGTGGGAATTATCTGTACTAATTCTCATGTAAATATGGAAGTACTCTATCAATTTGGTTTTTAATCAGGATTTGTTTGCTTGTCAATCTAGCAAGTTTAATACCACTGGGAAATGGGAGTTCTGTCTTTGTGGTAGGATCCAGTGCTCACTTCTAACCCATAGCAGCCAGCTATACCTAGTTTGCTTCAGGCTCAGAAATGTGATTTTGGGTCAAAGTCAGCTGTGTTTCCAGTGTATTATATTTAAATATGCATATTTCAACAATTATTCTCTCTTTAAGCTATGGAAGTCAGACTCGATTAACTCTCCCAGAGTTAGAGAAAGACAAAAAATACTCATAATAAAAATTATTAAAACTCTCTGAAACATTCTTAAAATACAATAGCTTATACACAATACATGGTGGTTCGATATACAAATGTGTGCACGCTGCATGTATATGTTTATGTATATTTTTACCAAAATGCAGGCATAAATATTACACGTATATGTTTTTAGCACATGTGTGTTTTATGTAATAATTACATGAAAGAGCCATTATGCATTTAGAAATATTTTTTTTTATTTCACTACTGTGCTACTTGGTACTAATCTATAGGAACACACTTTTCCAACTTCAGTTTTTGAGGGTTTTTTTAAATTGAATTAGGTTCTGAATGAAGTTGCATCCTTACAAAGTTATTTAACTCACTGTATTGGGTCCTGTCATCCTCCTCTCTTCGTCTCCTTTTTTCCTATCTATCAAATTTAATTCTAACTCTAGTGTCTTTTCCCCTTTAAAAAAAAAGCAATACAAGTTATTGAGATCTGAGATTTCTGTATTTATTTCTGAGGAAACTTGAATATGATGGTTCATTGTTTATTCCTGTTATTTTAAATGTTTCATTCAACAATCAAAAGAAGTAGGAATTGACAAGACAAGGAAATGGAAAATAAATTCTGGTTGTGCTGCTGGGCAGCTCTTATGAATCTTTCCTCTCTGTCATTTTCATTTCCATGACTCCTACAGACATTGTCTTCTGCATGTATTTTCTCGCAATCTTCATGTAAACTAGAAAATTCCCAGCTAATGTTCTCTTCTGACTTGAGACCACCATTACAATGCTCATAGAAACAAATCCCTTTGGGGAGGCAGGGGAAGGACTCTGAAAGGTAGTAGGTGATCTTGTGGATGAATTTGTTTTACTGCAACTGAAAGTAAAGAAAATGTTTCCTTCCTTTTCCTATCTCTTTACACAGTCTTAGCTTTCAAGGTCACAGCATTCCCTGACAACTTCTTGAAATACATTCAGAGTTATACCATATAGCTTTATATTTACTATATTTAAAACTCTTAACATTTAAAAACTTGAACAGCAAGAAAGAGTAAATGATTGATGGGTGTTAGAATATCCATAGATTTTTCATAAACCTCAAATTACACTCTTATCACATACAGGATTTGTCTTTGGTAAGAACACAATCGGCACCATATTCTGTTAAAGTCCTCATGCAGGCAGGATAATCATGGAGGTCATCAGGAATTCCTCCTGTCAGGAATTAAAGGGAGAACTTTAGTATTTGGGTTGCCAGTAGCAGTGTTGTTGGATTGAAATTGAATCTTCCTAATGTGTTCTGTTACAGAAAAAAATATGGGGAAAACGGACAACCTGTTTAGAGATACGATTTATTTAGAGATATTTTTACTTCATTTATTCTGAAGTTTGAATTTCAGTCCAGAGAGAGAAGAATTGAAAGCATAAAGCCATGACAAATTGAGCCAAGACCAAAACATGATACTGTGAGTACCTCAGCAGGACTAAGTTTTAAGAGAGATATAAGACATAAACTTTACATTTCTGTTATAAACATATTTTTAAATTTTATCCTTAAAACTGTGCAACAGGGTGCCATAAAGAGCCACCAGCTATCTTTCAAGAAAACAGCCAGATTTTTTTAAGCAAACAAGCCCAAAAGTCACAAATTATTCTACTTTGTGCCAGCTGTAACTCTGTCTCAATATAATTTAAAAGCTTGCAATATGCAAAGCAGTTTTTGTAAAAAACTTTCATACATTGACTTCCTTAGACAAACCATTTTGCTAATGAACATAACATTTTTCAGCAAAAACAGACCTCTGTGGTCACTTAAGTGATAGTTGACTTCAAACCCACTTCCATCCTTGCCTGATTCAGGATGAATGCTGGGTTTCTAAAATATTACTTCAACAGAAAATCTATTCTCTAGTGAGCAAGCCAGAGAAACAGCATAAAGGCCTTTGCATGCCTCATATCTTGTGGGAATTATTCCACCTTTTGATGCTCTCTAGAAGATTAAAATACTCTGTCGAGGCTGGAGCCATTCCAGAGGGGAGACCCTTCACAGAGGAGCACTCTAGCCCTTCGGTGAGGCAAATTACCTGAGTAACAGCAGCCTCTGCCAATTCCTTCCTTAATACCAAAAGTTGGATTTAAGTTTTGATCTCTTAGCCCTGAAGCATACATTAAAACCCCATGGGAATTTGAGGTCCAGCTGCCTCCATCCCTGACTGCAATTGATTATTTAGTTAGGGGGGCATTTCTGGCTAAATGCTGGCAGGGCTCACTTCCAGCTGGGAGCATCCATTTCAACAGCCAAAATAGAGCACTTTTCCTACAGCTTCACTCACAGCCAGCTACCTTCCCCTAGTGCTATGGGAAGCCTTCAGTTACTGGCCTCAAAAAGCACAAAGAATTTTGTTTAGGAAACCATTTGGCATTAATAGGAAGAAAAAGTTTTCTTTCTTTCCAAAACCCACAAAGAATACATTTTATTTTAATTATTATTATTAGCATTTTTATTTCTTAGCTATCATTGAATTGTCTGCATAAAATCAGACATCTCTGCTATGCTAAGCACTCCTCTAGTCAGTAGGATGCACTAAGGCTATCAAGATGCCAGGCCAAGTGAAAAGCTGAAAAGCAATCTTTAGTTTATCTCACTGCACACCTCACAAAAACATACAGCTGCAGCAAATATTCCAGCCCAAAGGCTGGTACAGAGCACAGGGGGAAGAGACGAGGTAATGGTCTGCAGTTTGTGGCAACTTAACCTTGTGTTCATGTGCTGTGAGAGAATTTCATATAGCACTTGTATCTCCCAGTTTCTGTGCTTTGTGCTTCATCCACCAAAAACATAATTCCTTTCTGCTGTATGAAAATCAGTTTGATTTCTGCCAGTGAAAATACAGTTTACGTTACTGATTAGTTGAGAGGCAAGTGTGCTGCTCCGATCACCACCCCAAATCTGCCTGAAATTTGGAGTTAAGCAGAGGACCTGCCAGAGGGGCAATTTCTGCCATATGTATATGTATTTTTCATACATCACCTCTTCTCAAAAAAAGCAGAAAGCATTTATATGAGTGCACTGACTGTGGGCAAATATGTAAAGAAAATCAAAGTTTAAATTATGTCGAGATTACAGCAAAAAGGTGATAACTCTGAATATTCTGATAAAGGCTGACAACCCAGCTTCAGCTCCTACAATTGTATTAAAAGGAAATTTTAATGCCAGGAGGCATAATGTGAATGCAGACAACTGGTTTTAACCTTGAAAATTTTCTTTTGTTTACTAGTTTATTATTATTTACTACAGTAAATCTTATTTTTCCTATGTAATATTCATCTACAGTTAGGTCTACTGTTAAAAAAGGTACCATAGAGGGAAAATAGAGTGAGTCTGTAAGACTAGCATTGAAAGAGCAGCATTAGTATGTATTTAATAATGTATGGAGGCTGGAATTATTCCATCATCAGCCTGTCATTCAAAATGTTTCTGATACAGCCATTGATCTGACATCTGTTTTGTGGTTTAATAAAGTTGTGATTGATGCCTGAGTGGATATAATACAAAAACCTTCAGAAATATGAAAACTGAACCTGATCACTGCTTTCAAACCCTGTTACTCTGCTCCCTTTTATTGCAGCACTTCCAGGTTTGGCCATCACCAGCAATAATCCACCTCCTCAGTAGGAAGAAGATTTGCTCTATTCTTTTTCCTCTGCTGCTTGTTCCTGAAGGAAGTTTTCTGTTCTGCACTTTCTTGGTTCAGGTTTCTCTCCCCTCCTCGCTGCTAGCATCCATTTCAGATATCACTTGGGTTCCAGTTTCATCCCATAGATTGAGGTAGCCTTTGTTAGTCCTTGTTGGCAGAGGGGTAATTCCAGCTTTTTTTCTCTCTTTTGGAACTCCCTTAGCATAGGCTTGTTTCATCTTAAACCTTTGAGGCCCACACCAATAGGTGAGTAGTAGCCAGGTTCTTTTTTACTGAAACTGCTAGCTCAACTCTGCTCTTTAATTGTTCTTCACACTTGCAGACGGTTCACTCAGCTTTCAGTTTCTAATTTAGAAACATAATGGGCAGCTTACAAAATAAGATCTTCATTGCATTATTTAAACAAAAAAAAAAATCTTTCGTTCTTCTGGTTACCTCTGTATTAAAAATGCAGTCAGGTAGAAGAACTGCATTGAAGTAACGTGGGATTCTGTTGAAACTGCAAACCACCCTAACTCAGCTTTCCTGTTTTATAGTATCACCAAAAATCTCTCAAAGGAATAACAGACTTGTTATGCGGGTACATCAGTCTTATCTTTCATTTTGTTAGTTCTTTTTGTTGCCAGCAGAGCTTGATGATATCTCCAGAACCCTTCAATGGAACAACAAGCTTGTTATAAGTATTTTATCTTTTATTTCCTTTGGATACTCCATGGTCACTGGTGGTTTAAAATGTCACCTAAAGGCTGCAGCAGAATAACTGCTTTGTTAGATAGGGTTGTTTTTTTTTCCTGTTTAATCTGCAATTCTATTTGCACATACTACGGCTACATGGAGCTGAAACATCATCACATTCCCCTGGTGTTCAGATCCTTGTTACAAAAAGCATTCTCTGTTATTCTAATTGTATGTTGCAAGGTCCCCAGAGAGTTACAGGAGCAAAGTTTCTTTGCAGTCTTGTGCCTTTCATGTTATCAGGTGTTAATCTTAAAGCTCTTTTATTTTATTTATTGATTGACTGTTTCAGTTACTGTTTGTGTGGAAAATATAGGACTGAACCCATTGCAAATGAAATTAGCACATTTCAGACTGAAACTAAGATCATCCTTGTCCATTTACCCAGCCAAAATCCAGGGCAAATGGAAGTGATTAACAGTATTGAGCTGTCTGGTGCAGAAGATCCATTTAAGAAGAAATTATTCTAGTTGGAAAGGAGAACAGCATAAGCTCTGTTGAGATATATGAAAAAACTAAAACAAAACAGAAAAACACCTCCTGCACCCTCCTTCCCAAATAGCCTCTTGAAAGGCAGCTCCAATTTGCCTGATACATAATTTGAGATAAAGAAGGGGGCAACTGAAAAACACCAAATTCCAAGCAGTCAACAAGGAACAAATAACTTTTTGATGAAGCATTTAATCAATTTTCAGAATTCACTGCCACTAAATATTATTGAGACAAATAGGTTAGCAATCAATTCAACATTTCTATAAGGAAACATTTGCAAGTGCAAAAGCTGGGTGGAAAAATTCTTAATTTGAAAGTATATAGTTCAAACACCTGGTAGGGTGAAGAAGGAAAGATGTGATCTTTTCTCTTTTTGGACCATTTTTAGCCCAAAAAGCCAACGGTATCCTGGGCTGCATCAAAAGAAGTGTGACTAGCAGGTTGAGGGAGGTGATTCTGCCCCTCTACTCTGCTCTTATGAGATCCCATCTGGAGTACTGTGGCCAGTTATGGAGTCCCCAACATAAGAAGGACATGGATCTGTTGGAGTGTCCAAACAAGAACCACAAAGTTGATCAGAGGGCTGGAGCACCTCTCCTGTGAAGACAGGCTGAGACAGTTGGGGTTGTTCAACCTGGAGAAGAGAAGGCTCCAGGGAGACCTTATAGCAGCCTTCCAGTACCTGAAGGAGGCCTACAGGACAGCTGGAGAGGGACTTTGTATGAGGGCATGGAGTGACAGGACAAGGGGAAATGGTTTCAAACTAAAATAGGGTAGATTTAGATTGGATATTAGGAGGAAATTCTTTGCTGTGAGGATGGTGAGATACTGGAACAAGTTGCCCAGAGGAGTTGTGGCTGCCCCCTCCCTGGAAGTGTTCAAGGCCAAGTTGGATGGGGCTTTGAGCTACCTGGTCTGGTGGGAGGTGTCCCTGCCCATGTCAGGGGGGTGGAACTGGATGATCTTTAAGGTCCCTTCCAACCCAAACCATTTTATGGTTCTATGATTCTTTAAGTCCCACTGACTCTTGTGAGAACTGGGCTGATCAGCCTTCATATAGAGGAGACTCTTTCTAACCAGCTGTCTCAGGATGTGTCTCAGAGTCTATGTTTGACCATAGCTGTGGTTAGATGGTATTTTGGAATTAATAGAGTTCATAAAATCCCAATTCTCTAGTGCTCCCCCTTCTTTTCTGAACTCAGCTTTACTTTCCTACCATGTTTTGGTAGTGGTTTACTGTTCACCTTTATGTGCAAGTGTGCCTTCCTTCAAAGGCAGAAAAGGGGAATGCAAGAGGAGAAATAACACAGATGAAGGGAATTCCAAAAAGCACCAACAGGTGCCTTTCTTGAAGGCTCCTTGCCTCTCTTTAAGGTATCAGCTACTGACTTACAGTGACATTATCCCAAACTCCCTTTCAGAGAAGGGCTCAAACTGATTATCGTGATAGAAAGTTAAATCAACACAAAGCAACAGTGATGGATCAGCAAAGCAAAAGGTATCAGCCAAAAGAGCCATAACTAATAGAAATTAATCTTCATCATCAGACAAATGTCATTCATCGAAGTAATTTGCAGATGACTTCAAATATCTGTGAACCATAGTATTTAGAGGCTTGTTTCTCCAGTATTTTCTTACATATGGCTGCTGCAATTCTATTTTGTGATTTCTAGAAGTGCTGCCTTGTGAAACTTTCAAGGACAATTGTAATGTAGTTCAAAGCCATGTCTTCCAAAGCATGTTATTTAGTGATAGACATGCACTGCTTATAAAAGGATCTTTTTTATTTTGCAATAGTGAAGGGAAACTGAATGTCACAAAACCTTTAGAATCTGGCAGATAGCAAGTGGTCTGCAGCATACTCCCTCTCAAAGGCTCACCTTTAGTCATACTGCCAGAAATTTTTGTTCGTATGTCTGCTCAACATGAAGCAAGAATGTGAACTCATTTTGCTAGCTATTAGTAGATTATTCCCCTAAAAACACTGACTGGTAAGAGGAAAAAAAGCGAATAAAACATGCATGTTCATGTGAAATTGTGTTGATGCCACAAATAATAGGGCAGGTTTTGAGGGAAGATTGGTTTACTTTGATTTGGTTTTAGTTATGTATGTAAGATTTAAATGAAAGAGGCTCTGTATTTAACAGACAGGGAATTAGAAAAGAGGATCAAATAATAGGTTAAAAAGAGCTGAAAATAATTCTATGTTTGAAACATCCTGCCACACCTACAAGTGACACTCTCAATAAAGGGTGGAAAACAAAAGTATTCTAAATGTCAGGTCTGTCATCTGTATTTTCCTGATGTGTTTCTCTTTTGTAAATGTGTTTTCAATTTAGTTATCAAGAACGTAACTCTTTGCCTTAGTATAATAAAACTTGTTTCTATTGTCCTGCCTGTGTTTAAAGTAGACTCAGGTGATTCTGCAGAAATTATGAATATGGCTTTCCAGAGAAGTAATGCATCTGAATTACCAGTGATGCAGGCAAGCTCTGTGGGGCCTCTGTAATCCAAGACAAGTTCAAGGATCTTAGAGAGGTGAGGGGATTTTTGCCAAACTGTGATCATGTGAAAAGCAAGAAGTGTCTTCCAGAGGTGGTGCTTCCACAGCTCTTCTCTGCCAAGAGCTGGGAGACAGTCCTGCGGTCACGTCTCCACACGCTACAAGTGCATGACAACTGTTAAGCACAACAAGAAGTCCCAAAATCCTCAAAGGGGCTGCATCCTCAATGGAAAAGAACAACATGATAAATTACATGGAAGAATGACTAGTTTCTGCTAAGCAGTTGCAGTCCTTTACACAATATCAATTCTGTGTAAGGTGAGGTACTTGAATTATGTCAACTTCAATCACAGATGTTGTAAACTTTAGCTGAAGGAAAAGGGCAAGAGTAGCTTATAACACAATGTAGGTACCTGTAGGGCATCCATGGAAAGAAGAAGATGGTTTTAATGGTGCTAACTATAAATAAGGAGCTGAAAATAAAATAGGGAAAGCGTAATTTGAATATCTTGCAAAAATTGCTAATATATTAAGAGCTAGGCTAGTGTTTGAAATGGATCAGGGAAATTGGGACATCTAGAACTCAACTGGGCCAAACACCTTCAAATCCACAGGAAGGACTTTCAGATGTTGACACAGAAACAGAGCAATGGTCTAACAGCCTTTTTTCATCTCTAACCTCTGTTTTTCATTACAAAGAAACATTGTTATTTCAATTCAAAGCAAGTAATAATAATTTAATTTTTATTTTCTATTAATTTAAGTACTGAGAATTCAGGAAATTATAAAACTTTTAAAAATGTTTACTGTGCATGATGAACCAAGACTCAGAAAAGAGCTGTACATCAAAATAACATTTTATTTTCAATGTCTGAAGTATACACAAAGAGTAAACATATTTGTGTACAAATACCTAAAGAGCGGGTGTCAAAAGAATGGAGCCAGGCTCTTTTTGGTGATGCCAACGAGTAGAACAAGAGGCAATGTGCAGAAACTGTGCACAGGAAGTTCCACCTGAACATGAGGAAGAACTTCTTTACTGTGTAAGTTCCTGCACACTGGAACAGGTTGCCCAGAGAGGTTGTGGTGTCTCCCTCACCGGAGATATTCAAGAACCGTCTGGATGCAATCCCATGCCGTGTGCTCTAGGATGACCCTGCATGGGCAGGGAGGCTGGACCAGATGACCCACTGTGGTCCCTTCCAACCTTAACGATTCTGTGATATGTTGAAAGTGACCATTCACAGTATTCACTTTAGAAAAAAAAATTTGGGACCAAGAGTTAAGACTGACTGATTTCAACGTGTTACATGGATTAGTATGTATACTGCTTGCTTTTGGGTTTTTTTCAATGAGATGGATACATTTTGTTAAGCAAAATGTTTCTGCTCTGAGCAGCAACATTTGAATTATATTCCCAGTGTTTTCTCATAGGGAAAACTTCACTTTCAGGGCCACTGGGACTTCACAGGGACACTAGATTATAGATGCTGCAGTGTTTCTGAAGGTTACACATTGCCGCATTATTGAACAGATATACAAGGCAGTTGAATGTGAGTTCAGTAATTTTCATATTTTAATCACAGTGACAGAAATAACATAACCTGTGTGTTGGGCAAAGGCCTGGACTTGCAGTTGCTCGCAAAAATAATATTCCATGGAATTTCACTGGCTTTCCCTGTAGCATATCCCACTGAACTTCAGTGCGCAGTGCATTTCGCAGTTAATCTACATGGTTTATCAGCTGATTGGCAAGCTGGTAGCCCAAAGGTTTTAAACTTCCTCTAAGACAAAGTGCCAGTGCTTTTGAGGTATCTTTCTTATTTTAATACAGAAAGAGCAGCCTGTTCAGGGTTCACTCATTTGTGAAGCCAGATTAAATGAAGGAGCTAAAGGTATAGTCTTAATACACTGTGTAAGACACTGGAATCCTGTATATACAATGATTCCAGCCTGAAGTTCTCAAAAAAGTGTAGGCTTTGTTCAAATGATTTACAATTCCATAGGGAGCTGCTGATGGCGATAACCTCTGTGCCCTCAGATGGTATTTTGTTATTTGTGAGTTATGGGTGATTCTGTGTCAGTGCTATGGCGCTGTAGAAACCTCTTGCTCCTAAAAGGCTCAATTTAGGAGTAGAGTTGTGCTATAACTAATATTTACTATGAAACAGCTCAGTCAGCGTATTTCATTAAACTGTAACAAGGGGGTTGAGAGCAGCTGCATTGAGTGAATTTGGGAGTTTGCTGAATTGAGTTGTTTTTCTAGCAAGGTAAATGAACTGTTGAACACTGCAGATTTCTACTGTGTGGCAGATGAGAGCTACACCGTGTCGGGATCAGTCCAGGGAGCAATTGTATCTCAGAGAGTCACATCCTTTTCCAGTCACACAGAGACTGCTCTATCCTTTGGGATTTGTTAGGGCTTTTGAATATGATGGGCACACCCATATGCTTCTTATTTTGCCTTTTTAATTTTAATACAGCAAACAGCCAGTTTCTTAAAAGTTTGGTATCTAAATGTCCAAATCATTGTACATTCACCAGCCTCAATTCCCTGTTTCCCTGTGCTGAGTGTGTTTCTCTTGCAGGGATTTCCCTCAAATCAGTATAATGTTTCTGTTATGCAGACTGATTTCACTGATGCAAAAACTTCATTCTGTTTGTGTTCTCTGGCCTGCCAACCACTGTTGTACACAGGATTTACAGCGTAGACCAAAGATGTTATAATTTCCAAACTGCTTTATTTTTTTTTCCCAGCCGCTAAGACACCTGACTGTTCCCTTCCTCCCATACTGGTTGCCCTGATTCTGCTCTGCTGCCAACCCTTCCCACCTAAAACAACTGCACTGGGCTAAAAACTGGCTTCTATTTGTTTGGGTTTTTTTCCAATGATCGTTTTTGTCGGTGCTTGATCGGAGTGGCAAAAATATAATAACAAGATAAAGTGCCTATTAGGTTATTCCCACAGATGATCTTGCCTAGTCTATCCACAGAATCCAAATTGGTACTCAAATTTTTAGTAGCCAAAGGTAATTTTCTAGCAAAAACTATTTTGCTGCCTTTCTTTTAATGTGCAGGTTCTCCTAACTAGCTGTTAGTTGGGCTGATTTTCTGTGAACATAACAGACTTTACACAAAAACTTTAATTTTCTGGTAATAAATGCATGCTTCATCAGGGTGGCCATAATTTGATTCACTGTTTTTTATTTTAATTGAGGCTTTCTACTTGATGTAAGATAAAGGATATCTTTTTTTCATTTACACTTTCTAGAAAATTAACACAAATTTTATTAATAAGTAGACAATAATATAAGTAGCAACAGCTTCAAATTTCATTGATGTGTTATGGGATGTAGGGAAATAGTAGAAACAAATTCCATTTGGTGTATACTGACTGAATAAGGAGTTTTCCTTATTGTATTTGTATAGTTTGTGCCTGAACTATTGAGAGCAGAAATTTATATCCTTTGTTTAAAACTGGGATATAACAGAGTTGGAAATCGGAAACTGATTGATGGAAAGATTTTAAGTAATTAACCTGCAACAGAAGACAAAGAAAAAAATTATACATTTCAAGGCTTATAAATCCACTTTTTCTTTTCATTAATTTTCATACAGATGTCATAAGCAGCTTATTTTCTTGTATTTCAAAAGGGAAAAGTATGGTTTAAGTATCACAGCATCATCTTGAGATTATTTTTGATATTAGGATTTTTCTTTATTGCATACACTATTGGATATGTGTTCCAAGGAATTATAATATATGATTGCAATTTACAAGTTTGGCACAGAAGTGTAAAAGATTAGTGTTTATGGCCTGTAATTACTCCATCGAGATCTTTGCAGGCACCGTTAGGGCCATTGCAAACTAAGAAACTGAATCAGTTACTGTTAGTTTGAAGCACTTCTTTTTTAGGTAGTTCAGTCAGTTTATGTAGCTGTGGAGTTTCTGTGGAAAGATTTAACTCCATCTGCACATATCATGGAGATTTCTTCTTGTACCCAAAGTACAAATGATACAGGAGGGAACCTATAGCATTTGTATTCTTCCCAAACACAACAGGACTCCAGCTTTTTGAGAGAAACCCTGAGGTAGTAAACAACTGAGAAATAGCAATAGCAGCACCTATATTGCCTCTTACCTTCTCAAAGTGTTTTAAAAACATTAATTAGATCTTACAGCTCCACTTAAATAAATAAGCAAATTAATGCTAGAAATTCAAAATTAATTAAGCCTATTACAAGCCCAAGGATGGCTCAGCTGTACCACTAATGCAAGCAGGACATTTGAGGCAAAACCCAGACTCTTGGATGTGATGTACTGCCATTGAGATGGTTCCCATCATTGCAGCTGAGCTAATTGGCCCCTTCTTCCCAGCAAGAGAAGAGTAGATTTTACCAATTCTGGTTAGATTTTACTTTACTCCTTACCTCTTCAATGTGCCTAGCATTGAAACCTATTTTCTTCTCACCGAATAATCTGTAATAATCTGTGCTTTATAATAATAATGAAAAAGATTGTAAACTAGAAGTTTGCAGTCAACTCAATGCTCTAAATTCCCAGGCCAAAATATATCACATCAAATACATTTTGTCACTTATATTTCCTTGAGTTCACTAGCAGTATGGACAGCTGTGTCTTGGTGGTTGTATTCAATGTTTTAATCTCACTCTGTTTTCATCTTAACGCTCTGTGTAGTCTTTCTCATGATCCCTCACAACAGGCAAAAAGTTCCAGTCCTGAGGCTAGGATGACAGTTAAGCAGATGCTGTTTCAGTTCACAATTACAATTCCTTCAAGGCTATTAGGAGATATTACAGCTGGACAGGCTAGCAGACCACCCTCCTGCACCCTCCACGTCCTAAGATTAAATTCATCTTCCCTGACATCAGTCACTAAGGGGAGGGTATCTGCAAATGCCCTTATTCAGCTTCAGGAATAGCCAGTTTTACACTTCCTAAATGTTAACTCTGCTAATTTGTATTTTAGGAGTGAGGCTTAGGAGTTCGGTATAGCACTTCTATGTCAGCAGCAATCCTTCTTTATGAGGTGAATCATACAAAGCCCTGTGGTTTAAAAGGTGTTGATATAAATTTATTTGATGGGAAAATGGCCACTTTGTCATCTCTGTCATACTCTTGGAATAGAAAATCTGTCGTGCAGTTAGGACTTTCTCCATTGCAAGTATTTGCACAGCACTTAATCTCTTTTTTCTTTTTTTTTTTTTTGAGTGTAAAAGGAAAGCAGAAAGGGAACATTTTGCAGATCCATGAGCGCCAGTGCAAAATGAAGATGTCTGAGCTTTCCAGTCAGTCCCTTTGCCAAAGCCAGAAGTGTATCAAAGAACCAGAAAGAACAATCTGGCCTAGAAATAGACACTGTGCAAGATCCTCCTGAGAAGAACAATTCTCTGACTGGGCTGTGGCATTTAGAAGAGGCCAGGCTGTTTTCCCCCATCCTGCTTACTTGCCTGTACAGGCTCAGGTGTGCTCGTGGAGCATTTGTTCCTTTTCGCATGAGTTGAGCAGGGGGATCAGGAAAGTTCACTGAAAACTCCTGTTAGGGCCTGTGTAGAATTTTTTGATGATTGAATTTCAGTTTGATAGCTGTAGACGGGCTTTACCAGCTGTGGTTCTTACTTTTTTCCCACACTGTATGTGGCATCCATGCCTTGTCACCAATGACATTTAGAGAATACGTTCTCTCAGCGTTGCCTTCTGAAAGGAAGGGTTGGAAATACTTTTCAAGTTCACAGTCCCAGTGTTTCTTGTGACTATTCTTTTAAAGCAGGTAGGGGAAAGTGTTACAGCCTTTTCTTCTGTTCTGGATGGATCTATCTGAGCATACTCCATTATCTGTGAAGAAGCAGTGATGTCTCATAGAGGAAAGCCAGATGCCTTAGTGAAGATTTGGGAGAGTTCACAAGACTGTCTTTCCTGCTGGCCTTATCATTTGTTATAGTTATGCCGCCATTGACAGTAATATTTCATTAATCTGTCACATGGAATTCCATTTGAGAGGATGTAGAATGTTGGAATTTTTGTCAGTTTTAATGCTAAGCAGTGATTTATAATTGTGAAATTTATGTATTATTAAAAGTATGTCTACAGCTCTTACTGTACGTTATGATGCATTCAGATGATCTTGTCCTCTCTTAGAACACCCATCTCTAAGCTCTATTCATTTCATTTGCCATTTGGAGTATGTATCTTACGGCATTTTCAAGCTGTAAATACGCAGCCATTTAAAAAGGAATAAAAAAAAGTCTATAAACTTGGTATTTCAACCAGGTACAATTCTATGCAGTCAGGATTAAACATGTAGAAATTGCATATCGAAACATCTTAGTTGATATTCTAGAGTATCCTTCTGCAAATTCAGCAGTGCATCACTTAGTACCTTTTTTGTTTGATCTCCTCTATGATGAATAGCTCACTAGTCTACATTTCCTTTCCTTCAGTCGAAAAGTTTTTTAAACATAAACCATTGCAAAACTTTCCTTAAAGCCAGTCATGACCAGGACTTTTCTCTTTTCCTTTTTCCCTTTTCCTAGTCTTGCCTTTTCTTATCTTGAATTTGCCTTTGGGCCAAGACTTACCCATGTTTTTGAGCTGGATGCAAAGTTTCACAACCCCTTACTCCCTCAGTCTGCTCCCACCCCCAGGGAAGCACAGCTCAATCTGGTGGTATGGTAGTGCATGTGAGGGACACGATAATACATTGTCTGGATGAGAGCTGACAGTGCTCAAAGAAATATGACAGTACCTCTGCCCTTGATCAGGCTTCCCATTTGAAAGTTTTCATTTTGGTAATTACATCCTTCCCAGATAGTAGCCGTAGTCATTGATCATACTAATATCATTATAACTGATTCCTGTAAGTTACCTTATAAAGACACTTTCTATGGTTTCTTTCCCCCCTATATCTTCTTCCTCTGCAGTCACCGGATAAGGCTTTTTCTGTCTACCCTTCATCTGATTGATTAGAAATGCCACATACTTCCTTTACGTATGGCCTGGTAATATACACATCACATTTCTTCCCTCGGGATCTTAATCAGAACAAGTAATGGCCTTTAGCTTTTCTCATTAGCAAAATGGAAAAGCACCATACCCAATCCATTAGAAATACAGCATTGTAATATGAATTTATAGAAAAAGGGCTGTGTGCCAGTGGACATGGAGTGAGTTTACCTTAAAGGATTTTCAAAAAAAAAAAGCAAACCCAAAACCCTTCACCCTTTCTGTCTGGCAAGCAAACATTTATCACACTTGTCTATCAAGCACTTCACTGCAGCTCCTTAAGTGCTTTTTGGACAGCTCTGTCATATAAAGGGAATTCATATGGAGGAAATATGGGTGTTTGTACATGTATTAATATCTTAGGATCATAGAATCATAGAATGTTTTGGGTTGGAAGGGAGCTGAAAGATCACCTAGTTCCAACACCCCTGCCATGAGCAGGGACACCTCCCACTAGACCAGGTTGCTCAAGGCCCTATCCAAACTGGCCTTTAACCCGATCTTCCCCAATGTTGATTCACTTCATGGATTATCCTCCTCATATTAATCATGTATCAGAATGAGAGAGAGGGGAGGAAGTTGGGAAGATTTTGTTAAGTTTTGCTTTGCTTTTAATTTTTCACAGAATATGCTAACCTGAAAAAAAATGTAACAGCAACAACTGTAATGGCATACTTGTCTGTCAAGCTATCTACCTGAGACTGCTGCTATGCTTTTTTTAGCCCTGTCTAAAACTATTTACAATCAGTGCACTGTGAGTGAGGACAAGACTGATTAAGAAGGTGTTGTTCCCCACTGAAATTAATTGCTTTTCACTTGGCCTGGACTTTATTAGCCCTAAAAAAAATATTAAAATTAATACACCAGCATTTGTGCTTATACTGTCCAGAACTGTAATAGGGTGTTAAAGCACAATCCGTACCGTTTAGTAATTGTATATAATTTGAATGTATATGAGCTGACTCTGTCTCCTTTGGAAAGCCAGCACTGAAGGAATACAAAGAACAGCCTTGGAATGCTGCTATTCTGCCAGCACTAAAACACATCTGTTTTACTGGCCCCTTCAAGCATTGCTAATGTGATTCCTGGGAAAATAAGTACTAAGCATAACTATAAAGCTATATTAAATAATGTCTTATGGCGAACGTGTGCTTGCACTTATTTTTTCAAATACACCTCAGGTTTCCTAGGTCTTAAGTTGCTCACCTGTATAAACTGAGATTGAGAGCTGAAGCATCAAGCTGGCATTCTTGGCTGCTTCACTTACGGTTCATCAGCTGTGCTGATCACACTTCCCCAACAAAACAGAGCATCACAGTACAAGGTAAAGAAAATAGTGCAATGAAATAGTGTGAAAGACCTGCAGTAGTAAAAAATTGAAGACATTCTAAAGAAACCCCTTTAGGACAGTTTAGGGGTGGAATTAGTGATTAGATATCAAAACAGGAAGGCTTAAGGCACGGAGGGATTCTGGATTTTTGAAGTATTGGGTATTTTTTTTCCTCCTTTCATTTTCTATTTTGTTCTTTTGCTATTTTGGGGGTTTGGGGTTTTTTTTAGGTTTTTTTTTTTACTTTTTTATATCTTTCATCTTCCCCTTCCTCCTCTCTCTGTTATTTGGACAAAATGATGACAAACTGAGAGAGGTTTGGTGCAATTTTTACCACAAAGTTTAGGAGTTCAACACTGTAAGCAACCCTTTACATGGTAGACAAGCTCATGACGTGATGATATAGTTCATTCCATCTACCCAGCACCCTGCTAAAAGGCAAGTTTTCTCCCTTGGTTATAGAGCCTTGGAGCTGATGCAGTCTGATGTATCTCAGAGACTCTCCCACAGCTGATAATTGACCTACTTAGGGGCAGACTCGGTAATATTCTTACTCAGTTGCATTCTATCAGTAGGGCATTGACATTAATTTTAAGGGGACCTTTCTCCTGTAATTGCAAGAGTTTGTAGAAAGTAGGAAAAAGTAAGCCCTCAAAAAAATGCTAGCTATTGCCACCTTCCAGAGCCCTGCCATATAAGGAAAGCTAATGATCATGTAAATATATTTAAAGATTTTAACAGACCACTTTGTATGCTGATGAGAAGCAATATTTTGTACAGCATTATTTTAAAACAGTACTTTAAGTGTATTGAAGTTTAGTATTCTCTATTATCCCCACCCTTTCCAAATATGAACACAGCTGATCCTTTTGCCCAAGTTAGATAGAAGAAGAGCTAGCTGAGCAACATCCATGTTTTCTAGTTTGTGGGAAATTAATCTTATGAAATTTTGTTTCATTCTGAATCATCTTTTAAAAACTCAAAACAAAACAGAAAGATTCTGCCATGAGCCAGAAATTCCAAACAAAAATTAATTTTCAGAAACAATGGCTCATGGTATTTCCAATACAAAATATACTCCACAAGGTCTTGACAGCTGCCAACTAGTTTAAACATCCCCCTCGGCTGCTGTTCTGCTCCATGTCAGCTTTCAGGCAGCAGCTGCAAAGCACTCCCCAGATTTCGTGTTCTAGAGCAGTCCTACCATGTCCGATGCTTTGGGCAGGCTTCCAAATCTCCTAATGAGTTGTCTTACAGGTCTGCTTACTGAGGACCAGATTAGTCCTGGGAGCCAAGACAGAAAACCTCAGGAATGTTACTTTGGGCAGGCGACTTGGTGGGGTTGTCCTGGAAGTAAAGTAGGGCACCGGCTTGAAGACTAAACAGGGGCTGCTGTTTCTGGGGTGTGTGGGAAGAGGCGAAGACATTCCAGAGCTTAACCAAGACCGATATAGAAGTGGGGCTCTCAGAGGCTTGCAAACTTCCAACTCAACCACCCCAACTCTGTGTGAGCAGCCTGGAAGCCCCAGATGTGTGCCACGCACACCTGACAGCAGGATGATTTTCTTTGCATCCTTAGGCATAAGTGCCCAGCATTTCCCAGAGGGAATGTGTTTCCCCCTGCCTAAGCCAGGACTTGAATATTTACCACCGAGAGAGGAAGGCCAGCTTTTAAGGTATCTAGTGCCACCATCAGCTTCCAGTGTAAGCCCCAACAGGAACCATAGGCGATGTCTGCAAGGTATTTTGTGCTCACTGAATTTGTAAGTTCTCCTCCAGCTCTAAGTACAGGGTACTTGTGGACAGCTGTTTTTTATGAAGTTTTGAGATGACACCTTTTATTTTTTCTTTGACTTTTTTTTTAAGTCAGTAATATCCTTCATTACAGTTTACAAAATGTTTTGCATTCTAGGGAGCTTTTAGAGACAAAGGACTGAGCAATACTGTGCTTCAGCTGCTCTAACGAACATCCATGGTGTACTTTGGTGGTGTAGTGCTTATATCTGTTAGTCATTACTGCATTTTCATGCAGGAGGTGATGAAATTCCTCCTGTTTCTAGGATAATTAGAATTACTAATATTCAGGTGACTTTGTGTGTGTTACTGCTGTGTTGTTTTTTTTTTAGCTTGTCATTGTCCTTGCTTTCATCTGCTTCATTATTGGACAGTTGGCCCATGAGCTGTCCACTCTTATGTCTGGTCTGAAAGAGCAAATGAAAGGTGCATGTGATTGATGACTGACTGTTATTTAACAAGTCTTAGTGGTTCTCCTGTTGTTTTAATAACCACTTCATCCATACAGTATGGACATTTGCACACAGTAGTCTACTTCTGTTTAGAGTCTTCAAATTCATGGAGATTTAATAGCCTCTAGAAGACATGTTTACCTCTCAAAAGCAATTATTTGTTCATATATATGGATATGTTATTAATAATAGCTTAATGTGCTCGTGTTGAGAGTTTCACTGGCACATTTATTTATTTACTTATGTTGAAAATATTAAAATGTACAGATCAGTCTTCCTGCATCTTACTAGCAGCCATTCATCAGGGACTAATTGAAAGAATTATATTCAGGGGGTGCACAGGGAATTTTTATGTTGGAAGAAGCAGTTTTAATTCTGCTGCATCATCCCTTTATTCTTTAGGATACAAGATCTGAAAAAATAATGTAAATGTGACAGAATCTCAGTGATTACCAACCCTGGCTGGCCAAGACTGATGCAGTGTATTCTTTTGTTATGATATAGTCACTATACCCTGTCTTTTTATAGTGTGCTGCAGACAGGACAGTCTGTAATAAATCATGCACTAACCCATGCTCAAAAACTTGCCACAGAGATCTCATAATGCACATTCAGAGAACAGGTACATAGAAGGTATTAGAAAAAATAAAAATAACCCTTTTATACACAAATGGGAAGAACTGAATTAAATTAATAATTGAGAGTACAACAAAACACCGGAATCTTGGTCTTTGTTTTAAGTGTAGGAGTAGTCTTGCTCTCTTATGAATGTATCCATCAGAACCATTCGAATTATGCAAAAAAGCAGTTTTAACATCTTGAGCCTATTCATGTATGCGATCATACATGGAGAATCGATCAACATTTCTGTACAGCCTCCATGGATCTCTGCCTACAGTGGAGACTTTGTCACAAGGAAGACAAGATTGAAAATATGATGGGCCTAGGTACACTGGTACGGACTACAAGAATCATTGGCACCCTGAAGTTGAGTTTCATAGCTGTGTATAAACTGATAAACATAATATGAACAACTTATTATAAAGAGGTCTTCCTATAGGAAGTTTCACTTGCCTCTAATGAAATATACAATTAAAATGGGAACCTAATTTTCACATCCTGATGGATTTTCCTCCATTTTCACCCTTTTCAGACATTGGTGAGATATCTGAAAGCAATTTGAGACTTTCACCAAGTTCCTTTGTAATGTGAACCTTTCGACTCTAAAAAAGTGATTAAAACTAATAAGCTGGTTTTTTATTTCTCAGTTTCTACAGACATTCCTGAGTGCTTTTGCATTTACTACAGTTTTTACAAACAGGGGATTTTGTATGCTAGTGAGAACGTGGTGCACAGCTGCATGTGGTGATCTGACTGTTCTCACATTTGTTTACTCTAAGGAGTCTTTATCTGATTAGTTCTGATCACTCTGCTTTAGTAGCAGGACTGAATTTCAGAAATAAAGACCTGATAGCTGTGGGGGTTTAGCTCATCTGCACTGTTTCTGCTATACCTTTGTATTACTCTGATTTCCAAAGGTAGGGATTTGTGAAGGATGCTTAGAACTCCTGAAGAGAAAAGGAGATTAGTTTGTAAATATAGTTCTTGAAGTTATTATTCTCCCTACCTTCATTTAACTTGCTCAGAGAATTAAGTAACATCTCATTAGGAAGGTTGAAAGGGAAGCAATAGCTGGTGTTCCTAAATACATTTGTATTACTGAGCAGCAGGGAAGGAAGGTTAAATCTTGTAAAGATTTCTATTCTTTGCTTGAACAATGAGTGCAGTGGCCCAGTGATGGGATTCTGTTGAATGACAGTGCTATTCTTGATAGGGCTATGGTAATTGTGTGGTAAAATAACATTATATTATATTTTAGGCCAGGCTGATAATTATTAGTGAAAATATTGTAATATATGCAAAAACTCCATATCTTTTAGTCTCACATTCTTGAATTGGGAAAAACTAATATTAATAACGGCCATTGAATAATTACAGGATTGAGCTGGAAAATGAGAATGCTTCTGGGTAGCAAAAAATATTTGAAGGTTAAAGTAAAAACTGTGGTGGATGGATATTGTATTTCATTGAACTGCTACTGGCACTGATGAACTAGATGGTCCTTTTCTCCTCCTGGGTTCCTATGCCTCCGTGCCAGACTATGGGATAAGAGGACACAGCAAGGCAGTGTTCTTTTCTATTGGAGAACAGGATATTCTCAAATGAGAAGGTGGGACCAAGGACAAAAAAACCCAGCAGTTTTATTCCATGTTTCATTAAAGTGATAAGCACTTCACAAATGGTCAGAGAGATGCAATTTTTGTTCTTTGCAGGGAAACAGATTTGAAAGTGGGAGGACAGGTTTCCTTCACAGAAAGAAAAAAAAAGTTATAAAAATAAATCCAGCCAACAGTCTCATTTCCTTCAGTTTTCCAGCAATGCAAATGTTTTCACATAATTCTATTAGTGATGCAGTGTCTAGACTTCTCAGCTGGTTTAAAAAAAAAAAAACACAAACAAACTCTGGCATTAATTCTGAGAATCCTAAAAAGCTAAGTCATTATCACTGTGCTATAGCTCATGCAGTGATATGAAACTACAAATAATCACTAAAGACCAGACTCCGGAATCCTTGCTCATTTAAGACAGATGGGTTAGTCTTTACACACGTAAGATGTCCCATTTAATTTCCCTTCAGAAGCCTGCTGTGATGTAAATGCTCACCATCGTATTCTGGTACAAAGCTTCTGCAACCTGGCTCTCACCTTGATTGAAAAGGCTGTGTGCCTTCTTAGGAGCATGGTGGTTGATAAGGAAAGTGATCTTTGATTCTTGCAACAGATACACGTTTACATAAAAACAAAGCAAAACACTAGAAAGCAGCATTTGTACATTGAATTTGTGAAAGGCCTCTTCTTTAACATTTATTCCTTGCTCATTGCCCCTTGGCCATAGTAAGCCTACTAATTCTGAGTAAGTGTTGTTCAAGGTTTCCAAATCTACTCCAAACGTATATGCTGATGTCTCATTTTGTAAATTATTTCTGATTTTCTTTATACCAGGAAACTTGCTCAACATTGATCAGGTTATCAACTTGTACTCACAGTACTCATAGTGGCCAAGAGAGTTAAAGTATATCCAGTAGACGCCTTCTCATCACAGCTGTGTTATTTTACAGGCACCTAGGCCTATAAATAGAACTGTACTTTAAGGCGGTTTCTTACACTTCCTGTTAATGATGACCTTCACAATTTAAACAAAGTGTGTTTGGCAGAGTAAATGAAATTGTTCGGTCTTGCAGGAGGCACTCACTCTCTCAGGCACTATCTCAGTTGAAATTCAGTAACTAATAGCTGGTGTAAAAGATGTTTGCTATGTGTTAGGCACTTGCCTGACTCTGCATTAACCTGAGCCCAAAAAAGGCAGGGCAGAGGCTTACTAGGATAAGTGAATAAATGGGCATTACCTGTGCTGTATTCTTGATGTAAAAGCGCCTGCAAATTCCCTGCAGGTCACTCAGCTCCACTTTTAATGTGTGAAATGTATTATCCTACTGCAGTGTGCTCCCTCACTCTGCCAGGTGCAGGCAGCTGCCTTCCTCCTTTTTTTTTTATTTTCTTTCCAGTGCCTGCCACCTTTCTGGGTTTAGTGTTTGCTGCAGGCTTAACAGAAGTCTTGCTGGAGCCAGGATGGGATACCCCACTGTTTGCAGATCTGTAAAGAACTGATGTTGCTCTCTAAATTAAACATGATCCTTCTCACAGTTTCATTTTGTTCCCTCAACCCACCTCCTCATTCATTTAACTCTTTGTAGTCATGGAGGGTAAGATCTGAAAGGAGAGCAGAGGTGTAAGTGTAATTTACTAGTCTCATTTTCTAGCTGTATATTTTTTTCACATACTTAAGCAGTTTCAGAAAGGTAAAAGTGAAAGTCCCATTGGACAAGGTGGGAGTAAAATTGCTAATGTAGCATGTAGGCTAAATTGGTGCCCTGATAAGTGCAGTCTGAATTAAGCAGTCAGGCACTGTAAAGCATGCATTATATTATAATACCGCACATCTTCAGTGCTGAGAACATGCATTCTATACACTGTTTGAAGAAAATAATAATTTACAAACAAATTAAGAGCACGATGCCACCAGCAGTGTCTCTTTTTTCCTTTCTGTAGTAGAAATTATCGGCTTTTAAAGGATCAGAGTGCCAAAAAACCTCCCTCTTACCCTCCAGAGCCATCATCTGTGCCCATAGAGTCGCTAGTCATTTTACTGTCAGAAATAAGCAGCTCCTATTTTTAGACCCACAAAGCCTGTACAATTGTGGAAGAATGAACAGTGTTTTCTTCTGCCTTGCACAGACTTTGTTGAATGACCGATCACATTACAGCTCAAGAATCTTTAATCCTGATGGAAACATATGACAAAGAAATAATGGATTTGGATTTTTTTAGATTTTCTCATTTCAGTGCTTACAATACTAATATTTAGTAGAATTAGCTGGGTGCTGCTAAGCTGAGCATGTGAATCATGCTGTCTCTCATACGTACACATGGATAAAGAACTTTAGTGAGTGTGGTTCATAGAGAAAATAAATCTCAGCGGTGGTCTTCTGACATAGATGTCTTCTTTGATTGCCATCTGCCTAGTTCCAAATTAAATTAGTTTCTTGAGGTAAATGAGAAGCCATATGCAGACTATGTACGTCTACAGGACCTGTGGTCCCCATGGAGCTGCATCACTGCAGAGTCCCTCAGGTAAGGGAAGTTCTTAGAGCAGGATCTACCCCTCCTGGGTAGTCCTGAGCAAGGTAAATATAATATGCTTATCTTTTCTTCTGAATCTCACAATTTCTTCTGAAGCTCTTTTCCAACTCCCAGTGTGGGCAGCACCCATGCCAGCACATCCAGAGCACAGTGTTTTACAGAAGAGCTAGGTCAAGTGTCTGGGGGACCCAGGGGAGAGAGACAGATTCCAGTGGGCTCAGTATGTGCTGGGTATAGAAGCTACTGAAAAACAGTGTTCAGGAAGCTTTCTGCTAAGAACCAACTGTGAATATTCATGACAAGAAATTCAACTCTTGCATTATCTAAAGCTATTGATATAAGTATTGACACTGATGTTGTACCATAGCACTATGTAATCTTTTATGTATTTATCCTGTGAGATCAGAGAATTAGGATTATGTAGTTCATAAAAGAAAGAAATATATGCAAACTTGATTGAGCTAATGTCAGTTATAACAAAAATTAATCTGTCCTCCTTTTTCATTATACTGTTAGCAAACAAACTAAACCAAAGCAGCTTCTCAGCACTGGGCTTCCCATGGCAAAAACAGATCCAGCAGGGCAAAGACTTCTGAATTCAAATTGGTCTCATCTGGGGCTTCAGATACTTAAGACCAATTGTGTATCTCTGAGAACTAAGCTCTAGTTGTCCTTCAAAGTTCTGTAAAGCTTTTTACAGAAGCCTCAATTGATCCTTGAGAGTCTGGAGACTGAGTTTCAGTTTTAAGCCCCAATAACGTGTAATAGTTGACCTGGTTACTCTTTTCTGAAATGATGAGGTTATCTTTACATTCATAAAGGTAAGTACATTAAATATGTTTGGATATTCCACTTAAGGGCACAATGTGTGTACCTGTAATATAGACCAGTCTGCTGCTGTGTGGTCAAGGGCCAGTTGTTAAGCAGCAGGACTCTGTAGAATTGAGCCTTGGCTAACTTTTACTAGGAGCAAATTCTTTGCCACAAAAGCAGTGCCTTCATTTATGCTATTGGTGGAACTAATTTGGCCCACATAATTTGTTTTCATTTCAGAGCTCTAAATCATTTAACCAAAAGGTTGAACCACCTTTGCAGTGGACGTTTAGACAAGCAGAATATGTTATATACTGGGGAGAAGTCACATTCCTACAATTTTTCAGGGAATCTGGCAAGTAATTAGATGGGTTTGTTCTCCAGCACTGTATATCACCTTCTGTTCGTCTGAATTCAGTTAAAATTCATGCAAAAAAATTAAACTGAGAGAGTATGAGGAGGTATTCGTGTCTAGAAAGAACAGGGCAAGTAGGAGTTGGCCAGGGCCACCAGCCACACGCAAGTCAACACAGTAATTTCCCCTAGTGAAGGAAGCAACGTGAAGTAGACTGGCAAGTAAGATCAGGTTCTGCCTCAGGAGGAAAACAATAGAGGTAAGAAACTGCATGGCTACCAAGAGCAGTGCTTGCAGTCAGCAAAGACAGTGGTTAGTTCCCAGACAGTTTCAATTGTTGTGCTACAGAACTCATTGCCAAAGGATATTGCAAAAAGTGGAGTGCTCTGAATTAAAAGGCGGTTGAATAATTTCATATTTATGTATTAAAACTCATACACATTTGTGTGTAACATAAGAATGGCAGACAACTGCATTTTATGAGTCTGAGCATTGATCATCAGCTTGATTCAAGGAAGAAGTCAGAGGAAGTCACAGAATCACAGAAGAGTTGGAAGGGACCTTAAAGGTCATCTAGTCCAACTCCCCCGCCATGGGCAGGGACATCCTTCACTAGACCAGGTTTCTCAGGACCCAGTCTGACCTGGCCTTGAACATCCCCAGGGAGAGGGAATCCACCACCTCTCTGGGCAACCTGTGCCAGTGTTTCACCACCCTCATGGTGAAAAACTTCTTTCTTATGTCTAACCTAAATCTGCCCTCCTTCAGTTTAAAACCTTTGTCCTATCACAAAAAGCTCTGCTAAAAAGTCTGTCCCCATCCTTCTTATAGGCCCCTTTTAGGTATTGAAAGGCAGCAATGAGGTCATCTCGGAGCCTTCTCTTTTCCAGGCTGAACAGCTCCAACTTTCTCATAGGGCAGGTGTTCCAAGACCTCTGATAATTTTTGTGACCCTTCGCTGGACTTATTCCAACAGGTCCATGTCCTTCCCGTGCTGAGAGCTTCAGAGCTGGACACAGTACTCCAGGAGTGGTCTTGCCAGAGCAGAGTAGAGGGGCAGAATCACCTCCCTTGATCTGCTGGTCCCAGTAGAAGTTCAGGTCCAGGTTGAATGAGGTCATTTTATTTTTTTAATCAACACTTTTAATTAAAATCTATATATATTTGTCCAAATGAAGCTAGCCTGTATAGAAGTTAAAAATCTTTGTAGGTCTTTGCAGAACTATAAGAATGAGTTCCTTAGGTTAATGCTAAATATTGACACATTTAGAACAATGCTACATAGCAGATGTTGTCCCAACATGTGACGGCAACATTACAAAGCAGAATGAATGAAGTGGAAGCAGCTCTGGAACACCCTGCTGTAACATTCTCATTAACGCCTAATCTGTGAGGCAGGAGAATAGCCCAACTGTACTGAGTACAATAGGGATAGTTGGCCTAATGTCTTTGGTGGGTTAGTGTTCATACAAAAACTATTGAATTAATTTCTCTTTCTGAATAACAAGGAAAAGGAGTTGCAGAAAAACATGGCCTAGTACAGGCACGCAGACACTAGGAACATTCCCATCTCTTTTCTCAAGTTGAAGAATACACTGTGCATTGTAGCAAAAACATTGTAATGGTTTTCAACACAATATGCTACTCATATTGCAGGTATACATTCTATGTCACCTATGTTCCTCACTGATTTTTTTCTTTTTCTACAGAAAAAAAATTCCATTTCAGTAATTTTGTTTCTTCTACTTGAATGAAGACTTCAGAATTTAGCAGGGATTCTTAAATATGCCGTTCTCATTCCCTAAGGCCTTTCTCCATCATTGCTGTAGAGTCTGCACCCCATTATGCAATTTCAAAATGCATGTTTGTGACAGGCATATCAAGCCTTTAAACTAACTGGATGTTAGTTTAAAATTGAGGAGAGAGAGTGCTTTAAATGTAAATTTTACTATAAACAGCAGAATAAAATGTTGCAAGCACTTCCTAGCTCTGCCAGGAAGCAAAGCTATATTTAACTCATTTTAAAATTCATCAAATACATTCTGGGCTGATTCAGATCTTCGGTGTGTCTTTGAAGATAACATGTATTGGAAGTGTCATACAGTCAGTTGTGGGATCGGGTGCATTCTGAGATTCTTGTCAGTGAAGACATGCAGTTAGGACTGGATTGTAGTAAGAAAAGTTCGTATAGATCTGACAACTTAATATTGACACTTTATTTGAAGATTTGAACAATATCTGTTGCATTCAGTTCAAGAGCTTTTCAAGAAGTGCTGTATATAAAGAGATTAGTGCCATACCAATGGCAAAATTCACATGTACTCATGAATTTTAAAAAAGTTGTCTTGTAGCACTTGGGAGACACAGTATTTTAGAGAAGCCAATACAAAGTGTTGCTACAATAATAATTTGCAGAAGTTTCAAAATGCATAGTAAAGATCCCTGGATATTAAGAATAAGCCCTAAGAATTTATCTAGGGATTCTCTGTACAAAAGGAGAAACTCCCAGATATATCTTCCTCTTTCTTTATTTTTCCTGTCTCTGATTGCACAGCCCTGCAGCTTTGTATCCCTCAACTAACTGCTGCTCCCTAACTCAACTGCTGTTACTGATAGGGTTAAAAATGGACTGAAATAAACCTATCAAAATTCATGCTTCATTTTTTGTAGGCATCATTAGATAAGATCAATAAGATTCCAAAAGATTGTTTAGACTCTTTTTGTATCTGTAACCATTATATATATGCTGCTATTGTGTCTCTACTTTTTTTTTTTTTTGCTAAGTACTAATAGGAGTCTCTCAGTTTTAGAAGCCGTGAGAACAATCTGAATCTATCAGCAAGATGTTTGCTGTTGCCTATATTCAGATATGATCTGGCTTGGAAGTTATAAGATTAGAATTTTTAATAGCTAAGTAATACCTACCATTGCCTAAAATCCCTAATTAAAAGAAATAATAGGCTCTACACTAATCAACAAATTCTGAACAGGAAATGGAAACAATTATCATGCTTCTAATACGGTTTTATGCATCTTGATTGTGGTTTTCTAATGTTGATTTGCCTTTAATTTGTTCTAGTACATGACTGCTGCTGCACCTATGCAAGGGACCTACATTCCCCAGTACACTCCTGTGCCTCCAACAGCTGTCCCTATTGAAGTAAGTGCATCTCCATCCATGAAACTAGAGTGAAGGGGTAGCAGAACTCTTATCTATTATGCCTCCTTGCACCTGTTGTTTGAAAGGGGCCTAAAATCACTTTATGGAATGGTGGCTGGAAGCTTCCAGCTTTTAAAATTAGGACTGCACTTTTCTTTCTCTTTTTCTTGTCTTTCTTTCTTTTTCCTCCTTTTTTCTCTTTCTTCAGAGGATATAAAGAAGGCAGAGGTGCTGAATGCCTTCTTTGCCTCTGTCTTTACTCCTGCAGGCTTTCCCCAGGAGCCCCTGATCCCTAAAGCCCCAGAAGAAGTCAGGATAAAGGAGGAGTTTGCCTTGGTAGATGAGGATTGGGTTAGGGATCAGTTGAGCAATCTGGACATCCATAAATCGATGGGTCCGGATGGAATGCACCCAAGGGTGCTGAGGGAGCTGGCAGAGGTCATTGCTAAGCCACTCTCCATCATCTTTGGTAAGTCATGGGCTACAGGAGAGGTGCCTGAGGACTGGAGGAAAGCAAATGTCACTCCAGTCTACAAGAAGGGCAAGAAGGAGGACCCGGGTAACTATAGACCGGTCAGCCTCACTTCCATCCCTGGAAAGGTGATGGAACAACTTGTTCTTGGCA